>CM077113.1:15746716-15800531 GCA_039619505.1 Cimex hemipterus
ATATATATATATATATATATATAGAACAAGCGAGAATGAATGAACCTAGGAGATCATTTCACCATGGGTTTTTCCACTTACATATCAACCAACCCAATCTGATACAAGATAACCCTATGTACTACACACAAAGGATAGCTGATAATCATTATTGTTTATTATTTTTTCAGCAAAGATAAAATTGTTGTCAAAATTAAAGGTTGCACTTTTCCAAGAGAGAGTTCTTATTATTTGAAATATTGTTTACAAATTTAATTTCAAAACTGATATGATTCAAATTGTAAATAAATAATTTATTTAACAAAACGTCAGTTTGACGAGTCGGATTCGAACACACGAACCGATGCCGCTAGTTGACACTGAATTTTTTTTAATCACAACTAAAACCCTGAATCAATTGAAATTCTTTCGAACACTTGCATTACACGGCATTTCAAAAATGGCAGAAAAGTAGGGAAAATTCAAAAGGTTGGGTTGAGATGGGAAGTTAGTGTCCGAGTGGATCGAGGTATAGCTCAAGGCAGTGGCGTATTTAATCGTGGGTTCGGATCCCACTCGTGACACTAACCTTTTTATCTTAAAACCTTAATTAATTGAAAGATATTAATTGGTCATGCGGACCACGAAACCTAGTGAATTAATTAATAGAAAGTTATTTAAATTTTTTATTTTGCTTTTTTTATCTGATTATAGTTATGGGAAAGTATTAATTACATTTAACTAGTATGATGTTAAAATTAGTTTACGTAAGAAAATGTATAATGGACAATAAATGTATAAGATTTATTGGGGTTGAGTTAATTGACACCTTGTCATTAGAATAAGTATTTCAGGTAAATAATATATTCACCGAACTGTTGAATACGCTTAAATGTAATATTGTTCTATTAAGAAGTACAAATTGCATGACCGAAAACATAAAATTTTCATCTGATAACTTCCCGATCTGATTTCCAGTATGTCGTATTCCTCAGGGCAATTTTCATTTGATAAATTGGCTGACGATGTGCCGATCTCAGACAGATTACCGAAAGACATGATATCTTGCTCGTTTTCATGAAAAATAATAATTTTATTTTGATTTTGAAGATGGGTTAAATTCGAAAATATTAAATTGAATAATTTCGTAATCTCTCTGTCTGTCTGTCTGTCTGTCTGTCTTTCTCTCTCTCTCTCTCTCTCTCTCTCTCTCTCTCTCTCTCTCTTTTGCTCTCTCTCTCATGATTATAAAATCATTTTTATGAAAAGTGTATTCAGTTTAAAATAAAATTAACTAGCCCAGTTGATCCATTTTTTCCAAGTTTGTGGAAGGTTATTTTATATAAATGCTCTACTCTGCACTTTTCGAAATCCTCTGTTAATTCCATCTTTTGAATTAGCAATAAATTACCTGTATCCCTTGAGAATCACCCTTCCCAGACGTGGACTGTCCAGGGACACACCTGGTCGTATACATCCAGCTGCTGAAGTTGGGCTACGGGGTCTGTCAACAGCTAGGTCACCATTCACTTACTAAATTTAACCTCGCTCACTCTCCAACTCAAGATTATTTACGCAAGTATGATGGTGGAATACTCAATATTCACACTTTTCACTTATTATAAAAACTATTACATGCTTATTATTGTATTAACAAAATTGAGTGTCGATAGGGTTTCAGTACCCTTTACCCGATATGGCTGCCTTGCTACATAAGGCCAACAATTGCACCGTTCAATTACATGAGACACATTAAAGCTCCATTTTTACGTATAAAGGTGATTTTAGAATGTGTTTTTTATTTCGTATTGTACATACTAGAGCGAGAAACCAGTTGTCAATCTACCGGCATACTCGTGTTTAGTTTGGCTTTTTGCTGCCTGAACTCTTTTCAATGCTTAGTTATCTTCTGTAGTATGTTTTCTGTATGACATATTCGTGTGAGTCTTGACCATCGGTTAATAAGGTATTTAATTTCTGCAGAGAAATCCAGTCCATCTGTTAAAGTGGGAACCTTTGGGTTTAGTTGTTGTTGGAAGAAGGGGTTTACCTTGATTGGAAACAACGCTCCTTACCGTTCAGTTCAAATTTGCCGGATCAAGCAAACTCCTGGACATTCCTAGACAGAATGGTTTGATGGGCAAAGCGAAATAAAATACATGTATATAAAGTGACAGATATATTACAAAATAATAATACGACCTGGCCAGGGTCAAGAGAAAATAAATATATATACTTGGTTCAAACCAAATCGTTAAACCTCTACGAAATCATACGAACAGTCAATTAAAATAAATAAAATCTTCTTTAAATTATGAAAATAGACAAAAATAAAAATAAATGTTTTCTGTAAGACAAATTAATAAAAGAATCAAACCAGTGTTCAATGATAACGCGTGAACGTCGTGAGACTCTTTAACGGGAAAACAGTTTGGTGCGAGAGGTACCGGCCGGCAGAAGGAAAGGTCTGACCTGTATGAAGGTGTGGCGGTAGTAAGGCGTGCGGCGATGTCGGCGTACTGTCGCGTCTTCGGATGGAGCAGATCGGCGGATGTAGCGTCAACTTCCAGAGTCGGCGATCGGAGAGGGTCCGATCCGAATTCTTCTTACGATGAAGTTTTGAGGCGTGCGTGACCAACGCTGGTTATTTTCGCTAAAAAAAACGTGACAAAAAATCGTTCTGCGTGCGTCTTCGAATCGTGTTTTTCTACTACTGCCGCCGCCCCCGCACCTTCCTCGTTATCGGCTAGAGTTACGGATTAGGCGGCGATAAGGATGTGTTTGTCCGGCCCAACGAGTTCAAAGACGACGGACAATTCACCTTTTAATTAAATTAACATGTTTGCCCCTTTTCTTTTCAAACCATTCCGTCTCGGAACACAGACCATTTAAAACAAAGAAAAATAATAATCTCTAGGCGTAAACAGTTGTTATTAAATCCATTACAGTTTGTGGTATGATTTACCAATTAATATTTTTCTATTAATTAATATATATGAAAGATATTAGTCGAGATAAAAAAGTAAATGTTAAGAGCGGGATTCGAACCCACTATCTTTGGGTAGATATGCCAGTGCTCTATCACGTGAGCTATCGTGACTTCGATCCACTCGAACACTAACTTCCGATCTCAACATCACTTCTCGAATTTTCCACCTTTTTGTCATTTTTCAAATACTTTGTAATCTGTTTGATTCTCGGTGGCAAATGAAATGGCCACGGAGAGCTTTCATGATGGTATAATTCATTTTTACTTATTAAATACACTAGTTTTCGTGGGCCGCTTGACCAATTAATATTTTTCAATTATCTAAAGTTTTTAGTTGATATAAAAAGTCAGTGTCTCGAGCGGCATTCGAACCACTATCTTCGACTAGATACGCCGCTGCTCTACCACTTGAGCTATCGTGACCTCGATCCACTCGGACACTAACTTCCCATCTCAACCTCCACCTTTTGAATTTCCCCTACTTTTTGCCATTTTTCATATGCCGGGTAATCTATTTGATTTTCGGCGACAAATGAAATGGCCACGGATAGTTTTCGAGAAGATATACTTCAGCTCGCCCCGAGCAAATCGATAGCTCAAGCAGTAGAGCAGCGGCGTACTGAACCGAAGCTCGTGGGTTCGAATCCCTCACGTGACACTGACTTTGGTTTTAGCTTCATTATTCCTGTGATAGGTCTGAGGAATCTGGACTGGAGGAAATCTGTAAGGGTATTTTCTTTTATTGGCAATCAACTTAAAAAAGTTTATTATCGACTTCCAAAAATCCATTTCAAATGGTTTGGTCAGATAATGAACGATGAATTTGACGCCAAAATTTAAAACTTCATACCAAACTAACAAGATTTTGGTTTTTGTCTAGTTGAAATCTTATTTTTTACGATCTAGTCTTGGTTTAAAGAAACAGTTTTGGATTTATATTATTATTACAATTATTATTTTAGATTATTATCATTTATGATTTTATTTAATTTTAAGTGGATTATAAAAAGAAAAGAAAACCCCCATTAAAATTCCTTTAAGAGAAAAGTCTATCCGGTAATGAATGTTACATTATTTATCAGTAAAATCATGCTTTTGTTCTGATGGGAATGCGGCGGCTATGCGCTCAGTCGTCAAATAATTAAATAAGTAATCCAGAAGCCCCATAATTAGTGCGTAAATCGAGAAGAGAGAGAAAAGGGTGGCGACGAACTCCTTTCTCGCTAATAAGCTACGATAATTCTTGACGGCAGGGGCCCAACTTTCCCCGGCTTTATTGCCCCATCAGGATATTTGTAGCAAAGTTTTGATATTTTTTATTAACTTTATGTCATTTTCATTTCGGGATGGCAACGGGTTTAAAACATTACTGACGCAGTGATGAGAAAAACTGAAAAGGAATTCGAATCGAATTAAGATTTCACAATCCTTTAACAGCTTATCTGCAAGATATAATTTATTGCATTCTGTGAAAATCTCGTTACATCTGTGGTTAATAATTTTGCTTTTTTCTATTCTAAACTTTCCTTTTTTTTTTTTTTCAATGTGTGTCTACATCAAAAGTTTTTAAATTTTCGAAATCAGGCCGTATAATAAAATAATTGATTTTCTTTGAGATATCGTTAATTAAAAATAATTGTTTTATGCAATGTACATATGATTAGGATTTTAAAAAAGCATGTGCAATTTAAGAGTAATAATTAATTTTTAATAAGATTATGCGGGGCGTTGGTGCCGCAACGGTAAGGTTCCGGGTTCGAATCCAGCGGCCCTGCATTCCAACCCGACATACTTACGAATGGGCTTTTTTTTATAGAAAAAAAAACAAAAAAACACCGGCACCTTGGCATATGACCAGTACTGTTGCAAACCCTCGTAAAAAAAGAAAATATTATGCATTAATTTGTTGGAGCTCTGAGGAGCGGTCAAGAAGGAAGTAATTTAGAAACACATTTTTCATTGTTTCCTACGTTTCGACCATTATTCGGCTTATCTTCGGGGCCTGAGTAAATTACAAACCATGTGATGCAATCGATCAAAGAAATGTGGAACAATAACTTTTCTTAACATATTATTATTTTCCACACGGAAATTAATCAATTCATAAAAAGGTCGCGTTAATATACAATATACAGTTAGACTGTTAGTTGTTGATAAGCCCGAAAATAAATCCATTGTTCGGCTGAATAATATAAGTCTTCCTGCCAGGTAACAAGACGGCGTGGGAGACAAATTTGAGCGTGTGGGCGTCGGGATTGCACGAGTTAGTCAATATTTCTTCAAAGGTTGGCTGTTGAACTGAATAATAAAGAGTTCGCGACAAATAAGTTCTTTTTTTAACGAGAAATAGGGTGTTCTTTGTAAAGGTCAAAGTTTCAACTTATTTTAAGGAATATCGCTGTATGGAAAATGTGATAACAATTAATAAAAAAAACCTTGATTATCGTAACGAGGAAGGTTTTTTAACATGTTTGTATTTTTATTGTACTGAATATATTTACAGAATGTAATGTTCAGTAGAATTCCAATTAATTAAGATTTTTAGTTGAGATAAAAAAAAGTCAGTGCCACGAGCGGGATTCGAACCCACGATCATCCGTCGATACGCCGCTGCTCTACCACTTGAGCTATCGTGATTTCGATCCACTAGGACACTAACTTGCAATCTCAACCTCACCTTTGTGAGTTTTCTTTCAATTTTGCCATTTTTCAAAATGTCTTGTAATCTATTTGATTCTCGGCAAGAAATGAAATAGCCAAGGAGAGCTTCAGTGAATGTATACTTCATTTTAACTTAAATTCACTAGTTTTCGCGGGCTGCTTGACCAATTAATATCTTTCAATTGATTAAGTTTTTTAGTTGAGCAAAAAAAGTCATTTTCTCGAGCGGGATCCAAACGAAATGGCAAAAATTAGGGAAAATTCAAACGGTGGGGTTGAGGTGGAAGTTAGTGTCCGAGCGGAAGTCGCGATAGCTCAAGTGGTAGAGCAGCGGCGTATCTAGCCGAATTCCGCTCGTGACACTGACTTTTTTATCTCAACCAATACCTTTCATAAATGTTAATTAATTTTACGTACAATAGTGATAGCTGAATTCGAAAACTGTTTTAGCAAGATATTAATTAGCCAAGCGGACCACGAAAACTAGTGAGTTCAGAAGAAAGTTACAATGGTTGAATTTTCATTAACCATAGGCTGATGCGGTCATGCAATCTTGCAGTCGGACGACATGATATGAAATCCGAGCGAGTCGTACGTGTATTTCCCGAATCGAGGACCAAATTGATTCATTACCCTAATCTCCGGGCATAGAACGCTCCTGCCCCCGGCCTATCGGAATGTTTGGCGATAATTATATGGCGTTCCTTTCATTGTACGACCTCAGTTAGTTCTCCTTTTATTAAACTCTCTCTTGTCCCCCTGTCGGTCCGTTTCCACAAAATTTAATTCCGCTACCAATTTTTGACCTCTGGTCGAAATGGCTGATTAACTTTAAATGTTACCTTTTCTTGAGACAGGTCGACGACCGTTATGTCACACTGAACTTGTTTGTTAACTAGATAAACTTTCTGCGTAAACGTCTATTTGGGTAAATGTCTATTACATATTGGAGAGTTTTGGAAATAGGCGCCGGCTTAAAAGAGGCAGCCATAAAAAAATCTAGAGTTTTCATTGGGAAAAAACTCTCGGATGAAAATGGATTTTTTTCCCTCTGTTCTGTCTTGCCTCTACCACCTGAATACAAGCATTGATTTCTAGTCTCTCCTAAATTTGAAAATTAATAGTTTATAACTCAGCCGAGTGTCGATTGTGAGTAGAGTCTTTATTATAATTTTTATTGTTCGTTAATTAATGAATATATGTTTTCTATTATTTTTTTAATTAGAAGGATTAACTTATATTTGAATTTTATTTTATCTTTTCTTGTTTAAACTTTTCTTTTCCCGAGAAGATCCACTTAGCTACCATATATACCGTTTTTAATACGATTGTTATTACGTTGATTTAAAAATATAAGCAATTTTAAATTAGAAGTGACTTGCAAGAGTAGGGTAAAGTCGTCCAGTTTTATATAATTTACTTTTTTAATGAAAGGTAGTCAAATATTTAACAACAAATCGAGGGTTGTAGGCCAATTTTGTTAATCAGATTTTCATATGTTATGTATGGTTTATTTCGACATTAAGTTACTATTATTACAAGAATTTTTTGTCCCAACCACCACCCCGCCGTGGGGAAACCCTATATACCACGCTAAAATAAAAGCTGGGGGTGAAAAACAGAGCAGGGAGAAATGTTTTGGCTTATCATCTCACAATGGCCGAGATTTGTCTTACGAAGGTGAACCTGGAGGGTGGTGTGAGGAAATGATTTTCCTTGAGCAACATTTACTCTAATGTAATAGCATTCCTCTTGTGGTTTCTTCCTTACATTTTTTTAGTTTATTATTATTTTTTTGTATATCATTTAATGCCTTGAGCGCTTGGAAACGATTTTGTTACTGAACCAGTTTTTCTAAATTTGATGTTAACTGTTGTTGAAGAGGGTGTTTATGTCTCCTACTTTCTTTGTACAAAGCCTACAAGAAAGAATTTTGTATTGCACCCAGAGCATAAATGCTTCGCTCGTGCACTCTCTTGGATGTTTGGAAAGTGAGATGTGTCATCCTTTAGTGATTTTGTCGCGCGACGGCTATCCAGTTTGTTTGAATACAGAGCGCCATATATTTGGGATGTTTTTCAGATTTTCAACGACAAGCAGGTTTGGCCGTTGTCCCATTTTAATTTACCCCATGTCAACTTTGCTTTAGAGAAATATGTCAATCGGCTGGGCATAGGCGTTGCAAAATTATTTGATCTACCACTTTTGAAATTCTTGATTCATAGAACAAAAATGGATTCGGTTGGGACTTTTAACTTTTAAATTCACGTAAAATCAGAAAGTACTTTGCTCTGGCTAAAACAGTTTTGAATTTTTTGTCAATACAGTACATACAATTAATTAATATTTATGAAAGGAATTGGTTAAGATAAAAAAGTCAGTGCCACGAGCGGGATTCGAACACACCATCTTCGCTAGATACGCCGCTGCTCTACCTCTTGAGCTATCTGACACTAAATTCCCACCTCCACCCCACCTTTTTGTAAGTAATTAATGTTTCTGGAAGATAAAAAAGGTAGGGTTGAGATGGGAAGTTATTGTCCGAGCGAATCGAAGACACGATAGTTCAAGTGGTAGAGCAACGGCGTATCTAGCCGAAGGTCATGGGTTCGAATCCCGTTCGTGACGCTGACTTTTTTTATCTCGACCAATATCTTTCATAAATATTGATTAATTGAAAAATGTTAATTGGTAAATCATACCACGATCTTCGGCTTGAAACGCCGCTGCTCTACCAGTTGAGCTATCAACGTCGACCCACTCGGACAATAACGTCCCATCTCAACCACACTTTTTTAATTTTCCATCCTTTTTGCCATTTGCCAACTAATACCTTTCATAAATATCAATTAAATGAAAAATGTGAATTGGTGAATCGGACTATACCGGCAAGGCAGGTGGTCCGTTTGGTCAAATAAATTCTTTTAAATTAATTAAGGTTTGCAGTTGAGTTAAAAATGTCAATGGCACGAGTGAAATTCGAACCCAGGATCTCCGGCTAGGTACGACGCTGCTCTACAACTTGAGCTATCGAGACCTCGATCCACTCTGACATTACTTCCCATCTCAACCACACCTATTGAATTTTCCCTCCTTTTTGCAATTTTTTAAATGTGTAATTCTCCGCCACAATGAAATTATTAAATCCATTACAGTTCGTGAACAACCTTTTGACCAATTATCAGTTTTCAATCAATTAATATTTATGAAATGTGTTGGTTAAGATAAATCACGATAGTTCAAGTGGTAGAGTAGCGGTTTATTTTTTTTTACAGACAGTTTTTTTATTCGCAGACAAAATAAAAATACCCAGTTACAAATCCGATTTTGCTTGTGACAGGCAGGTCGAAACAAATTACTTCTTGTAAAATAAGAAATACAACCGTTTCGAATCGAAAGACGACTGATCTAGAACGGGTTTGCATAAAAACATTGAGAGTTGGCTTGGAGTAACTTGCGTTAGGTCGGCGGGAAGATTACATCGGAGGTTCTGCCCTTAGCTGTATCTGGCATGGAGGATTTATAGTTGGCCGTGTCCATACTGTAGCCCCCCTCCCCCCAATTGTCTTTCCCTTTCGACCCTCCCACCCTGGAAAACTGGTACGAAAATCTTTTATAATTCACCTTTCGAACAAGAAGAGAAATCGTTTTCATTTTATTCTTATAACTCGAGCCTGCGACTTCATTTGTGTATGTTTTCAAAGTTGCTGACGCCAGGTAAAGTCAGGTTTTTTCAAATCAATAATTTGATATGTAAATGAATTTTTTTTTAACGTACAAGGAAAAATTCCATTGAAGACAAGTCACTTTCAACACGACCGACAAGAATGACACATGAATGGAAAACAAACACTTCCAACCCTGAAGATGATCTCAATAAAGATCGAAACGTTGGCACGATAAAGAAAATGTTTTTCTAAAACCTCACACCAGACGTCATCTGACGACCTCCAACAAATCATTTAATACAAGGTTGGTTTGATATATAGATAAATTATAAACATATGGCATATAATTCTGTATGTAGATATAAATAGTTAGACTTAGTTCAAAATTCAATTTTTTATGTAAGGTTCTGGTTGAAATGAAAAAGTTATTGTCACGAGCGGGATTCGAACCCAAGACCTTCGGCTAATGACATTTTATCATTTCAAACAAAAATTCACATAAAAAGGTTAAGTAATTGAAAGAAGTAATTTGTTCAATAGACAACTAAATATAATAGATTTAGTTCAAAATGTTACCATAAAATTTTTCTACTGTGGAAAGTTTGATTCTCAATTATTTTCAAGATATTTTACTCACTAAGTTCCTTCAGCGTTGCCAAATTTACTCCATATTGATTACACCAGTAGAAATAGCATTGACAACCCAATGAAGAAATATTTTCTTGGTGTTACCTTAATATTGTAAAAAGATGTATTTTATAAATTAATTTCAAAATACCTGTATAATGTTCAATTGATTCAGTTTTTTCTTTAAACTCGCTGCGATGCTTGAACATTCTCCTATATTCCTGCTGTATTCCATCCCTATACGGGGCCAAATTTTATAGTATTTATTTTTCCTAGAATTTTAATTTTATTTTTCTTATAAATTTGGTTAAAGTTTATTAGAAGTTAACATGTTTTTACCGATGGAACGGTTTTAAAAACTAATAAAAATGGTTCAATGACATAATTTTGTTCATTGGTCATAATAATAATGTTTTTAAACAAACAAATAAAAACAAAGGTAAAACCTCTGTTAATAAGGTTCTCATGAATTTCAAAAGGAATTTCGCTCCACTCAGCTGTTGCAGGTCAACTGTCTATGGATAATGATCAGAAAGGCTTTTCTACAACGCATCCCAAATGTGCTCAATGGGATTGAGTTCTGGAGATAATGGGAGAAGGGACAGTTGGGAAATTCCCAGGATCCTCTCTATGGATTGGTATTTTCATCCGGAAAATCCCTGCCATTGAGATCCCTGGTTTGATAATTTCTTCGACATAACAGATTTCGGTGAGATGTGCTCAAAAATATGGGGTCCAGTTCGTCGTCTCGTGGAAATCCCAGCCCAGTCCTACAAACTGCACAGAAGGTAGCAAGAAGCGCATTGTACCCATCATCTGTTGTCGGTAGATTCTTCCGCGGTTGCTATCACTATAGAAACCTAAACGCGACTCATCAGTTAACATTACAATATTCAAATTGGTGTTCGATTCTAGGCACTCGCTGCACCACAGTCTCCTTGGTTGCTGAAGGTCCTCTCAAAGGGCAAACGATATGAAGCCTAATTCCCACTGACGATTACGAATCCTTAATTATTATTGACGGTGATAAGTTATTTTAATTATACGGAAAAAAGAGTTAGATACGGTTCCTCAGGTGTTTATCTCATACCATGCAATATTAGTGTTTACATACGAAGTGGAAGAAAATAGTAAATTACCATAGATTTATTAGTGATTAGGAATAATAAAAATTTGGTTACAGATTGGTATAAAAAATCTTCTAGATCAGATAGATTATTTCACTACAGTTCCTCATACTTTTTACAGATGAAAATCAATATAATAATGAACTTATTAAATTCACTAGTTTTCGTGGTCCGCTTGACTCATTAATTATGGTTTTTAGTTGAGATAGAAAGTTGTTGACCCACCCACGAACCGACTACCAAGTGGTAGAGCAGTGGCGGATCTAGCCGAAGGTCATGGGTTCGAATCCTGCTCGTGACACTGACTTTTTTATAGAAATGTTAAATGATGGGGTGAGTGTGGTGTTCAATACTTTCCAAAAGGATAGTTCCTACTCACAGTACATTGGGGAATTATCAGAAAAAGTTAGCAAAATTTTTAAACGAGAAGGGTTTAGAATAGCTTTTAGAAGTACGGGCTCACTTAGAAACATCCTTTCAAGACCTAAAGACAGAGTAGACAATTTGGCAAAAAGCGGGGTTTACCAACTCAATTGTAATGATTGTGATATTAAATACATAGGACAAAGCGGTAGAGAAATAAAAACGAGAGTAAAAGAACACTTGCCTAAATCGAGCAAATTTTCGGAATTTAAGGACCATCTAAAAGAAACAAAACATAAATTCAACCCAAATCTAAATACGAGAGTGTTGCATAGATTCAACAAAGCGAAATAACTAGATTGGTTTGAGAAATTTGAAATTAAAAAATGTAAAATTGAACATGGTGATAAATGCATTAATAATATAACAGATTTTGATCTACCTCCCATTTTAAATATGTATATAAATAATATCAAACATCTAAATAATTAAACTAATTATTTTAATTGTTACTATTTTTATTCTAATATTTTTTTGTGTTATAAATTCCGCATTTTGCACGTTCAAATTGAGCGTCATTAAAAATCGGCTGTTAATTGGAACGTCGCGTTGGCGGAGGTATCAGCGGTTTCACTTTGGCAATGCACGTCGAGAGACGTGGTTGTAGAAGCCCTTCAATCTGATGATGAGCTAAAAGGCTCGAAATCCGGATCGTTGCAGAACAACTTACTGTGAGTAGGAACTATCCTTTTGGAAAGTGCTGACTTTTTTATCCCAACTAAAAACCTTAACTAATTGAAAGATATTAATTAAGCGGACCACGAAAACTAGTGAATTTAATAAATTAAAATGAAGTATACTTCACTAAGGCTCTCCGTGTCCATTTCATTTGTCGCCGAGAATCAAATAGATTACATAACATTGGAAAAATGGCAAAAAAGTTGGGAAAATTCAAAAGGTGGGGTTGAGATTGGGAGTTAGTGTCGAGTGGACTGACGTCCCGATAGCTCAAGTGGTAGAGCAGCGGCGTATCTACAAAACTAATGAATGTATTGTTATTCATTTTTGTCATTGTAGCGCCTCGAGAATGACCAAGCAGAGACGAATGCTTGGCAATAAAACATAACCTTGTTGTTTTATCTTGACCATAATCCGATATCTGAAAGCATTGAATTAGCGTGTCAATAATCTACATCGCTAAGATACTTACCACCCGATCTTGAAAAATAATAGTACGTGCGTGGTTTTATCCTTGCCTGTCAAAAATCTTTGTTTAATCGCGAATTCGTCGTTTGCATGTGGTTTTCATTACATGTTCGCCATTCTTAAAACTCTAGACTACGTTATAAGTGTCTTTTCTATATTAAATTTTCCACATATTATTCTTTCTGAATAACCGGTTTATAACGTCAAATAGTATTTTTTTTTAACGCAAAATGTTATTTTATGGGACTGGTAACACCTAAGGTCATCGTGGTCCTCTGTGCGCTATACATTCCTCGTTATCTCGTTTCTCATATATCATCTTTTTCTTCCATTCTGTAGCACGACTTGCAAGATATCGCAGTCAATTGGGCAATTCTTTCTGACCAGTTAGTATTTAATACAAGAGAATCCGATCTCAGACGTGCAACCAACATTATCAATTGTATGGCCAGCGCTTGTCCAAATGTATTTACGACACACATCAGCTAATACTGAAAATCAATATTTTAGTGTTTTTTTCATCTGTCTTTTCGTTACTCGATACGAAAAAAATGTTCTAAATTGTCGAATTTCATCATGAGGTCTGCAAGGTGATGGACCTGTAATAAATCAACATGCCAATTTTAATATGACGTATAACACATATCATACATTAATATTATGTCAGTAATTCCAATATCAATTTGACCAATTGTAGGGGATTTTGGATTTGAGCAAATCATTAGAAACGTAATTGCACTAATGAAGCCGCTGCGGTTTCACGTTGACAAACACGGTCGTAAGGAGAAGCTTGATTTTCATTAGTTGAGCACTTCGTTAACTGCAACCAACCTACTAATCTATGTTTCTGTAATTAACAGCTATGTCGTCTGTGTTGAAGTTGGCAACTTTCTCCCACTTTGATCTGTGCACTCCAAAAGTAGGATGTAACAGTATATACTCTGTAGCTCACAGCGTGTAGTTCAAAGGAGAGGCAAGCATATTATTACATTAAAAAATATACGATACTTATAATAGCAGAGAGCCAGTCAAAAAATCGAGATGTTCCAAAGTCCATCGGACCGACTTGTACGGGTCATTGTCTTCTTCATATATAAGATAACGGCAGGGTGTGCTTTTTAATCTCTTTAAACGTTGATCTTGTTTGCAGTTTGTACAAACACACAGAAATTTACACAATGTAGTTGGGCCGAATGTGAGTAAGAACGATTTTTTAAAGAGATTGGAGTACAGTAATCCCTTAACATTCGCGGGTTTGACATTTGCCGTTTTCACTATTCTCGTATGAAAAAAATGAGGTAAGATTTAACATTCACGGAAGGTCGGACTTGTGCATTCGCGGAAAAATAACACTTGAGTAAAGAAAAAAAAATTGTATCAACTGTTCGTTCCATAAAGCCAAAAGAGACCTCTATAAGGGACAGTGTAGCAGCTTGTTCTTCAGCGTCGGCAAAAAGAGTGTGCCAAATTCGAAACAAAGGCTGGAAGAAACTGAAAAAGCATTAGGACTATGGATAGAAGACATGGCGCAAAAGAGATTGCCGTTGAGCTCGGCCTTGATAAGAGCTAAGACAAAAAAGACATGATTAATGAAAATTCTGATTCCAAGTCCGATTTCCAAGCCAGCAAAGTGTGGTTTGAGAATTTTAAAAAACGTCTCATTCTACACAACTTGACATTAGTTGGAGAAGCAGCATCAACAGATTATAAAGAAGCGAATTTCCAGCGACACTCCAAAAAATCATAGAAGACAACGGATACTCACTTCAGCAAGTTTTCACTGCTAACGGGACTTTTCTGGAAGAAGATGCCGAATCGCACGTTCATTTCAAAAGCAGAAAACGCAGCTCCAGGATTTAAGGCGGTCAAAGATCGTATCAGTTTATTACTTTGTGCAAATGCATCTGGTAATTGCAAGTTAAAGGCGACATTGATCTACAGAACCCAAAACCCAAGGGAAAAAGTAAAGATGAGCACCCAGTTTTTTGGAGATCAAACACTCTTCTTTCGATTTAAAACTTATCACAATTTTTTCAGTCATGGTACGTAACCCTCCTTATAACATAGGAAAATAGACTCAACATTTGCGGATTTAACATTGACGGTAATTTTCAGGAACCAAACCCCCGCGGATGTTAAGGGCTTACTGTATTAGTGTTAGGTGGATTTAATTAGTTTAGGCACTGCGACGGAAAATCAAACTATGCAATCCCACACAAAACATCACACTTCAAACGACTCAAGTAAGTCTAAGTTGGATGGATGGATGGTCATCCGGGACTGGAGGAGTTCCCTCCTGAGCACTGCAGCTGTTCAGCTTATTGTACTATACCCAGGCTCCATTTTTCGGGGCGGGCTCACAACACAAAATGAACTTGAGCCCCAGTCGTACCAGTGTTCTTCCATCGAAGAAACTCATTTTTGAAGGGGGTTGGGACCAGGTTCAGGGTTGCTGTGATCTGGTCCCGCCCCTTCCATTGATGAGTGCCATGTCAATTTCTTTTAATTGCGGCCACCGGTCCCCTTAGCGTCAGAAAAATTCCAGGGATCGAACCCACGACCGCGGGGTCTGCTAGCCGAGAGTCTGACGCCTTAACCACTCGGCTACCGCGGCCCCCTAAGTCTAACTTAGTTCCAAGGCGTAAAAAAAAATCGGCATAGTTGAAAACTTACGACTATACAACTACACTGATTTTTTGTGGTGACTCCCACTCAATTACAGAAACACGAAAATAGAACTTGATCCGACTATGAAATTTTTTTAATTTTTTCAATTAATTTATTAAAACCGATCTTACTAGACCAACCATTAATTTTACAGTAATATAGAATAAATAAATGTTTACATTCTTATAAACCCATTGGTGCAATAAGATATACATTTCACTATTCATTTTTAACTACACAAGTTCATACACTTTGTTTTTTTAACCTTCTGATCATGTTTCGGTTATGTAAGAGCGTGGTCGCTTCCACGTTCTTATATGCTGACTGAGGCGAGCCTGGTGTTTGGGGGCAAATCTTTGTTTTTCCGTGACTTCAGGGATCTTAAGATGAGGACTTAAGTGAGTCTCTATTCCTTATGCACCAAAGTGTGTTTACCTAAGATTTTATTTTGGAGTGTTTGTAGATTTCACTCGGATTCCACTCGGACATCAACTCCCCATCTCAACCTCACCTTACGAGTTTTCCCTCCTTTTACCGGATGTCCGAGTGGATCGAGGTCGCGATAGCTCAGGTGGTAGAGCAGCGGCGTATCTAGCCGAAGGTCGTGGGTTCGAATCCCTCTCGTGCCATTAACTTTTTTTCATCTAAAACCGTTATTAATTGTGATGTATTAATTGTTCAAGTGGACCACGCAAATAGTGAATTAATGAGTTTGATACAACAGTTGAATACCACATGATCACATAGGCTTCAAGACTTGTTTATATAATAATATTTTATTTTGTATAGCAAGATTGGAGCCACGGCCTATCAACCAGTATAACTGTCTATACCTTAGACCTATTTCTGTTCTTTTTTTTTTCTTCACGTGTTCTTTCCATCTCAGCTTGGCATCTAAAGTCATTCTCAGATATTTAGCTGGATCGTTGTATGGCCTAGTCTCCATCGATTGCAAGTGATGGAACATTGTTCACGTTTTTCTTTCTAAAGAGTAAATGAACTGATTTATGCCGATTTAGCTTGATTTTCCATTTTTTATCCATTTTTCTTATTACATTCATTTTTGGAGATTTTGGTTAAATGAGTGATAGTCGTAGTCATCGCTGTGTCACCTGCAAACGTTGCAATTTTTATTTCAATATCTATTTTCGGTAAATCACTAGTAGTATAGTCCAGAAGTGAAGCAGTGGACCTAATACGCTACCTTGTGGCACTCCTGCATTTATTGTTTTTAATTTTGAATACTGATATTCTTGTTTGACTCTAAACTGTCTGTCAGTGATAATATTGACATACTGATTTTGTAGTGTAGTTTTTAGTTTATTGATGAATCCTTCATGCCAGACCTTATTAAAAGCTTTTGAGAGATCAAAGAAGATGGCATAACAAGTTTGTTTTTATTCCAGAGATTTTTCTATGACGACCGTTACTCGGTAAATTTGGTGTTGAATGTCTCGTTTGGAATCCAAATTGATGGTCAGGAATGATTTTCTGTTTTTTCTAAATGGGCTTTATTCGTTTTAACAATAACTTTTCGAAGAGTTTAGACAACGTCGGTAGTAGCGATATTGGGCTATATGATTTGACCTCTTTCGCCGGTTTTTTTTTTAAGCATAGTAACTTCTGCAAATTTCCACATGCTGGGAACATATTTCAGTCTGGTTGCAGCATTATATGTTAGTTTAACTGTAGTCCTTTTTGGCATTTTTTTTAGTATTTCTCCAGTTATAAGGTCATACTATGGATCCTTTTTAGCAGGTAAATTTTTAATTTCTTGCGTTACTTTTTAGAATCAACTATGGACTGTCAAATATGGGAATAACCCCCACGAAAATATAGTAATTAATTTCATATTTGCAATTTTGTAGCACGTTGGTATGTTCGTATCATAATTAAAAAAAGCCTAAAACAATAAGCACAGCGTTAAACGAATTTGACAATTCGACAAGAATACAGTGCATCGCGACTTTTGTCCCCCAAAAATATTACGTTGAAATTATCAGTGGCCCTTGAATCATTGTAAGCAGGTTTTATAAAATAGATTCGCAAGGATTAAAGGATTAAGTGGAAGTGATGAGGTGGCAGAGTAACAATATCAACTGGCTGTTTTCTACCTCAATCCCAGGCGCGAACTGGCAGCAGTATGTTTTATCGCAACTGGCGGACAAAAAAATAAAAATACTTAGATTTTTTGATAAACAATTAATATCTGTTAAGATAGATTAATAGGGTTACTATTAGGACTGTACCTGTTTCATTTTATATTTATTGCCTAGGAATTATCATTTTTTTAAATACAATTTTTTCACAAATATATCTAGTTTTTCTTTCTTTACAATACGAACATCTCTCATTAACTTTTTGTTATAATATGACAGTAATTGATTGATATCATTTCGATTTATTTAATTTTATTATAAAAATCAAATTTCCTAATTCACACTCACGACCTTCGGCTGGATATGCCGCTACTCTACCACTTGAGCTATAGTGACATTTATCCGCTCGTGACAGTGACTTTTTTTAATCTCAACTAAAAACCTTAATTAATTGAAAGATATTAGTTGGCCAAGCGGACTACGAAAACTTGTGAATTTAATAAGTTAAATTGAGGGGGAGTCGGTGGCCGCAAGGTTCCGTCTTTGAAACGGCGCCCATCACTGTAAAGTAAAGGTCCCGGGTTCGAATCCAGCGGCCCTGCATTCGAAACCGACATACTTACAAATGGGCTTTTTTTTTCAAAAACACCGGCACCCTGAGTGTTTATATGACCTCTGCTGTTGCGTGCCCTCGTTAAAAAAAAAAAAAAAAAAAAAAAAAAAAAAAAAAAAAAAAAAAAAAATAAAAATAAATAAATAAATAAAAAAGTATACCTTCACTGAAGCTCTCCTTGGCCATTTGATTTGTCGCCGGGAATCAAATAGATTACAAGAGATTTGAAAAATGGCAAAAAGGAGGGAAAATTTAAAAGATGGGAAGTTTTACTTCAAATTGCTACCACCAGACGGTGAGACAATTACATCCTTTTGTTTTTGTTAACCCTTTTTGATGATTTTTTAATGTAAAAAAACCTAATTCTGTTCCTCTCTGTCGTTTAATAATAACGTTTTTAAAAATACAGTCGACTTTAGTTAATTAAATCCTGCTAATAATTAAAAAAAAACCAAACCTTCAACAAGAAGCATAGAGAAAAGGAGCGAGCGCTAAGTGAAAGAGAGAGAAAGTAAATCTGAATGAATGAGAGAGAGAGAGAGAGAGAGAGAGAGAGAGAGAGAGATAAATATTTAGATAGAGATATAGAGAGACAAGCATACAGCGAAGAGATGAAAATGAGAAAGAATAAAAGTCATAAAGAAAAACGAGAAAAAATGAGTGAGAAGATAAATTAAGCGAGGTGGAGAAATAAAGAGAGAAATGTATAGAAATACGGGGCCAAGCTTAAAGAGAAAAGAAAAAGATAGAGAGTTAGGAAAAGAAAGTAAAAAGGTGAGAAGGAAAAATAAAGTGAAAGGGCTTGAGGGAGAAATAGATAAAGGGAGAAGAAGGAGGAAGAGTAACAGGAAGAGATAGGAGCAGAGAAATCTAAATCTTGTAAAAAAAAAAGCGCGTGTTACAGAACCAAAACTAACTAAAATTAACCCCCCCCCAAAAAAAAAAAAAAAAAAAAAATCAGAAAAGCAAAGACACAAAAAAGGTAAAAATGATGTTTGAGCATTCGCGATTGGAGACAACTAAGTATAAACGATAGAAGCATTTATGAGAGAGACAGGTGCTAGATAAGGGCAGATGTGCTCATCATGTCTGCACGTTGAAAGAGCCACAAGCTCGTGTAGGGCTGTCTGTCGACCTATTCAATAAACTGACGGCGATGTGGTCCTTTCCGGCGGAATTGCTTCACTCTGTCGTTCGCACCATCCCTTTGAAGAGGCAATTATACATAGAATTCGCCCTTACTAAACAATCTGAAACATTAAACTGCCGGCAGTTTATTTATTTTAATGTGTTTTAAAAGGGGCAGGGATGAGAGCAATTAAAAATAAAAAGCCATCCTCTTCGATTTACGTTCAAAAAATACATCTCCTTCAACAGAAATTTAATTATTCATTACCCATAGTTTATACAATAGTTCAATAAATGAAAATGATATTTTACCGAATTAAACATGATCAGATATTAAATTCTGGGCATATTTAATCTAGTTTTACAGAATTAAGATTTTGAAATATATTTTACTTAAAAAAGTACTTTTCAAAATTGTAAATATGTGCTTATGTAATATGTAAGTCGTTGTCCACCCTGTCAACAAAACCCCCAACCCATCCTGCCCTACAGACTACCCTCCCATTTCCATCCTCTCAAACCTGTCCAAGCTCTAGACCCCCCCCCTCTCAAGCTAAATAAACTTTGACCATAACCTTTGAAGGGAGATGAGGTGTGGGCCAAAGAGGGATTTGAAATAAGTAAGGGACGCATCTTTGCGGAATGGTAATCGAAGAGAATTCCAGAGATTTAGGGCTTTTACCACTTGAGAAAAATGGCAAAAAGTGGTAGAGTTGGTGTGAAGTTAGTGCCCGAGCGGATCGAGGCCATGAGAGCTCAAGTGGTAGAGTAGCGGTGTATCAAGCCGAAGGTCGTGGGTTCGAATCCATGACAGTGACTTATTTATCTCAACTAAAAACTTTTCTTAGTTGACAGAAATGTTTGAAAAAAAAAGCTTCTGGGTTTTTTATACGTTTCTGTTCAAATTCTCCACTGATGATGGTCTAATTGTTCTAGACTAACAAAAACAGGATGTCTAGGCAGAACATAGTAATTAAAAACAGACAAACTGCCATGTATCTCGATAAAAAATTGCATGATTTGTAGTTTACAATGATAATAATAGTAGAAAAATAAAGCGCAATTTCACGAAATGCTGCCGGCCGTTATCAAGCATGAAAGCCACATTTTGACCCGTCTGTCAAACAAATACCTGTTTAACCTTACCTCACCAATAATTTTGGCTTTGTTACGAACGAAAAAGCATAAAACTGACAAGGACTTGACGGGTAATCTCTGCATGTCAAAATACGCCAACGCTACCTTCGATACCCGAAGCATGCCTGGCGTTGTTTGCCAATGGCTAGTCTATCGGTTAACACGCGTGCCTACCACCGCCGATTGAATGAGGACGCGATCACGCAGTCGAATAGAACATTCATTCTCTGTTGCTCATTGCCTGATCCGAGTCATTTTTCACTTGACCTGTCTTGTAAAGGAGCTTTGAGTCTAATTCAACAGCCAATTTGTATTTGAACACATTTGGCTTCTAACCAGTTAAATTACATCAAGACCGTATCAAGATTTAAAATTCTTTTCAGGTTATGTTTCTATTTTTGGAAATATCATTAACAGTAAAAACTATTTCACATTCAAATTATCCATATAGGAAACTTCCGTCCATGTACTTGTCAAACATATAAAGATGCAAGGATAAATCGCCCGGCAAAATATCACCAATAATTTGAAGATCAAATCAATGACCGTATCTCTGATATTCAACTTATTGACGAATATACAAAGTAATTCACTATTTTCCGTGGTCCGTTTGACCAATTAATATCATCCAAATAATTAAGGTTGTAAGTTGAGATAAAAAAGTCAGTGTCACGAGCGGGATTCGAACCTACCACCTTCGGCTTGATACGCCGCTACCCTACCATTTGAGCTACCTTGACTACGATCCCCTCGGGCACTAACTGTGTACCAAATAGATTACACGACATTTGAAAAATGTCAAAAAGGAGGGAAAATTCAAAAAGGTTGGGTTGAGATGGGAAGTTAGTGCGTATCAAGCCGAAGGTCGTGGGTTCGAATCCCGCTCGAGACACTGACTTTTTTTATGTCGATTTAAAACCTTAATTAGTTGGATGATCTAAAGTAATTGTTAATTTACGAAACATCATTGTTATTCGACGTTCGAACAAAATTCGCAAACAGACATTAATCCTTCAGAAGGTTTTTTGTTTATTAAATAGGACTAAAAACTCTCCATTGTATGTTGTGTGATTTTCAATTCGAGATACAAATATTTCAGTTTTCACGTTAATTCAAACTTTCACGATTTTTTCCCAGAAAAACCCCGTCTATGAAATATTAAACCTATTATAATTTTACGTACATAAATGAAAAAAAAACATCAAAAATTCTGAAGGTTATTTTTTTTGTTTTAGCCTTAAAGAAACAACGTAACACCATATACTTTTACGATTTTCCAAATTTCTTGCCTAATTTTATTTATTTATTCTTTTTCAAACAAATTGTACTACTTTTAAGGGTACATCATGTTTCTCTTCTCTCATTACAAACACGGATTATTGAAATTCTTGGATCTACTTTATTAGGTCATCTATACGGAAAAAAGGATGAATTCTAGAAAGAGGTAAATCATGTCAGAAATTTGAAGATTGTTTAAATAAGGGTGTTGCTGTTTCATTTGTTCAATTTCGTTCCAAAAAGTTCTATTTTTTTACACTACGTTACTTTCATAATTTTTAATAGAAGGTTCATCATCTCACTGGCAAGAATTTTCCATCTTTTGTGACCGATAACTCAAGCGTAATTGGTAAATAAGATTTGTCCGTTTTTAAGTTCGTTTCCCTTTATTATGTGAATGTGGTCAAGGCCTGTTTGTTATTGTGGAGCGAAGAAGCTGAAGAAAGTTTATACTTTTATTGTTTCCAAAGTTCTTCAGTGAATTGTATGTTTTTTTGTAAGAAGTTCAAGTCTGTCACTACGTAGTTTATGTTGTTGATGTCTCCTACAGTGATTTGTTGAAATTAATTGAGAGTCACTGAAAGAGGTCAACCACTTTACATTAAAAAAATTAGATATTGCGAATTTCAACTCACCATACTCTCACCGATTGCGCTACTTTTTAACTTTTGATTATGAGGGGTGGCTAGAAAGCATGGAGTTTTGTTTGCCTAACACTGCACACTTTGGTTTGAACCCCAAGACCGAACTACCCTACTACAAGTACGCTACAGTTTTCCAGTCTGAAATTTTGTTTGAACAATGTGCGAAAGAGCCTCATGCGAGGCGAAGGCAAAGAATGTTTGGAAATCCATGGAGGCTCTAATGGAAGACAGCGACATTAATGACCTGACCCTTGCATGGCTCCCTGAACTTTCGGAGCATAGAATGTTCCACGAAAAGGTTGACATGCTGGCCAAAAAGGGAGCCAACATGAACTCTATGGGCCCGGAACCCTACTGCGGCCTAGCAGTATAGACCTTAAAATGGATCCTTAATGAGTCCGAAACCTGGTGGAGCGATACTGCAGGTATGAGGCATGCGAACAGATTCATAGAAGGAACATCCGCAAAACTTACGAAAGAACTGGAAGACAACCGCACCGAACGAGGATTCTGGTTGGATTCCTGACAGGGTATTGCTACTTAAGAAAGCACATGCGCCGGAGAGGAGAACAGGCAGAAGAAACACTGTGCAGATACTGCCACGAAGAGGAGGAGACCGCTTAACACATTCTATGTTTCTATGAAGGTACATATAGGTGTAGGTTCTTGCAACTAGGACTAGAAAAACCACGAGCAAAATATTTCACCAAGGAACCGCTGGCAAAGCTGTGGAGGCTGGTAACAGCTTGAAGCTAGCCAGTGGGTTATAATTAACAGAGGAGCACAGTAGATATATTTAGGTCGAGATGCTTGTGGCCGCCTCTCTTATTCCTTATCCATCTTGGTTTTCTTTGACCCTCAGGTGATGTCTCCATTCAGCGGTTGACTTGCATTCCTATTCATTGTCTAACCTAAAAATCGGGTCATCTTTGAATATGCCCGTGTTATGTAGATGTTTTCTCAAATACCAGGTTTAGTAGATTTAGAATGTATGATTTTGATGTGATTTGGTGGATTAATTGCAATTATTTCACGATTTTTTTCTAATCTGAAGCGGGTTAAGTCCAAGTAAATCGAGCTTACAGTAATATCTATTGAAAGATATTTTTTATTTTTTATTATTGAATGTCTGTCTGGTTATTCGTCAGTGTTTTTCTCTCGAAGTCGACAATAAGATAATAGGGTAATGAACTCCTACGCCACGGCAATTCAACATTGAGCGATTTTGATGGGATTTAAAGGTAAAAGTTAAATTGGGTCTTAGAGTTGTTTTAACAAATGCCTAAGTATTTGTGGGAATTTAAACAGATTCGTTTGAAGCACTGAGCTTAACAAACTTTTGGGACCGCCCATAACTAATGTTTTGTTAGTAATCATTGTTAAGTCCTTTGCTACGTGCAAAAAAAAAAGTTTTATTTTTTTGTTAATGTCAACGTTTTCTGACATTAGACAACTACCAAGACCAAGTTTATCAAAATTATAATAGTTGGTCGTCCTCTGAAAATGTTCGACTAATTTTGCGAAATAAAACGGCTTGGATGTATTTAACTTCCTTATATAAATTTAACATTGTCAAAAATGCCAAATTTCTTTCCTTACGCTACTTGAGTTGAATTAGACGACTTGTTGAATGATTCTCTAAATTTCGACTGTTCCTCCTTAAAGCTTTAAGGATATTTATAGAGCCATTACGTTTCTCTAAGCAGAATAAAGGGGCAGAGATTAAAAGGGCCCTGTGTTGCAGACAGCCAACGAGGTTTCTTGCAGTACCAATTAATCTGTTAAACTGGTTCATTGTCGTCATTTAAATGTAAAATCGTGCAAACAAGGCCACCATACTTAACCAGGCGAATCGAAGCAATAACTCACAAATATGTAGTCGGGTATCTCCGTAGTAAGGTTAGTTAATATAAAGTTAATTAAGGTTTGCAGTTGAGTTAAAAAAGCCAATGGCACGAGCGAAATTCGAACCCACGATCTTCGGCTGCTCTACCACTTGAGCAATCGTGACCTCGATTCATTCCGTCACTAACTTCCCATCTCATCCCCACCTTTTGTATTTTTCATCCTTTTTGCCATTTTTCAAGAGGAGTCACGAGAGTTCAAGTGGTCGAGCAATGGCGTATCTAACCGAAGATCGTGGGTTCGAGTACCGCTCGTGTCACTGACTTTTTTATCTCAGCTAAAAAGCGTAATTAATTGAATGATATCAATTGGTCAAGCGGACAACGAAAATTAGTGAATCGAAATTTAATGAATTATTTAATAATTGGAATAATATTATTTTATTACAATCAAATTTCACATAAAACGGCTTTGAACAGACACTTTTGCAGTTCGTATTATACAAAGTGCTACACCAACATTATTTTTCGTGGGTAGCCAAGCTCGATTTGGTGGCAATTCAAGGCCGGATTACCAAGTTTTCGTACGTCATTAGGCACTTTGCGCGTCTAACCGAGCGTGTCAATTTACATTATGCTACTTGCTCCAATGCCCAATGCTTTCAAATGCCAACGAAAATATAATAATACAACACTGTAAACTTTGAAGCTTAGGGTCAGTCTCTGCCATAATGTTAATCTCTTTAGAGTTTAGATTAATTTTAGAGAAAGGTTTTCTTAAAAATAAAATGTCAGTCCTAAAAAAACAAAATTTCGACATATTCTTGATTATAATTGCATTCGAAAATAAGTAGCGTTTTTATGGAGCGTTTTAATAATAGGGAGCGATTCAAAGTTATAACGTTGTAAAACAAGCACAAACAATATTTTACAAAAATGAGTAATTTGAAATGGAAAGGTCATAAAAAGGTTTATACTGTCAGTTTGAAAACAGATAAAAGCTGCTCTATTTATGAATCCTTCATAACCCTTAGGGATGCTTAATAAAACTTTTAAAAGAGAAAACCATTTAGTCCCCAGAACTATGCTCCATGTCATATGCACTGCGTTACATTAGTCCAACGCAAAATGAGAGATATTGTCTACATATTTTCAACGTTGGTCGTCTAATATGTTACTAAGTTTATTACAAAAATGTAGTTTTACAATTACATCCATAATTTCAAACACAAAACTATAAGAAGCGACCGTGTTGGCCGATTAGTTAGGGCACGCGACTCGGACATATGTATTTATTTATATTTAGGAAAGTTCAAAATTGTGTTGGCACTTTAAATTAATAAAGGTTTTTGGCTGAGATAAAAAAATTAGTGCCACGAGCTCGATTCGTACCCACGATCTTCGGCTAGATATGCTGCTGCTCTACCACTTGAGCTATCTTGACCAATCCACTCGGACACTAACTTCCCATCTCACGCCACCTTTTGAATTTTGGCATTTGAAAAGTGTCTAAAAAAGTGAAAATTCAAAAGGTGGGGTTGAGATGGAAAGTTAGTGTCCTTGTTTGGATTTTCGTTTTTTCATTTACTTTTTAAAGAACCGTTTATTTTGTTATTGTTTACTTATTATCCTATACCGGGAAGCCGGTCCAAAGGATAGGCCGCCCCACTCCGAGTACCACAAGTCAGTCGCTTTTATGACCGAGTCAGGTTCGCTTCAGCACGCTCCGGTTTACATATTTTTACTATTTTTTGTGTGAACCCGCAAACGCTTTCTACATACCGCTTCCTGTAAAATCTCTTCCAGCATCGCTTGGAATCTTTCTGGAGGGATTTTGCACCTCGCCGAAACGCCGGAGTTGCTGGTACTTGTAAGTGGGCCGTCCTCCCCCAAATACCCTGCATCCTTCTATGTCCTGCCCACCTTTATCATTCGCCACAACATCAGCTTGGTGAGTCATTATCGTTTCATTTTTATTTTTATATTGCAATTATTTTTATTTTAAACTGTTTTATTTTATTTTATATATTTTTCCCCGCCTCCCGATTATATTCGGGTGGTCCTCCGTCGGTTAAAAACCGCACAGTCCTAATAGATCGAGGTCACGATAGGCCAAGGTGTAGAGCAGGGGCGTATCTTGCCCAAGTTCGTGGGTTCCAATCCCGCTCGTGACGCTCAATTTTTACCTCAATTAAAAGCATTAACTAATTGAAAGATTCAAGTCGACCGCGAAAACTAGTGAATTAACGTTAATTTTAAGATGACCGGTCTAGGGCATGAAATCCGCCGCCGAATAATGCCTCAGGAATCACAAATTACCATGTAAGCGCTAAACAGAGGGGGAATGACATCGTCTTCCACACTAAACTAGTATAGTCCAAGCGGCCCACGAAAGTGAGTTTAAAATAGCGTCAAATTATTTACACTTATACCAGACCTGTGCCATCACAGTGTACATACATCGCAGAATATTGCGATTATTCCTATTATCCTTATGATGCTACTTTTGTTAATAAGAGTATTATTAAGCGATTCTGGGACAAAACGTTGTAAGACTAGATGAACATTGCAAGAATAGTCTTAATTTTGTGTTCCCTCGGTTTTTCTTTTGTAACTCAAATATTTTCAAGCATATTTTAATAATTTAGTTCTTGGACTAAACATGCCTGATTATGAAAATACGCTTTAAAACTAGGCGGATTTCCAGTATTGTTGAGATTCAATTGAAAGTGCACTTAGCTCTCATTTGACTTTTTACGGCTTCCACCATGGACTACATATAGCTTAATCAATTACCAGAGCTGCGGAATACAATAAATTTTAATCCATTTCAATTAACATTTATTGTTAAAATGTTGCTCGGGTTTACTTTATTACGTTAATTATATTTTTCTCAGCTCACCACTGTGTGGGTATATATTTTAAACTTATTTATTTCAAGCTTTTGTTGGTCTGACAAAAAAAAAGGAGTAATGAGGGTAATGCGCTTGAATTATGACTTGCTATTACTACAAAGCGTTTCACTCTCAAACCGTTTACCATTTACTTACCCATCTAAAATGTACCGTAAATCACGACTGAGAAAATTGAAGAATTGGAGTGAAGTCGAACGCCGGCAAAATCCTGTCTACCGGCAATTAATCTCTTTATAGAAATTCGATCGGTTTTTGCCGTAAGTGAATTTTACATCCTATAGAACTGAGATTATCGTGAAAAGATGAAAGAAAGGGGACGGTGAATGGGATTAGAAGGGTGGATTTTGGCCAGACCCTGGATTTATTTCAAAGGGTTCGGGTGTGAGAGGCTTAAACAACTAATTTTTCATTTGGAACAAAATAAATTATTGCCCTTTATATATATATATTCACTAGGGAAGTACACCTCGGTCTTTCAAGCAGAAATACTTGCTATCAATGCTTGTGCCCTGAAAAATCTTAAAAGAGGTTACACTGACAAAAAAATCCTCATAAGATCAGACAGCCAAGCAGCTATCAAAGCACTGGCATGTACAAGGATTACATCAAAATTAGTCAGTGAATGCATCCAAAATCTCCAAAACCTGGGAAAACACAACAATGTAACGGTATCCTGGGTGCCAGGGCACAGGCGAATTTTGGGTAGTGAAGAAGCAGACAGACTGGCCAGAGGAGGATCCGCAAGACCCCGAACCTATCCTTGGGATATCAAAAACAAACATAGAATCCTCTATCGCAGAATGGATCCAAACAAAACAAAGAGAAAAGTGGATAAACTCTATCAGTGCTAGACAGAGTAAACTTAATATAAAACAACCCTCAGCAAAACTAGCAAAAACATTGCTACAATTGGAGAGGGCAAATCTCAGAGGAGTGGTATGACTACTAACCGGCCACTGGCATCTGAAAAAACATCTACATAACATGGGCATATACAAAGATGATCCCATTGAGGAAACAGCCACTCATATCTACTTCGAATGCAAAGCAACGGCTCAATATGACGCATAAAAGCGACTCAGAGAACCACATTGAAACAATAACAATCAATGACTTGATACTTCTCAGAAAAAGGATCGAGTCTATTGACTAAACCAAGGAACTGGGAAGGTACAATAAGCCAGAAGGCTGCAGTGCCTGGGGCACACAAACCCCACCTCCTAGTACCCTTGCCACCATTTCATTCCATTCCATACAAAGGTAGATGTAACTTTAATTTACAATTTTCAAAAGAGTAATCATTTATCATTTAAGGAAGAACATTTTATGTTCTATATTATTGCTTAATTGTTATTGATGTTTTGATTCTGCGGAGATGGGAAGGTTTAGTTTAACCCGGTAGTTCTATGCTGAATGTACCTTTCTTACAGTATTGAGATGCCTTATCACTATTTGGTTATCAAAGGAGAGTTAAGACCTGTTGATTAGTAATCTTTTAAGTAATCGATAACTTAGGATTTGTCTCAGTAGCCGATGATGTTTTGGGTGAGGTTGGAGAGTATCAATAAATTGGTAGTGTAGTGATGCGTTGGTGGGCAAAGGTTATGTTTTAGGAGTTCGTTCTGTTTTGCCATATTTTGAACCATTAATGTAATATTTCTCGAGGGATTGGTAAGCTTTAGTGAAGATATACTTCATTTCAACTTATTAAATTAACTAGTTGTCGTGGTTTGACTGACCAATAGATGTATTTCAATTAATTAAGGTTTTTTATCTCAAGTAAATATCTTCACTAAAACTCTCCCTGGCCATTTCATTTGTCACCGAGAATCAAATAGATTACATGACATTTGAATAATTGAAAAAAGGAAGGAAAATGTGAAAAACAGGTGGAGTTGAGATGGGAAGTTAGTGTCCGAATGGATGGAGAACCTAAATCCACTCGGACACTAACTTCCCGTCTCAACGCCACCTTTTGAATTTTGGCATTTGAAAAATGTCAAAAAGGAGGGTAAACTCAAAAGGTGGGGTTGAAATGGGAAGTTAGTGTCCTAGTAGATCGAGGTCACGATAGCTCAAGTGATAGAGCACGGGCGTATCTAGCCGAAGTTTGTGGGTTCGAATCCCGCTCGTGACACTGACTTTTTATCTCAACAAAAAAACTTTAATTAATTGAAAGATATTAGTTGATCAAGCTTAACACAAAAACTAGCGAATATACCAAAAAATACAACTGAGTATACTTCAGTAATATTATTTTTATATCTGATTTTTAATATTCTTAGGGTGCTGACATTTGCTATTAATTATATTAAAAATGCGTTTATTATTGTGTAATGTGGTTTATTTTTCGCAGTAATATTAAATAAATGTAAATGAATGCCTCAAATCTACCATCCTTAGTTTAATATTTACCTATTCATTAAAATAGAAAGGAAGCATATTGAAATTATTTTAAATAATTATTTAATCTTGTATAATAACACCTGAGATTACTCTTTGGACGTAGAACTTAGTTGGAAGTATTAGCGAAATGTTATATTGCTAAAAGGTGAGAATAATAAAAGGGGGGAATGCAAATAGTATGCAAATATCACGTGCTCCTCGCCATAATTCAAGCAAAGTTTAACATATAATGCATTCTCCATTTTGGCCATAGAGGTTTAATATAAAGTCGGCAAACGTATTGTTTTATATGGTTGTGACAAATATTTTATGCACCTTGAGAAAAAATGTTTCACTTCTTTTCAAGTTTTATAATGACATCAATTTGAACTTTGAAGTTGAGGTGTAAATTACTGGTTGCATTTTGAGCGGTGTTTATTTTCGGTGTAGCTGTTTATGTCTAATGAGTTTGTCGGTTTTTGTTTATTAATTTCAATTATTTAATCTTTATATTAGGTATTGGTTGAAATAAAGAACGTCATTCTCACAAGAGGGTTTGAACGCAAGACCTTTAGGTAAATACGCTGTTGCTCTATCACTTGAGCTATCGTGACTTCGATCTACTCAACTGGTCGTCGTGTTTAGCCGAAGTTCATGGGTTCGAATCACGCTTATGACGCTGACGTTTTTATCTCAACCAGCACCTAACATAAATATTAAATAATCGAAAAGAAGTTATTTCGGCAATCGGATCATGAACTCGACTAGATGTAATAATTAAAATGAAGCGTGTCTTCATTAAAGTTTTCCGTGATTATTTCGTTTGTCACCGAGAATCCGAGTGATTACCCGACATTTGGAAAATTGCACAAAGGAAGGAAAATTCGAGAGGTGATGTTGAGGTGGGAAGTTAGTGGCCGAGTGGATCGAAGTCATGATAGCTCGAGTGGTAGAGCAACAGCGCATTTAACTGAAGGTCGACGGTTCTAACCGTCGCTCGTGACACTGACTTTTTTTATCTTAACTAAAAGCTTTAATTAATCCAAGCTGACCACAAAACCTAGGGAATTATTGCAAACCTTTTGTTGGTGATCGAAAAATATTTCACAATCTCTGAGGGTTCATAGCAATGGACCCTCGGAACAAAATATTAAATAATTTAGTACTTGTTTTTAATACAGTTATCAGCCCATGGTCATCGTAAATTGCTAAAAATTAACATTCAAACGTAAATTTGCCTTTTATTTTTAAATTATTGACAGAATATAGCTATCTAAAATATTACAAGCCGTTTATAGAGATTATGATGATTTTAGAGAATTAAACTAAATAGGATGGCTAAAACGGTTTCTTACAAAATTAGTGGAAAACTCAACTTTCCAATGATCATAGATAACAGAGATCTTTGAAAGAGTGGCGGCGCCTTTCTAAAAAAGTGGGCCTAATGTGCAACCTTAAAAATATGGAGGGCTAATAAATATCTAAATCAATGAATGACCTTTTCTACAAGCATGTCCAGCTTCCTGCCGTTTATTTTTTGTTCCCTTGAACAATCCATGTAGGGCAGGCGTCAGCGATTAGGGAGAATGTCAGGTGATTAGTGAGTCACTGAGTCAATGTCTGACATCACCCTCCCCCCCAAATGAGTACGCCCAAGGTTTGTAAGGGGTCAGCTAATATAAAACATCTTTTGATACTACTTCTTTATAAGACCAGGATAGAAAATTTCCTAATTGGGAATATCTCGCCTAGGTTGTCTTGGTAAAGGGAACAATTGATTTGATGTCTGTCAAATCCCATCAGAATGCGAGTTCAGCCGGGTGCTAAAAACCAGGGGAAGTGACCGTCTCTCCGGTGATACTGGGGGTTCTCCTCTCCTTCTTGGCGAACTGGGTTCTACTTCCGCTTTGCCCTTGCGTTCTGGAACTGGACATGCAGTCGAATGAGGTCCTCAGCCTTTTCCTTCTTTGTTGCGGGGTCATGGGTGAAGACGCAGCACTGTGTAGGAGAGAGACTTTCCCCGGACAATGACATCTCTTTGGTATGCATAACTTATTAAAACCTTGAGATTCCTTTAATGAAATGTGTATTACGCAACTTTAGCTCTATGTGTCCTCCTTATCCTCCTCCTTATTGTCAACACAATAAAAATTAAATGATTAAACATACAACATTAATTAAAAATGGTTTAAGCCTTGTTACATGAATTATAAAATGAATTTATTTTTACACAATAGCAAATAATTAAAAAAAGGAGTACGCTGGAACACACCAGTTTAAATCAGTTACTTCTGAAAATATTAATTTTAATAACTTAATATTAACTCTTTTCTCTTCGATGCTGAACATATTTAAGATCTGAACTTTGCCAGAGTTTTTATACATTTTATTATTTTTTTATGTATTTCTTTTTTTGTGAATAAATTAGATGGAAAATAATATATACATTTCTTAGTTATGTTTAAACCAGGGGTGCTCAAACGGTCGATCGCGAGTGCTTTTTGTGTAGATCTCGAGAAGAAAAAAAAATTTAATAAGTAGGTATGTAACTAAACTACAAAAATGTATTACGTAATAAAATAACACTGATTGCGGCAAAAGGTGGCTTTATCAAAGGAACGCGCGTATGAGGCTGAATTATCAAATATTTTGGGACAATTCGAAATGCGTTTTTATGATTGCGGTAAATTGGAAAATATAGCATCATTTATGAGTTATCCTTTTTCATGTAAAAACATTGAGGAATTAGCTACTGAAATAGCAAGTCAGTTTAGTATGAACTCATGTTCTGTTGAAAATGAGTTGGTGCAGATTATATCAGATATACATCTCAAAGCTACAGCATCTGATACAAATTTCTGGTGTTTTATATCTGAAGATAAATATCCGAATGTAAGGCAAATCGCCCTTCAACTGACGGCATTTTTTGGGTCAACTTACTTGTGCGAGTCAGCATTTTCTGAAATGAAGATAATTAAGTCAAAATATCGCAATCGATTAACTGACTATCATATGTCATCATGTTGCGATTAGCACTCAGTGGTTACGTACCATCCTATGAAAAGTATGCTGAGGACATGCAGTGGCATATGTAACTCTTTTGTTTTGTAACAACCAATAAACTCGCAATTTTGAATAACTATGAGTTTTTTCATTGATATTGTAGAGAAGAACCTAACTAAACCTAACCCAAACCTTGACTAAAATAATGTACCTATATTGTGCAGAAAGCTAATATCTATATATGCATGGGTGTATCGTGTATGTACGACAACCCTGCATCACACACACTTGCAGCCTCTCAGAGTCGATCGTAAGTAGTCTAAAAATATTGAGGTAGATCGCCAGCAGTTCAAGTTTGAGCACCCCTGGTTTAAACAAATAGTGAAAATACTTGGTTTTAATTTAACTTAATCTAATCCAATTAATTGCGTTATTTCTCTTTTGATTGACATTTTTAATTGCATTTTTAAATTAAGTTTTTCAAGTATAGAGCTAATAAATCCCTTAATCAATAAATGGCCTTTTTCTACACGGATTTCTATCGCTGTTTTCATGTTGGTTTTTGTCACTTGAACATCAGTGTATTGCAAGCGTCAGTGATAAGATAAGATAGTGACCCAATGAGTCAAGCCCCGCCCCAATTTTTATCCAAATTCAACGTTATTACAATTCTTTCAATTAATTATGGTTTTTAGTTGAGATAAAAAAGACAGTGTCACGAGCGGGTTTCGAACCCACGACCTGCTGCAATATTTGCCGCTGCTCTACCACTCGAGCTATCGTGACCTCGATCCACTCGGACACTAACTTCCCAACTCAACCCCGCCCTTTGAATTTTCCCTCTTTTTTTGCCATTTTTCAAATGTCGTGTGATCTATTTAATTCTCGGCGACAAATTAAATGGCCACGGAGAGCTTTAGTGAAGGTATACTTCATTTTTAATTGTTAAATTCACTAGTTTTCTAATTTCCCATCTCAGCCCCCAGTGCTCAAGTGGTAGAACAACGGCGTATCTAGTCCAAGATCGTTCGGATTCCGCTCGTGACACTGAATTTTTTATCACAACTAAAAACCTTAATTAATTGACAGATATTAATTGGTCCTTGAAATCTAGTGAAGTTATTAGAATTTTTGAAAAGCTGAAAATTTCGTGTCCCAGCAACGATTAATTATTACATTATCTGGCTCTAAATTTTTACTTTTAGAATTAGTCTATTTTCTAGGTCTAAACGTTTACACCATTCCTACTACTATGTATTTGTTTATGAAAATTCCAACTCATTATATGTGTATAGCAGCATATACATATATCGATGTAATTATGCTACAGTACTAAATGTTATTCTTTTCTTACATATTAAACTGGATTTTCTAAATTTATTCTTTAGTAAATAGTGTCAGTTCGACGGATATATTGTTGATGAAAACTTATAATGGTGAGAGACAAAAGTAAACATGTCTTTTCTAACACAAAATATTTTTCATAAAACATAAAAACAACACAAGCTTGAAATATTGAAATAGCTATTTTTAAAATACCAATTTTTATATTTCCTAGATAGAACAACAAATATATTTTGGATATACCACTGGACGATTTAAGAGAAATTTTTTTTACGCGAACTAATTTTCTTTAATTAATAAGGATAATGTATTTCAGTACGAAAACATTAATTAGTTTTATATGTAAGCAATACAAGTTGTAATGTGAAATCTGAAAACTCGATTCAATGACTTGAAAATATAAATTGAATACATAATCGGAATTTGAAATGATTTCAATTGTGGCCTCCATCTTTTTTCCATGAGAACACGTTTGGGTGGAAGGTTGTGCCCGAACGCAGCATAAATCGAGGCACTTGCCAGCCCACGTGGCCTCCTCCAATTTTAATTCGATCTGTCATCAGCCCCAACATTCAATTTTCACCGGCTCCATCGATCTAACAGCTATTATGTCCCGATATGCAAACCCTAGCATTTCCAGGGCCATTTTCACCTAATTCGGATCTCGTTTTCCCTTAATACCCGTAGCATGTTCTGAACGAAAGTGGATGATAACCGTTAATGTGTAAATAGACCGGAAAAAGCAGGTTTTCATAACAGTTTTAAAGACGTTTGCTATCAATTCAATTTATTATTATTATTTGAATATTTTCTTGTATTTACAAGCCACAAACCAGAACTTTACTTTTACCGTAAATAATATTCTACGGCACATTACTTTTTCATAAAAATAAAGTATTTTTGTAGCTTAAGAAAATCGTCTTTACCTCGTCCACACTCAGGATTAGCTATTCTCGACTATAAGCGGTGGAGACGGAAAAACAATCGCGCTTGTAGGCGTAAGCGCTTCCCTACTTATGTTTGTGAAGGGGGGGGGACCAAGTTTGTGAATTTAATAAATCAGTTAGTATATTCTGAACATTTATTTGAACAAGGTTCAGATTTTTACATATGAACAATAACAACAAAATCTTAATTTATTAAATAAGCCAGTCACAAATCTTAATTTATGAGCCACATAGGTTGTTCCTCTCTGGCTCGGGGTGGAAAGGGACTTCAAAAGTCGGGGTAGTTCCCACGTGGATGGACCGGCGAAAATCGCCCACCTTTGATGATACTAAGCCGATTTGAGATGTCCCACGTCACTTCATCTTTTTGCTCTTATACCATCTAAATAACTCGCCGTTAGTTTTTAAGATACAACTATTGCAACTTATGTTTTCCAGTCCAAGTACGGGGGATGACCGGAATGGCTCCCATCTGGGTCTGCGACAATATACAACGCACCTATTTATTAGACCGTGCATGGGTAGTTGTCCTTATTCTGTGAGAAATATCACAGCTCTCCCACTTGCGCTGTAACATCTTTCGACCAACTGCAATTCGCAATATTGGAGGGCTATGTATCCATGGTTTGAGAGAAATATCACGTCACCCGTCTGGATTTACTGCTTTTTTGTGGTGGTTTTGATTGGGCTAATTTTAACAAATTCAACTGATTTTAAGACGAGGACCAACATCACTACATACAACCCAAATTGATTTAAGTTATATTCATCACTCTAATACTTTAGCGCTCTTTTCTCTGGCATTTAACTTCGTGAACCGGGTTTCCGTCGGTTCTCTTAGAAGCATGCCATCTTGAGGGCATTCATCTTGTTTGTGTTTACAGCCGGCCTAGTAACGACTTCACGCTGCAATTCCAATTAGGCTGATAAAGGCGAAAGCGACACTGCTGCCGCCCCAGGTGGCTGTCCGATTTCTGAAACGTATCCACCCGGGGAGTCGTGGTCCACTTAATATGGAACTACGACGACGACGGGTTATACAAAGTGGTTAAGGCTCGGGGCCCAAGAAAGACTACTTCCTTCTTTCATTTCAAGGGCGCAAAATATTGGTGCTGCCCTGAGGGCTTGGCAACCTCTCTAAAGCAAAAGCTGTACACTTGTCGGCCTCGGGTCTGCATGGAGTGGCGGAGGCCTTATTACACGAGTACTAGGGTATGCCTTAGCACATGAGGGTTAGGGCACCAGATCCTGTCTGCATAGACGGGGGAGGGTCCGGTCCATAACCATCTGTACTACGGGGTAACAGAAATGATTCAAAATCCAATCCCTGTTACACTGAGAGTGGATTTGTAGAAGTACGTGGGAACTTAGAAAAGAGGCTTTGACCTTCGCACGAAACTTGCGGGTGACACCGTTATACACCCAGCCTCACGAGATACGGCGGATCGTTACACTGGGAATGTATTCGTAGTGGTACATGGTGACGGCCCTAGCGGTCGTACGGTATGATTACACTGATAAATCCTCCGAAACGGGTAGTGAATCGGTTTCTCCTATTTACGTAAGTATGCTTTGTGTAGGCTGAGCTAGATTGGAGGCTTTTACTGGAGACGTTCTCCTATAGGAGATGGTTAGCAATTCTTCTTTAAACAAAACCTCGGCCGGAGCGGATCCGGTAGTTTCTGTGCTAGCCCCACTACTCTCGGAGGTGCCTTCTCTGCGGGAAGTGCGGAGTGCTCGGGTGACGCGCTTGATGTATTTCGCGATGCGCGCGGCATACGGTGCGATACTTAATGCGGTCCGGATTACTCGGAACGGGCAAGAGGGGAGCTAGCTTGCCTTGGCTCTTCGGGGCTGAACTGCTTCTACACCAACGCTGCGGCAGTAGCACCCTTCTGTCGTATGTAGAGGTGCGTCATCTCTCCTCTTCAATATGCCCGATACGGCCGAATTGGCTAGGTGCGGACGTTAAAGATCCTCATTGTCTTTTAGGACGACCAAGCATGTCACTATTGACTCCTTATAGAACGCTTGTAGGTGTCACATAAATTGGCTATGAACAATCTGTTCACAATATTATCATCTTCCATATCGAATTGGTATGATTTACTGTTCCCTACTATTTTGTTAAAGATTACGAGCTTACAAAACCCATTTAAATTGTAAATTTTAAATTAAATCATTAAGAATTTTTAATTTGATTTTTGCGATAGATGTTCAAAGAGTAGCTGAGCTATTATTATCAAAATGAACAACTCCAAGGTAATTTCGGCAAATTGAATTACAACTACTCTGATAAATTGAAAGCCCGGTGAGAGTGGGCTCGGATTAAAAGAGGGCGCAGACAAGGGAATAACAGCATTATCGAGAGGAGGTGGACAGAAAAACCGGTGATACTGTTAGGGAAGGATACCGTGACACAATAAACTCTGTGGAAAAATACCCCTGTTTAATAGAGTTATCTGGACCTTTGACATGTGTAGTTATCTTTGACCTTATAGAGTGTGTGGGCGGTCGAATCAATTGGTTTCCCAATGGGACGTCGATCTTTTTTTCTTAACAAGCTTCCTCAATGAGAGAAAATTATAAGAAGGAAAAGGGGTCAACTATTTATAAAAATTGCTCTTTTCCAAAGAACAGCTGCGTTAAATGTTTTGAAATTAAATTGGTAGAGTTTTTATTTTTATTAGGGCTTCTTTGTTTAGAAATTCTGGAGACTCGTTTACGCAGACTGTTTTTATTATTTTCACGCATTTTCTTACTATGACATGGTCACTCCTTAACAAAACTAGGAGATAATTTACTAACTGTTGGTAATGAAAAAAAAACTTAATATCTTTCCTCAAAAACCGATATCCTATACGTACTTTACGGCGAAAAAACTGTGTAAAACGAGAATTATATATTATTAATGAATTGGAATTGCATAAGACTTTTCTAAGACCAATATGGACATACGGAGTGGAACTTTGGGGAAGTGCCAAAAAACCATCCAATTCAGTGCATCCCTTCCCGTCGAAAATCCTTAGACAAATTGTCGAAGCACCTTATGTCACTAACCTCACTATCCACAAAGACCTCAAACGGTCCGGTCCGGTCCCGATTCCAGACCTTGCACACCAAACTTTTAGACCATCCGAACCATACTGCTCGAGCTCTTTGCACCCGTTCCCATCCTGACAACCCGCCACGTCGCCTCAACCGACGGTTGCTTCGAGACATCCTTGAAATCTAACCATAAACATTGAATTCACCTGGCTCCTAAAACGATATGTTCTAATGGTAATAGTACTAGTGTGTGATGGATTAATCAGAGTATATATTTCTCTAGTATACGATTATGTATAAGCAACAAATAAACTTAAAGTTAAATAAAAAAATAACTATAAAAACAATGTTATAAAATTTTTCAGGAATAGTAGTTATAACAGTTTTTCCCCCGGTTGGTTCATCCAGTATCCTTTAGGTTAGGTCTCGGTTTGGAAGCAAAAAGAGGGCTCGTTGTACGGCTCAGATATTATCACGACAGGGTGATTTACAGAACGTGGGTGATAGCCGCACCATTCCTCTGCCTAAATTATAGCCCCACTCGTTCCCGTTATTACGGTCGAAAACTCTTAAATGCTAAAAATGTGCTGGAACGGCGCTTCTTATAGAAACAATTCCTCCTCTCTCTCTCTCTCTCTCTCTCTCTCTCTCTCTCTCTCTCTCTCTTCTAATAAACAATTATTAAATTTATTTTATAATTTTTATTTTATATTGTTATATTACAATAAATAAGAGTGGGAAATAAAATCCTTAACTCGTCCATGGAACATAGGAGAATATATGCCTTTCATCATGACTATAAAACTAAACAATTTGTTCGTGACGGTATTTGTACTGTTATGTTGCAAGATGATTTGGGCATTTATGTTGTTTTGGAGTTGGACGGTTTATAGCGGTTTCTATTTTTGTGTACGGTTTTGCTCTGTGTGATGGATTTATGAAGTGTATGTGTCCTTAATTTGCTCAATAGGCTTTGTTTATTGTGCTGGTTGGACTGTTTTACTAGTATTATTTTTTATACTCTGTTATATTTAGTTTTCCATTTTTGTTGTTCTATCTATATTAGCGTATTTACATTATTATAATATACCGTGCCCGAGTAGATGGAGGTCACGATATGTCATAGGGTAGTGCAGCGGCGTATCTAGCTGAAGATCGTGGGTTCGAATCCCGCTCGTAACGCAAACTTTTTTATCTCAACTTAAAAACTTTATTAATTGTAATATATCGATCGGTCAAGCGGAACACGAAATTAGTTAAGTTAATTATTATTTGGAGATTGTAGGATGCGGTATGACGTAAGTTATAGAAAAACATTTTCATTGTCGTGCCAACATTTCAATCTTTATCGTGATCATCTTCAGTGCTCAAAGTGTTTGTTTTCTGCTTAATTGCGTCATTCTTGTATGTTGTTGGCACTCTCAACGCGACACACAGGGATGACAAAATTACACAGCAAACAAACACTTCGAGCCCTGAAGATGATCTCAATGAAGATCGAAACGTTGGCACGATAAAAATGTCCAAATAATTATTAGGTAACGGTCTATAAACACCACACATTTTTACGTTAACTTTTTCCTTTTGATATTTAATCAATATTAATAAAATTATTTAGCTATGTATAAAAGCTCAGTGATAAGGCTTTTTTAAACTGACTTTTACATCCGTATTCGTTTGATGCCGTATGCAAAACAGATACAATATGACATGTCATTAGCCTGTTCGCAAGAGCGGTTATCATCCAGTGATGAAAGCCTAGTCCATCAACATGATGAGTTGATCCTATGAAGGCGAAGAAAGATTGTCACGCGACCGCCAGTAACGTCGGAGGTACGTAGTGGATTAGAGGTTTTTGACAAGGGGATTAAGATGATAAGCTAGTTTAGAATAGAACATTTATGGTATAACGCCAAAAGTCAAGTACAACATTATTTTGGTCGTTATAGGTTGTGTGGATACAAACATGACGATTGTTTTAAGCATTTGGATTGGTTGGATTCGATTGATGTTTGTACGCTTTGCAGTCCCCTAGAATTCGAGTCCGTATGCCCAAATTGGGAGGAGGGTTTACGGGCAGTTGCATGTCAGACGTTTGCCCAGGCAGAATCCGAGGTACGGTTCCCAACTGTTTATTGAATTCACTAGTTTTCGTGGTCCGCTTGACCAATTAATACCTTTCAATTATTTACGGTTAGTTGAGATAAAAAGTCAGCGTCACGAGGAGGATTCGAACCCACGATCTTCTGCTGTTGTATCACTTGATCTGTCGTGACGCCGATCCATTCGGACACTAATTTTCCATTTCAACTTCACCTTTTTCAATTTTACCTCCTTTTTTCAAATTTGTAATCTACTTGATTCTCAGCGACAAATGAATGAACGATGAAAAAATTAAATAAAATATGACTAATGAGTTACTTATTACAAACAAGATGAAAGAGGATATTTTCTTATCATTAAAATTTAGTTTAAGTAATAAAGTTTAAAATTTTTTAAAAAATATGATTTTCTTCAAGACAAGATGCAAACAATAATGTACTGAACCTTATTACAATGGGCACAAGCCGACTAAGACAAACAATCCTACACCAACAATTTTTGAGTTTCAATCACTTCACACACGTTATGTTTACTTTTGTTTTTTCTAACATGCAAAGCGACTGACAAGCGTGGCTCGGCTCTACGTTTAGGCCTCCGCCGTCCTCCTCTTCTGCCTTCTCAATCCTTGGAACTGCGTTCTTTATGTTGTGCATGGCGGTTCGGCGGCTTTTACGAAATTGCTTGTCATAACAAACACTCACAAACGTATAATAACTTTCACGCACATAAATACACAAATTGAGAATATTATTTCAACCTCCGTAGGGCTTCCAATATGCTCCAGGTATCGAAACAATTTCTTAATTATAAAAACTACTCTCTATTAAAACATGTTTAAAATCTGCAGGCTTGCCACACTTTATTCTCTGAGACGCTTACATGTCTGCCAAACAGGATTGTACTCGGTTCTTTTACGGAACCTGGTGCTTCCTATGTTTGAAAAAAAATTATTAATAATGTCTGTTTTTCTTTGTTTCAGTGAAAAAGGCGAGATACACCGGAGGGCAAGGTTTGTATTTTTTATGATTTTATACCGCTTTGGTTCGTTTATACATAATTTGGTTTACAAGAAAAATGGAATTATTTCTGGTAGCTTTATCTGTACTTTTTTTTTACCGATCGCGGTCTGTTTTCTATTATTAAATTAATTTTGTAAGTTACAACAGATTTTACGTAACTTTAACTAGTAACTTAAAGTTATATGTAAAAAAAAGCAAAGCGTTGATATTTTTTGTAACATTTAAAATTTTATAATCCTGCAGTGACCTTTAGTCGATAATTATTCAGGAATCGTGAGATGCGGTCTGGTGTGATGTAGGGATCAGAAAAACATTTTCATTATCGTGCCAACGTTTCTATCTTTATTGAGATCATCTTCAGGGCCTGGTATTGACAAATATTGTTCAAATTTAACAAATGTAGGATGTGGAAAAAATGAATTTATAAAATGCAAAAATAATTTTTTATATTCAATCAACGCGTACGCAGAAAACAACTTTGAGTGAGTTGAAATAATTTGATTGATTATAAGCACTTTTTTTGCATTGTATAAATTCACTTTTTTCCACATCCTACATGTATTCGTTAAATTTAAACAATATTTGTAAATCCCAGGAATTGAAGATGATCTCAATAAAGTTTGAAACGTCAACGATAAAGAAAATAATTTTCTGAAACCTACATCACACTACACCGCATCTCACGTATCTGAATAATTATACTTGTTATATTTTATGTGTAATAAAAAAAAGCACAAGTAGTTTTCCTCATATGAAGCATATATTAGGTAAATAATACATAAACAAGCCAAATAATTATGTAAAAAAATTAATTAAGTTGGTTTAAACATTTAGGGGGAGAACACCACCCTTGAGGAGACATTGATTTTTTGTTAGTATTGAAAAAAGATAGTCATACTTGTGAAAATAGTTGCTACGAACTGGAGGGTCAAAAGGGTATAAGTTCCTACGACCCTATCCCTATTGATCCAGGGCTCAGCAGCAAGGCTCCGTACGGGACCAGGAGAAAAACGTTTAGATTTCGTAATATGGCCCGGTATTTCGGCCAGACCGCGGAATATCGGGGTGGAATTGAGTTGCAACGAAAACAAGGCCCACGTACCCTTAACAAACATATTACCGTATTACGAATAAACATCGTATATCACAAATAAATAACACATAATAAATTAATGAAGAATAGAAAGTAGATTAAAATATTTTTCAAAGCGTTATGTACTACTCGACGATCTGTTCGTTTACTCAAAATACCTCTCTCCAGGGAATGTGAAGTTTAATCAAACTTAATTTTATAGATCGTTTATTATACTTTATGTCTTGTTTTTGTTTTAATGTGTGGTTTAGTATTTTTTTATTGCCTGTAAAATTTTTGGCTTTGATTGTATTGTCTTTAAATCTAGCAATCCCGGTTCATTTATTAAGGTTATTGTATTAAATGTTTTCCTTGGGGTGTTTTCCTCGTTTCCGGTTGGTTTCAGATCCATTATTCGGCCGGTGTCATTCCCATGACTCTTTCGACGTACACGCTTTATTGTTGTCAGATTTGTTGTTCTGTTGTTTGTCTTCGTTGATACGGTTCGTAAGCGGCGTTCTTTTCACATCTTGAAAAAGTTCGGCGTGTTTTTCTGTACGTGAACTGAGCGATTATTTATTTCGTTTGATAATAGCCTAAGTAACTTTTAAACAATGTTTCGTGTTTCATTTCAGTTTGGGATTTTAATCAAAAGGGACAAACTGAAAAGCTTTTTTTGCCTTAATGAATACATAATTTGGCCATATTAACATTTAAAATCTTAAATAAGTACACATAAACACATATTTTTCTGGGTTATGTTGGTTTACATTACTTTGCTCCGCATGGTATATTTCATTTTTTATATTTTAGTGTCTGTTTTTTTATACATGGTCACGGTAAGACCATAGTTTTTTTAACTCTTCAGTAGTTTTGATTTTTTGTTATTTATTTCATGCCTTATCAACTCTTTCTCGCCTTTCTTAAGTCAACGATGATACAGTTTCGTAAATGTGTTTCTCTAAAAATGATCATTTTACTCATTTATTTTTAGATTTATTATTTTTTCATTTTTTATTTAGTTTCATTTTTTTATTACATTAATTTAATGTTTACAAGTACAAATGTGGTATAAAGTATATATTTTCATATATGCTGAATTTTATTTTTGCAGTTTTTTTTTCTGAATAATTATGATAGTATAATTTATTTATTTTTTATTCTCCAAGTATGAAGTAATGTTTTACTTTTCCTATTTTTGCCATACTATTGACGAATACTTTGTATTTTATAGTCGTTTTTATTTTCTATTTTTCTTTATACGCCTCTACACTCTTCGATATTTATGTTTTCGTATTGATTATTTTCCGAGAGTTGGTTCAAAATCGACGGTGTTTACCAGAGGTCCAAGGACAAAAAAATTCCTCATAAGATCAGACAGCCAAGCAGATATTAAAGCATTGACAAGCATAAGAATTACATCGAAACTAGTCAGTCCAACTACATCCAAAATCTCCTAAACCTGGGGGAACACACATGTTCATCTCAGCGTCTGTGGAGTAGTCTCCAGTAGTCCAAGTAGGTGGTGGCATTACTCCCTTTTTGCATCCTCTCCTCTCCGATAATTGATGGTGTGTCCTCTTTTTATTACCGTTTCTGCGGAAACTTCCTCAATGCCTAGGATTATGACAATTCCACGCACCTCCGCATCGGCTGTAGGTTCTTTCCACTCCCCTGGGTTTTCTGTTCTTCACACTGCAATCGACAGAGGTCTAGGAACGTCCTCGCCGACACTGACTACTGATTTCTTTGCCTAGTTACGTTCAAATTTGGACGTTAACTTCTGTAGGAATTATTTAGTTTTGCCATCATGGGAGTCAAGACCATCATCTCTGGCCTGAAGTGTATTCCTTCAAATTGTTGGCTTCCCATCTTTTGCGATTTCATCGATGAGTTTCTTCTTTCGTAGTTAGTGTTACAAGTGAGTATTCTTCTGGTAGCACGGCCACCATTATCATTTTTGTTGTTTCAGCTTAGCTGATGCTTGGAGCAACGACTTTCTCCTTATGTTCCTTTGCTTCTTTTGGGGTTAGAGATGGTTCTCTAACGCTTTTACTGATTGGGTGGCTGAACGTTCTTGTCTCTAGTTTTTCTTTTTGCATTTTGCCCTTCTTATCATCGACCATCTTCTTTGCTTCCTTGGGCGTTTTCCCCGATGATATCTCCCCCAGGTACCACTCCTTATACCTTGCCTGAATGGATCAACTTATCTGCCTGGCTCTCCTAGGTAGTTCTGCGGAAGCTTTTTCTACCCTTTTAGTTTCCAGACAGGGTTTTTTTAAATTTGCTAATTGAAGGTACTGGTCCTTCTGATTTGTCGTTGATAGAGTGAGATAGTCTCATTTTCTTCTGTGGACTGAACGTCCATCTTAGTCTCCAGATTGTGTTTTTGAAACAGTGGTGGCTTGCTTCATATTTGTTTGAATTTCTTTTACTTTACTCATAAGATTTCACCGAGTATTTAGGCTACTCTATGATCTACTCCGTCAGAGCCCCCTGGATGGAGTTAGGCAAATTACTTGCCCTTACTAATGTCCCCCGGTAAAGGCACCGTTTAAGGCAGCACTGAATCCCGGCTGTTAATGATTCAGCCGGCTTCGCAAAACCCTTTGATTGGAGCGAACGCTATTTTCGGTATAGTCCAAGATTCTGTGTGTGAGGGGATAGTGGATGGTGATGGGTTATAAGATCATGGGGGGGGGGAGGTTGATTGGTAGGACTTTGTTTAGTGAAAAGTGGTTTGGGAAATTGAATACCTCACTTAAAGGGTTGGAAAACAGCCTATTTGCACCGTGCCAAGACGTAGATGTTCAATTACAAACCATTCCCTCAGGCCGTCGACGAAAGTTTCCCGGGGTTCACTACTAGGAACCTGGGTTGGGTGTTGTATATCATGGGAACTTGGGAATAAGGATATCTCGGGCAGGATGGCAGGAAAAAAATAGAATTTAAAAAATGGAGGTATAATAGGATAGGCCGTCCAGATTGGTAAGAAGCGACCAAATTATTGGGCACATGTTGGTTTACAATATATTATTTTTATACAAAAACAAAAGTTCAATGCTTGGTAAAATACCTCACACCGCAAAGTATAAGGCATCGGATGTCTCTTTATTGTTCAATAGGAACCTGTAATAAGGCAGACAAATGGAACGGACACAAATTTTAAACGTACGATTTGTTCGTTATTGGGAAGCTGCCAGATCCAGGATTGAGAACCTGTAAGGGAAACTGTCTTAGATATTGCAGCTTGGCTAATGGAGGAAAAAGGGCAGGTTCACCGAGCAAAAGCATCCTCTTTTTCGTTTCAATTTCCCCTGTTTTATTTCCGTCATATCATGTATTCGTCGTAATTACAGATGGAATTTTGTCACATGAGAACAGAACATTATTGTCAATTGTGAATAACTTTACTATGATTGAACCAATGAAATATTGTATCAAGTATACAGTTTGTACGACATATTGTTAATTTACAAATTTTGGGTGGTGCATTTGGTAAGCAAAACTTAGTGAAGATTGTCCCAACACAGATATTTTGAAAAAAAGATGATGTTCTTATCATTTAAAAGAGACTAATACTTAACTTTAAATAAACAAAAATTAACCATAGTTGAATTTGAATAAAATTAAAGTAAGATTTGTACACAAAATTAATAATTTACAAATTTGTTCAGGTATAGATTGTTTATTTTTGTTTTGGACCATAGCCAAGTTTTGTATGTAGATTATTTGTTCTATGAAAAGTATTGGAACCAATGATATCCATAATTTATCATTGGTTACTAACAGTCGAAAGGTCAATGATTTTCTTGGTTTATTCCCATATACTTTTCATTCAGTTTTTATTTTTCTTAGCTTTGGATAGTGCTTTTTCTTTGTTTCGTTTATTTTAACTGTGTCTTGCATGCATAACAAGTCTTGCATGCCGATCAGCGAATCAGCCAGAATCACATTCTGTAATAACAAATTAATTAAGGTTTTCAATTGAGATAAAAAATTCAATGCCACGAGGAAGATTCGAACCCACAATCTTCGGCTTCCTAAATTTGAGGGGGGAGGGTTACGGACAGTTGCTTGTCAGACGTTTGTCCAGGTATAATCCGAGGTATGGTTCCCGACTGTTTATTGAATGTATTAGTTTTCGTGGTCTGCTCGATCAAATAACATCTTTCAATTATTTAAGTTTAGTTGAGATTAAAAGTCAGCTTCAGGAGTTTCGAACCCACGACCTTCGGATAGATACGCCGCTGCTCTACCACTTGAACTAACGCGACTTCGACCCCCTCAAACACTAACTTCTCATCTCAACCCCACCTTTGAAATTTTACCTCCATTTTGCCGTTTTTCAAATGTCGTATAAGGGGTATGTTGCGCTTCTACTACTCTAGATAGGTACGGTAATGATTGCTCGTGTGTTTGCCATAGATTACAACAACTTTGAGCGTTTCTCAGGAACCCCAAAGGAAATCGTTCGCTTTTCTCAATGGTGAACAGAGAGTTAATCCGATTTACATCTACAGACGCTACTTTTAAAGAAATCATAAAGCGGATCAATCCTCTGCTAGTCTCCACAGACTCACTATCGGCTCTTACAGCAATGGAAAACCATTCACTACGCAACCGCTCTTCCAGGGGATATTGCTCTCTCCGGAACGATTGAGACTCTCTGGCATACAGGTAATTTTCGTTTGGATCCCAGGACACTGTGGTATAATGGGCAACGAACAGGCGGATATTGCTGCAAAACGGGCCACCATTCATGGGATTCCACTTACGTACACTCCTCACTCAGATTTTTTCTTCCATTAAAAAAAAAGATATGGCAGAAGTGGCAAGAGGAATGGAGAGCGTGAGGGACAATAAGCTAAGGGATATTAAACTAAATGTTGACCCTTGGAGCTCCTCAGTGCGCAATTCGCGGCTCGAAGAGACTGTGTTGACGCGACTTAGAATCGGACATAGTAAGCTTACCCACGGGTCCTTACGTGCAAAATCTGCGATTGTTGCAATTAGTTACAGTAAAACACCTCTTGACTAATTTCCTTAAGTTTGAGCAACAAAGAATATCACATAACCTCCCAAGCCAAGATTAAGATTCGCAATATTAAAGTTCAAATTTCACAAAATACCATCCTTGGCAGAATGTTCCTCTTCAATCAGACTTACAAATAAATGTTTCTGCTATTTGGAAATATTTGCAAACTTACCTCTGAAACTTCGCCGTTGTTGAAAACGGTCCCCACGAATTCGAATTTGTCTATTTCATTGCTATGCTCGGCATCAAACTGGCCTGTATCATTGGTCCCATCCCAATCAAATGCACTCATTTTTACAAGATGCAAGCCGACAAAAAGACAGTGAAAAGAATTGCACCAGAACTGATATTCAGATTAGAAATGTCTGTTAGCTCTCTTACTTAGGTTCCTCGCAATTTTATGAAAATGGGCTTAGTCTTACTTGGAGAGACGTTCATCCGTCCTCACCTGCATAATTGTTTTTTCCTCTCTTAAGCCGCTAATATTATTGTATATATTCTTTCTCTTCAATATATGATGGCCAATCACAATGTTAAATAAAATTTAATCAATTACTAATTTCCTAAAATATCCATTTCCACAGTCCAATGACTACTAATTTTTGGGGATGAACCCGACAAATTACAAATCATGTTTAGTTATAACCGTTTGTATGGTTGAGATGATTAACTTTCAGCTTGAAGTTCAATTCGTTAAAAAACATATCTACCTTACTGAGTGATTTTTTGTTTTTGTAACTTCCTACACACATCTATTCTCATTTAATACCATTCTGTTTATTTTCTTTCCTTGTTTTGTAAATAAAGTAAATTAGAACCTGCTAAATAAAAAATAAAAAAATACGGCGCTGAATGAGACACAATTCAAGACCGCCCGACTTTGCGGGTTTAGCCGGCACTCAGCGCCGTTGTTTTAATAATTCTGTCTCTTACAACGGGACTCTCCGGTTCAATAAATTTTACGACCTTGTTATTCCGTTTATTAATTAATACCTGCACAAAACCATTAATTTAGCGACAGATGACGTTGCCACTGTACAGATTCGGGGAATGTGTTCTAAGTAAAAGACCCTCCTCTGTTCACTATTCCCATTCCATTTGTAAAGACAAAATAAAATTAATCATATCCATTAACAGGAAAGGTTCAATCTTAAAATGTAATTTGTGTTTACAACTAATAAAATTTTTAAAAAAAGACTTTAAATTAGTCGAGAGACGTAACTGGCGCAGTCGGTAGGACAAGAGTTTATTTAGCTAGAAAGACATTTTTTAATAAATAAATAAAATTATATTGTATAGAAATGATCGTATATAAGTTTAGATGTAAGGTTTTTTATTCTTAAAATAGGCCTGAGGTCAAGAGAAATTTTAAAAATTTATATGTTTCATGTTACAGCATAAAATTCATCAGTGGTGCAATTTATTTAAAATGATAAATTATTATAAAATCCGTGCTTAATATTTCATCAGGCTAGCCGGTTTAAATTTTGTTTTTTAATTGGTATGTACGTATATACAGGTGAATAGAACAAAAAAGAAAAAATAGAAAGAAAGAAAAACCAGAGTTTTCAACAAATTGGTTCACCACTTTCACTGTATGCATGCCAAAATCCTGCAGATGAGAAAAACGAATTATCTTCTTTTCTTTTTAATTTTTTCTCTCTCTTTCTCTCACTCTCTACCTTCCCCTTCTACTGTGCTCGTTCCTATTTTTTATTCTCCTTTTTTGTTGGTGAATTGATTTTTTTCTCTTCTGTCGGTTGATCTTTGACGCCGACGTTTTGATCAGATTTTTATTCTTCTACTTCGTCCTTTTCCTTCTCGTTCTGTTCTTCCTTGCCTTCTTTCTTAGTTGCCTCCTCTTCCAGATCTTCGTCGTTGGCCCCGCCTTCGCTAGGATTCTACTCTTCAGACAGTTTCTCGTCCTCTTTAACCTTTTCCTTTTCTTCTAATAATTTTTTTTTATAATAAGAATAATAGAATAAATAATATTAGCGTCGTACGAAATAAGAGATAATATTACAAGCGTATATAGAACTCAAAAAAAGAGTTTATTTTTAGTTGAAAAAGCTGTAAAACAAAATATCTTAAAATCTCAGGGTGGTGTATGTTTAAAAAGTTAAAAAATAATTTTTTATAAGGAGAACATCCATAAATCAATGTGATACTTTATTTATTTTGATTGATTAAAAACCCAATCAAAGATCAATATAGAACGACAAATAAACTTAGAATGATTGGATTTAAATAAAAAATATACCGTATTGAAAAAAAAATATAAAACCATTTCTAAGTTTCATAATTTTTAAAATTAAATTTCACTTTATATTTGCCTTATTAGCAACAAGTTACTTTTACATGTAAAACAATTTTAAAATTTTTTTTTAAATGTTATTTTTCAGGAATCCAATTTAACACATACGTCACGCTGAAACTACAGAATGTGAAGTCAACAACGGTAACAGTCAAAGGCCCAAATCCATCGTGGAATCAAGACTTCCTATTGTAAGTATAATCAAATTCATCACATAAATAAAATTTATAACGAAAAGTTTAATAAAGATTAATAGACTAAAATAACGTTGTCATTAATCTTGCGTTATAATTTGAGAAGACAAAATATATTATTGTTTTGTTTTGCGATGTAACGTAACGATGTTTTTAATTACACAAAATCTCTGGATCAAGGTATGGTCTTGACATAAGACTAAATTAAACTGCTACTGCCCAGCTTTCCACCAATTTAAAGATTATTATCAGAGCAAAACAACGTCACATCATGCTTACAGATTGACATGATTACGTTTTTAACAGACTCAGTGTTACTTTCGTTTCGAACATTGGGACTAAGTCAGAGTTAAAGTAATTTGGAAAACTTAATTATGTCAATGGATAGACAGATTGTTGTTCTGATGATGACGTTAAAATAGCTCGAATGTCTGTCGTTATCAACTGAATTCATTTTTTTAAACAACCTTGATCCAGAGTATTTGAGTGTAAAATAAGTCGATAGATCCAACACATACCTCAGACTTAAATAAAAGTGACCATTGTTCTTCCAGAACGAGTAAAGAAAAGCTATCCAATAAAATTTTGACGTTTATGCTCTTGTTTGTTGAGCGATATACTACTTAGAAAAGTCAAAGCCACCTAGCCCATTCATATAGTGGTGCATAGCTTCCTAGTTCCATCTGAACAGGCGATAGTTTCACTGGATGTGTTTGATGGCTATTTTTTTGAGCCCTCTTCAAAAGATAATTGGTCTAAAACTCGTAATACAAGTACACATTCCTAAACTTTTGGGTAAATTTCCTCTAATATTGTTCTTGTCCCATAGCTGACATAAAAAATTAATAGACCTGGATCTTCTTTGCATGTTGAACAAAGAAAAAATTGCGTTAATTTCATAAATATCGGGATAACTCGGTTTTTTGGGTGTTGCTTAGCTTTGGTGCAGTTGAATCAATTGCTCACGCTCAAGACGTGAGGTGTACTTCCTAAACCTGTCCTCTCAGTGAAGAGTCATTAAACGAAGTCCTAACGTGCTTAAAAATAAAGATGTCAGTTTTAAATTGCTGAATGGTTAATAATGTTATCTCTTTTCCTGAGTGTTTCCTGCCTCTGTTATGATGATGGCAAATATCGACGGATCAGTCGTCGAAATGCGATATGAAATTATGGTACTTTCGTGGTCCGCATGACCAATTAATTTCTTTCAATTAATTAATGTTTTTAGTTGAGAAAAAAGTCAGTGTCAAGAGGGGGATTTGAACGCACGATATTCGGCTAGAAACGTCGCTGCTCTACCACATGAGCTATCGTGACCTTGATCCACTCGGACTCTAACTTCCCATTTTAACCCCACATTTTAAATTTTCTCACCTTTTTGCCATTTGTCACCGAGAATAAAATAGATTGTACGATACTTGATCACAACCCCACCTTTTTTGCCATTTTTCAAATGTCGTCGCCGATCGTGGGCTCGAATCCCGCTCGTGCCGTTGATTTTTTTATCTCCACTAAAAACCTTAATTAATTAAAATGCATAATTCATATTGTACGATATACGCGGGAATTATGGAAAACTGTCGTGAGGAAGAAATAAAACAAAAGTGACGAGAACTAAAGAACTATATTCAATAAAATTCCCTCTAAAATTTGCCACAGGGGTCCCAGACACTGGCACAACTGAATCCAACGAATTGCACCGGTTAAATAGATGGGACTACATTACAACAACATAATTGGGATTTTTCCCAAAGTAAGTGATGACCAAAAGGGCCGCGGTAGACGAGTTGTTAACGTGACACTCTGCTCATAGACCCCGCTGTCGTGGGATCAATTCCCACCGTCGCCTCTGGCCTTTTTTCCACGTTACCCTTCCTCCCAAAAAACGAATTTGCATTATAACATTGTCATTGTATAATATGCTATATATATTATATATAAGATAATATGCTTACCCATAATTGGATATTAGATGCTAGAACCTAAAGCCATTTAAAAAATATTCAGATCGTTTAGTTTCCATTTAGCAGGCAAACCGACCAGCTTGGACTATAAAAAATTATATTTAAATTAATTAATTTAAAATTTCACAATATTCGGTAAGGAGGACCGGGCTTGTAGAATCAAACAAATTTCCATTCGAGAACGTGCGCTCAATTTATCGTTTTATAACTAGGGTATGCTCAATTTCATTTATTGCTATTGACCGTCTAGAGGGTTTGACGCATTTATTTTATGTTTTATCCTTTATGTACGAGAATACGTTTCTTATACGTTATGACAATTGTAATTGCAGAAAAACGTGTTTTACAACGCGGTCATTTAATGATCACAATCTGAAATATTTATTGCGAAATGTAACAATTAAATGCTTACTAGTTTCAGTCCCAATAAAACTATTTGTTTTATTAACTGCCCAATTTGGCTGATCATTTAGAGAATAAAAGAAATGTATTGTGGCCGTTACGCCTTGTATATTTTTTACAAGTCCCATCAGAGGTTATAGTCGAAGTGACCGTATATCTTTGGGGGGGGGGGGGATCTTAGATAAATAGTTACGCTCTCAAGTCCTGAGAGAGAAAGAAAGTTTTCGTTATTTCGCCAAATTTTGTTTGGAAATATTTTAAATTTAATTGGTTCAGTTATAAAATAAAATTAAAGGCAATATTTTTTTATACAATTCATTTTTTAATTTTGTTCAATTGTATTCACATTTCTTTTAAACTATATTTTTCCTGTGTCAGCTTGTCCTTTCCATTTATTTTTCTTTATCCGTCTTATTACATTTGGTTACGTACGGTTTCGGCCTCGATTCTTCAAAACAACACTGGCCCTTTTAAGGTCACAAATACCCAGGCACTAAAAATACCAAAACTGCTCAAACGTTTAAATCTGTAGGACTGATCATGGACGGTCTTTTAAAGAAAAGACAAAAAAGATAGCTGCTTTGGCAATCTCACAATGACTAGTTGGAAGGGAAATGTGAAAAAGGCCTAATATTCAGAAGTGTGTCCTAATTACAATATGGCGCCCACCCAATTTTTTATGCCGGTTATTAAATCAAACACTGATACTCTCTCGGATAGACATGGCAGCATTTTTTATGAGACGCTGCGAAATCTCACTTAACGCGTTAGGACCGGCGTCAATACACAGCAGCTAGGTGCTTCATAGGAGCCATGGCGTCCACTCCCCCAACCCTCTTCTAGTTGAAGCAGGCACTATATCTCATACATGAAAAACTTCCTGGCAAATTCCTATCATACCGGGCCAGCCAGAAAACGCACCACATTATATCTGCTACTGCTCATTATTACGGAACCTACAGATCCAGAAAACCTTCCATTCTGCCCATCAGTATGAAAATCAAGGAGTTTTATCATGAGAAGAAGAATTAGATTTAGTAGTGAAACAACCTGGTTTCGGCCAATATTGTACATTCGGCCATAAAAGGCAGTGTTGTTTCCATAGATTGAGAATTACAAAGGGCACATAACCTCTTCTTGCCCCTCAACTTTAGTGCAGAAGGGTCTCGCAACGGGGTTTTAGCAGCCATATTAAGTCTGCAGATTAAATAAGGTGTGGGGTGAGATAAGTCTTGGATAATGAAAAATTAAGCGATGACTGAGTTCGGAGTAAACAAAAAATAATAAAAATTAAAAAAAAATGGAACAAGTATCTACACTGCATGCAGATACACCTGTACATGGATATGTCTTATTTAAACACACTCGCAAATTATCAGGGAACGCTTATTTATTAATTTGAGGATTGTTTTTATTTGGAAGCTCATTACAACCGCGTCGCGTCACAGGCATCATAAACGTCAATCGCGTCGCGTCATAAGCGACAATCACGTCTCGTCATAAGAAACAATCGCATCGCGTCATAAGCGACAATCACGTCTCGTCATAAGAATCAATCGCATCGCGTCATAAGCGTCAACCACGTCGCGTCATAATAATCAATCGCATCGCGTCATAAGTGCCAATCACGTCGCGTCATAAGAATCAATCGCGTCGCGTCATAAGCGTCAATCACGTCGCGTCATAAGAATCGATCGCGTCGCGTCAAAAGCGTCAACCACGTCGCGTCATAAGAATCAATCGCGTCGCGTCATAAGCGTCGATCACGTCGCGTCATAAGAATCAATCGCATCGCGTCATAAGCGACAATCACGTCGCGTCATAATAATCAATCGCATCGCGTCATAAGTGCCGATCACGTCGCGTCATAATAATCAATCGCATCGCGTCATAAGTGCCAATCACGTCGCGTCATAAGAATCAATCGCATCGCGTCATAAGCGTCAACCACGTCGCGTCATAAGAATCAATCGCATCGCGTCATAAGCGTCAATCACGTCGCGTCATAAGAATCAATCGCGTCGCGTCATAAGCGTC
>CM077113.1:15800631-15870088 GCA_039619505.1 Cimex hemipterus
CAATCACGTCGCGTCATAATAATCAATCGCGTCGCGTCATAAGTGCCAATCACGTCGCGTCATAAGAATCAATCGCATCGCGTCATAAGCGTCAATCACGTCGCGTCATAAGAATCAATCGCGTCGCGTCATAAGCGTCAATCACGTCGCGTCATAAGAATCGATCGCGTCGCGTCATAAGCGTCGATCACGTCGCGTCATAAGAATCAATCGCATCGCGTCATAAGCGTCAATCACGTCGCGTTATAATAATCAATCGCATCGCGTCATAAGCGTCAACCACGTCGCGTCATAAGAATCAATCGCGTCGCGTCATAAGCGTCAATCACGTCGCGTCATAAGCGTCAATCACGTCCCGTCATAAGAATCAATCGCATCAAAAAAAACAGCTTGGCAATCAGTAAGATTTTTGTAGGTGGTAGAGGTTATTTATAGTATTTGGAAGAGCGTAAGCCATTGGGCATACTAGGCGGTTTTATTCCTGATGATTTCGATCGCAGTTATTTTTGCCAATTTTATTTTAATTATTTACGTAAAGCAGGTTAGAGGACGTTTCAAAAGAAATCATGTTGTGTAGAGCAAATGACTTTCCAATAAAAAAATCGTTCGAATTTCCCGACTTCTTCATATTACTGGTAGTGCCATATCTGGCAACCGTAGCACATGATTCTCCGATACCGAGTTGAATACATTAAATTTCAGGTGGATCGGAAGCACTTCCTCTTTCTTCAATGGGGCTCAGGTTTTACAGAGAGCAAGCTTTGCATATGATATGACGACGCCGATATGGATCATGTCCTTGTCTGTCTCTTACATTCCCCCTACAGAGAAATTATATACTAACTACTTGTGACTAGAGTGAAAAATCTCGACGTAGTACAAGCTTTGTAAAAATATGTGTCAGATAGCAAATTGTCAATTTGTATGAAGCCTAATCTCCAGAAGGGTGGGGGGGGCGCAGCGACTTCCTTAGGGCCGTCTGGCCTGGGACCTGCTCGCTTCACTCCTCCACTCACCATCTCAGAGGAAAAAACGTACCATTAAGATTTTAAAAAAATATTTTACAACTAGATTAAACGTAATAGGACTCCCTTAACAATACTTGAGAGCAACAATTACTTATTTATCCCAGATCTATCTAACGACAACATCTAGAGCGCTTTTTTACAAATTTACAATTGATTAATCAATAACAATACATGACAAATCTCCTGCTGTAGCATTTTTACTCTAATTTGTTTAAAAAAAAGTTGAAAAATGAAACTCGTTAGCAATAAATGTTAATTATAACACACATCAAAACGTTCTGTTGTGAGACAGTAAATTAAATATTCCGCTGAAAGTGATATGAGAGTTTCGCTTCGTGTTAACTAAGTTACTTTACACACACACAAAAATGGTATAAATTTATGTAGATTTTTAGAGCTTTGAGTCCTCTGGAAAGGGAAAACGGGATCCCGGTGCCTTGGGTTATTCCTGTTCAGTTCCGAGGTGCTTTCCGGCGGTGATAGTCCCCTGGATTTTATGACGGTTGAGTCCCGTAGAGTTGTAAATGCAAGACATGCAAACTTTTCATGGAATGAGCAGGTGAGTAGGGATGTTCACAAAAAAAAGGGCAAATTTCGGTCAGATCTTTCAGACGGACGTGGATGCCTTTTATTACAAATTTCTCTTCAAGTATTAACAGGTATTCTATTTTATGTTATTAGAAGTGAGGAAAAAACAAGATGAATAAAACTCCTCAAATGTTTTATTTTATGGAGAATCAATTTGTATCATTATGTATACTTCAGAGAATTCTAAATCTTCGACAAATTTCCCGCCCATTGATTATGCCCTTTCAAAGTTATTTTTGTTGTTGTTAAGAAAAAGTTTTACCTAGATCGTTTTTCGCTTATGTCACAATTTTTATTATTTTTTTTGTCGAGCTACCGACACTGAATCAGAACATCCTAAGCAATTAAATTCACACAAACAGACATCTATTACTAAATAATTATAAAGTTTTGTATTAGTCATTTTCTTAAAAACGTAGCTGATTTAGATTTATAAATGCCTCATTTAGTGACTGGGAGTTTGTGGCCCTGAGAAGGGACGGTGTTGTGTTTGGAGAGAAGCGGTGACGACGACGGATCGAGGGCGGGACCGTGTGATTGGCGTCGTTGGTGGTGGTCTGTGACCATGAGTAGTCCGTTGGCTGAGGTCCGATCGCAGCGAGTCGGTTGACTCTGCAGAGGCCGAAGTACTGGGGAGCAGCAATAGCCGAGAGCAACGTTTAACGTTCGCGGCCAAGTGGGCCGTTAAGAAGGCTAATGCTTCGAGTACTTGTCGTCGTCGACGGTGTTCCTTCTGTGACGGCTCGTCGGAATGACGAGGTCTCTTCTGTTGTCATCCATTAGTGATGAGTGGACTAGAGTCTTGTTGTGTAGTCAATTTGTGACGTTTGGGACTTCGTCTGTTCTAGCGAGGCAGTGCCTCTGCTTATACAGGGACGTGCTCTACTCTGATTGGCTGCAGTATGGAGGGCGAGAACATTGTACAGATCGTAGTGGCATCTAGCGGTAGCTTTAAGAGGCCACTACACCTCATAATCAAAATTTTGCTCAAAATTACCTTTTGTTTACATTTTTGGGCGCTTTGATCAGGAACGATCATGAATAATAAATACTTCTAAATATTATATTTTATACAAAACTATTTAGTTTATCTTTAAATAAATTATGGTTTATAGTTGAGATAATAAAGTCCGTGTCACGGGATTCGAACCCAAGATCTTCGCCTAGATACGCAGCTGCTCCACCACTTGAGCTATCATGACCTCGACACTAACTTCCCATCTGAACTAACTCATCTCAAATTCTCGAATGGCAAAAAGGAGGGAAAGTTCAAAGTGTCCGAGTGGATCGATAGCTCAAGTGGTAGAGCAGTGGTGGATCGAGCCGAAGTTCAAGATTTCGAATCCCGCTCGTGACACTGACTTTTTATCTCAACTGAATACCTTCATTATTTTTAAGATATTTATTAGTCAAGAGGACGACGAAAACTAGTGATTTTAGTTCTACGAAATTAAATTTGGGTCAAGTGCTGCAGAAACCGCAACATCAATACAATTTGGGTGGAGGGAAGCATTAGCGAATACACGGTGCTGAATTTTCCTCTTGAAGTCAGGGAAGGTTGTAGTAGGCATTCCATCGTTGACGACCAACTCAAAACGTCATTGAAGAAAATTCACGCAATACAACACAGGAAATAGCGGAGGAGCTATGTGTTGACCATTCATGACCTGTTCCGCATCTGGAGCAAATTGGTAAGAAGCTCGATAAGTAGGTAACTAAAGAAATCGAAGTTTTGAAATTTGCACTTCTATTTTGTTGCGCCACCAAGATTGTAAATTATACTTTGGTTTATTCAGTCAACTTATCATATAATAACAAATAAAATCCACGACCGCCATATAGTCTTTGACTTTCATCGGGGAACAAAGGGAAACAAGGCTGTCAGAAGATAACTTTGCCTCAAACTCTCTAAGGCTCTCTAATTAACAATTAAATTATGCATTACAAACCATAAAAGAAAGAAAAACTAATTGTATATTTACAACAAACAAAACAAAGGTTAATATAAGCAATAAAATTTAACTTAATCCGTAAAGTGAATTAGGCCTTTTAATTTTAAAGTACGCCTTTACTTGACGAGACGGGAAACGGTATATCCAACATAACGGCTACACTCGAAGTGAAAGCTGTGATTGACAATCTTTCTAAAAGGATAGACCAATCCGTAAATTCCTTCCTCCATCCACGATTTACGGCCGATACCTAAACCCTGCGTCTTCACTCTCTGACCCCATCGTTTTCCCATCCGTGGAGGAATCGAATTTGAATCATCAACTGCGATGAATATTGGCTTCGTACGAAACCAGGAGGGGTACTAGTTTGGACAAGGAAAAAGGTCGATTCATATCTACGAGCGCAAGAGCGTGTCGAGCACGTAGCGTGCAGTCACGGCACAGACACCATGATAATCACAGCAACAGTCACCTAAAGACCAACGAACTACCATTTTTTTTCGACTGATCCGCTCGCTACTGTAGCAATGTTATTTGAAGAAAAAGTGAATGAAGAACAGAAGTGGAACTAAAGAAAAGGAGGTTTACTCTTAATGTGAAACGCAAAAATGAGCCATATGAAAATGTAAATACACCAAGGAAAAATAAATGAGGTTTCTACCATCTGACGGAATTAAAAGTTTTGAGAAAGCTAAGAAGCAAGCTGCAATAAAACAGATAATGAAAATTAAAATAATTGGCAAACTTTAATAAAGAATTCTGTAAAAAATAGGGCAAAATAATTTCGACCATTATGTAGGTTTTTAAAAAGTTAAAATAAAAATAAGTTAAGTTGTAAATACACAACGTCTCCAAGGTGACACCTGTCATGCAAATACATTTAGTATTATAAAGCCCCGTTTTTATGATAAATGACAAGATGTTGTCCCTTGACTTGCTTGACAACCTTGTAATATGAACCAGCAAAAGAAAATCGCTTTATAAATGCATGCTTATTTTTCGAAGAAATCAGACTATCTAAAGCAAATTTTGTCATCTTGCCGATGAAAAGAATCGACAAAAAATTACACGCCGCACGAAATTACTTTCCCGAGCAGGAATACATTTTGATGAGAAATACTTTTTTATTTGAAAAAAAAAAAAAAAAGAAAAAAAGTACGTTGGAGTAATAGAAAGACGAAATTAAGGATTCCGCCTCCTAATTTATTCCAGGGGAAATTTATTTGCATTAAGTACATTTTTATTCGCTTTCCTTTAAAAACCGTTTTCCAGAACATGTAATTACAAAAAAATTAAGATTTTATCTTTAGCTTTAAACCCCTGTTATCACCATACCTATTATATACTTTTATATATTTCTACACAAAAATTGTCTTGCAGTGATTATACCTAATTGATCCTTGATTTCTCTTTTTACTCTTGATTGCTCTTACGATGTTTTACTTTTAACAAACCATTTGACGTTTTTCTACATTTCTGTTCTTTTCTCAAAATAAATAAATCATATTCCTTTTAGAAAATTTAAATATCATTTATGTTTTACATTTTTGCTACGAATATACGAATATGTGAGAAATAGAATGTATGTAATAATATATATTTGTTTCAAACATTTACATTTGACATCAACAAATTATATATATTTTTTTATTTTACCATTAGTGTTAACAGTGTTCTATTGGGTTGTCCGGAAAATAATGCAGGATTTTAAGTTTTCATTTAAAAAAATCTATATAAAATATTCTGTTTACGTTTACAGGATTACTCATTTGTATGAATGTCAACACTTATTAATCCCCTTCCAAATGATATTGTTTGTTTACCTCTGTAGCATTCCGCTACTTGGAAATAATTCAGTCATCCTTATAATGTCAAAGCGAGAATTTCGTACGATTTTCTTTTACGAGTTTAAACTCGGCCGAAGCGGAGCCCAAACGGCTAGAAACATTAACCAAGTCTGGGGCGAGGGTTGTGTTAATGAGTGCACTGTGCAAAGGTGGTTTAAAAAATTTCGGGAGGGAGATTTCAGCCTTGAAGATGAAGAAGGTCGTGGAAGACCTTCCTCTCTTAATGATGATGTTCTGCGATCAGTGGTGGAAGAAAACCCCAAAACAACTGTTCGAGAACTTGCAGAGCACCTCAAAGTCAGTAAAACGACCGTCGCTGACCACCTCAAGGCGATTGGAAAAGTGGAAAAGTTTGTTGCATGACAACGCTCGACCACATGTGTCACGTGTAACGTCACAAAAATTATTGGAGCTTGGCTATGAAACTTTGCCTCACCCACCCTACTCTCTCCGGACCTCTCGCCTACTGACTACCATTTTTTTAGACACCTGGACCACTACTTACAACACATAATATTCAAAAATCAAACGGAACTGGAAAATGCATTTATTGACTTTATCAATTCTAAAAATTCTGAATTCTACTCAGACGGAATTAATAAGTTACCAACACGTTGGGAGAAATGTATTGAGAGTATGGGAAATTATTTTGATTAAAGAACATTGCTTTAAAGTAACTAGTTTCTTTTTTTTTTGTTTAATACCAAAATCCTGCATTATTTTCCGGACAACCCAATATATTAATTCCATTATATTTCGTGGTCCTGTTGACTAAATAGCTTGTTTCAATTCATTAATTTTTAGTAAAGAAATGATTGAAATCAAAAAATCAGTGTCACGAGCGGGATTCGAACTCACTACCGTCGGATAAATTCACCGCTGCTCTACCACTTGAGCTATCGTGATTTCGATCCTCTCAATCACTAACTTCCCATCTCAACCATACCACCCTTTTTGCTTTTGTCAAGAGGTAGGTTGAGATGGGAGATTGTCTATTTCGCAGAAGGTCGTGGGTTCGAATCTCGCTCGTTGCACTAGATTTTTCATTTCAACGCTAGAGACGCAGTGGCTGTAACACTTGAGCTGTAGTGACTTCGATCCATTCGGACATTAATTCCCATCTCAACGTCACCTTTCGAATTTTCCCTTCTTATTGCCAGTTTTTTAAATTTAATAAGTTAAAATGAAGTATATACTCATTAAAGCTCTTCGTGGCCATTTCATTTGTCTCTACTAAATAGATTACGCTACATTTGAAAAATGGCAGAAAAGAGGGGAAATTCAAAAGGTAGGGGAGAGATGGGAAGTTAGTGTCCGAGTGGATCGAGGTCACGATAGCTCATGTGGTAGAGCAGCGGCGAATCTGGCCGAAGATCGTGGGTTCGAATCTCGCTTATGGCACTAATTTTTATTTCAACAAAAAAACCTAATTTATTGGAAGGTATTAATTGGTCAAGCGTACCTTGAAAATTAGTGAATTTAATTAGTTAAAATGAAGTTTATCTATCTATTTATCTTTACTAAACTTCTCCGTGGCCATTTAATTTGTCGCCCCAAATCAAATCCTGATTGCACGACATTTGAAAAATGGCAAAAAAGGAGGGAAAATTTCAAAGGTAGGTCATACTCGACTCAAAAATCATGCAATATAAACTACTCAAAGTACTATATAACTTACCAAAACATTCAGCCAACTATGCTTTTGATTCTTTTTTGTTTTAGAAAACGTAACGACAGAATTAATTAATAATAAACAATAATATGTCGGTATATTTCGGCGACGGGAAAAATGGGTTGGCGATTTAAATAACTCATCAATCGTTTATTTCTGTGATCGCATGATAGCCAAAAAAGGGTGGATCGCATGTGGGAGCTTTTGCCGTCGTGACTACCCAGCGATGAAAATAAAACAGTGACAATTCTCAGAATATTACCTTTAGCGCTGTGCATGGCACAGTTGTTTGGACGTGATGTTAAATCTTCCTAGCAACAAAAAAATATTTCCCAAGTTTATGTGTGAAATACGGCTAGATTGGAAAACCGATCTGGTCGTCGTTCGATATCTTTCTTGCCCATGAAAGTATTAAGTAGTACTACTACATAGGAGGGCCGCGGCAGCCGAGTGGTTAAGGCGTCAGACTCTCGGCTAGTAGACCCGCGGTCATGGGTTCGATTCCCACCGTCACCTGTGGGATTTTTCTGACGCCTAAGGGAACCGGTGGCCGCAATTCCCTGTGTCCTGAATCTGGTCCCAACCCCCTTCGAAAATGAGTTTATTCGATGGAAGAACACTGGTACAAGTTCACTTTGTGTTGTGAGCCCTCCCCCAAAAATGGAGCCAGGGTATAGTACAATAAGCTGTACAGCTGCAGTGCTCAGGAGAGAACTCCTCCAGTCCCTGGTGACCATTGTATCCATCCATCCACTACTACATACCTCGAACGATATGGGCTTGTCATAGGTTCGGACATGGTTTCCTATTCTTTTTTTCTTCAGAAGGGCATCTGACAACTTGGTCATTTCGGCCAAATACAGCAACCCACACTCAATAAGCACTGAAACATAATTACATTCACACCTGCATACAATGCAATCGTTCAATTTAGTAGACGGAGTGTTCAATATTTCTCCATCAACCTGCATTCAATCAACAAACTAATCTAATTGGGGTCGATGAAGTAGTATTATAAATATTCCGCCATCGACCCATGTCACGTGCTCTGCTCGAGGGGACATCTATTTGTAGAAATTATGAATGATGAAGTGGGCGTGAAGTTCCATCCTTTTTAAAATGATGGTTCACACCCACAGTAAGTTGTTTCGCAACAATCCGGATTTCGAGCCCTTTAGCTCTATATACCATATTAACACCATACCAAAAAACAACGGGTATCTAGAAATATTTATTGCTAGTTTAAAAAAAATTTAAAAGAATCAACAATAGGACTCAGCCACCCCACCATAAATGTATGCCATACATTGGCGAATTATCGGAAAAAGTTAGTAAAATTTTTAAACAAGAAAGTTTTAGAATATCTTGTACAAGTACGAGGCACTAAAAGACATCCTCTCAAAGCCTAAAGACAAGGTAGACAACTTAGCAAAACGCGTGGTTTACCAACTCGTTCGTAATGATTATAATATTAAATATATAGCTCAAAGCTGTAGATAAATAAAAATGTGAATAAAAGAACACTTGCCTAAATCGAGCAAATTTTCGGAATTTAAGGACCAAATAAAAACAATTGCAATTCAAATTTAAATACAGATGGGTTTAAGAAATTTGCAATTAAAAAATGTAAAAGGAGATAAATGCGTTAATAATATAATAGATTTAGATCTACCTCCTATTTTTAAATATGTACATAAATAATAATAAACGTCCAAATAATAAAATTGATTATTTTAATTCTAATTATTTTTATAATAATTAATAATATTAACGTATTATTCTAATTTTTTTATAATTATCTTTAATCACTAATTTGTAATTAAATGTTTATACTATTTACTATTATAATTGTTATTTGTCAATTAAGGTTTTAAGTTGAGATAAAAAAGTCAGTGTCAGGAGCGGGATTCGAACCCACGATCATCTAGATACGTCGCTGCTCTACCACTTGAGCTATCGTGGGTTCGAATGCCGCTCGTGACACTGACTTTTTTTTATCTCAACTAAAAACCTAACTAACTAATTGAAAGATATTAATTGGTCAAAAGGGCATAAGAATACCTTCACTAAAGCTCTCCGAGGCCATTTCATTTGTCGCCGAGAATCAAATAAATTACGTCATTTAAAAAATGGCAGAAAGTAGAGAAAATTCAAAAGTTGTGGTTGAGATAAAAATAAACCGCTGCTCTACCACTTGAGCTATCGTGACCTCGATCCACTCCACTAACTTCCCATCTCAACCCCACCTTCGAATTTTCCCACCTTTTTGTCTTTTTTCAAATGTAGTGTAATCGATTTGAAGCGGACCACAGAAAAAAGTGAATTTAATAGTTATTTCTGTTATAATTCATGCTTTTCGCACGTACAAATGGAGCGCCATTAAAAAACCAGGTCCTCATTGGAACGCCGCGTTGGCGGGGGCGGGGTATCAGCGGATCCCATTTTGCGATTCATATAGGTTGTAGAAATCCTTCAACCTGATGATGAGCTAAAAGGCTCGAAATCCGCATTGTTGCGAAACAACTTACTATGAGTAGAAACCATCTTTTCAAAAATGACATCTATTTGATTTTCGGCGACAAATGAAATGGCCCCGGAGAGATTTAGTGAAGCCATATTTCAATTTAACTCATTAAATTCGCTACTTTTTGTATTCCGTTTGACCAATTAATATATTTAAATTATTTAAGGTTTTTAGTTGAGATAAATATCAAATAGATTAACGACATTTGAAAAAATGGCAAAAAGGAGGATAAAAAAGTGGGGGTTGAGATGGTAATTTAGTGTCCGAGTGGATCGAGGTTACGATAGCTCAAGTGGTAGAGCACTGGTATATCTAGCCAAAGATAGTGCGCTCGAATACCGTCCGTGACACTGACTCTTTTATCTCAACTAAAAGCTTTAATTAATTAAAATATATTAATTGGTCAAGTGGACACGAAAACTAGTGAATTTTTTTTATAATATTTATTTTCTCTATTTTAAAAGGGCTGCATTTATGTCTTATGATTTGTTTTGGAATGTAAGGAAGTCGTTCTTTATATTTGTATTAATGTGTGTTTCATTTCCAGTGAGACAAACGATGTCAACACAGGACTCCTCATGGAAGTATGGAACAAGGGGATGCTTTGGGATCGTGCTCTTGGCTACCACTGGCTTCCTCTCCCGGCTGTCCACTACAGCAATGAGGTGAGAACCCCACAATACAAAATGTAAATAGCGGCAAATAAAATCGTCAAAAATTAAAAATGCTATTGGATGACTGGCCGATTGACACCTCGGTCGCTACTCCGCTCTTTCGGTGCATGATTGAATTGCAGATTTATTGAACGTGAAACGGATTTATTCGCGGGGATGAATAGCCGGACGGATAAACATTTCCGTTTAATCTTTCCGTTTCATATTTTTTCACTGAATCAACAATTTTTTTAAACGGTTCGAATGAACTTTCTTCAGCGGACGTTTAGAAATTGTTTTGCTGCGGCCGCACTTTTTGAGCCTAACGATCTATTCTCTGCCCAAATAAAAAATATGTAGAATACAAAATTGAGATTTTTTTAAAAATAAAAACGATGAAATATGTTGTCATTGAATTATTCGAGAGTAATATTTTAAATTTTTATTTTGTTTATACCCATGCATATTACAAATGTAATGAATAAACGGTTTTTCACACGGTCTCAAATCAGTAAAGCCAGTGCTACTTCCGGAAGACACATGTTAATTAAAACCAGCCTATTCTACCACTCTGGAATCTGGATGTCCCGTTACAAGAATGTTAGTGAGATTAATGTTGTTAATTAACCATTGATGATTTCTCGGACAATTTAGGTTGAGCTTAAGGTTACATTGTTTGGATAATACCACAGTTTCACTCCGTATGTCCAAAATGGTGGCCCTAAAGTAGCAAGTCAATTTAGTTGTCGGTTAAGGCAGAGTTGATTTCCAAGTGTTTAGTAGTTGTCTCTTAAGTCTTTTGCGGGGATTTCACGTCAGCCTGCTGTCTAGCTATAGTCCTATTTGATTGGAAGTCTCTTCGTGTTTGATTTACTGCTTAGAGGAAGACTGCTTTTGCAATGACAATGAGTGCAATTCGCTTCATCTTATCCGTCACTTTTTGCACCAGTATTCGACAAATTTAAAATGTTCTTGGATGTTGTACCTAGTTTGAATACGATTCAAATTATAGAACAAAATTGCGATCGTCCGCAGTCGGTGATGATAGTATGGGGTGTATAATAGGTCACCTGAATAAATTACTACTCTCAACACACACGCAAGAATGCCACAAGTACACGCATCTCAATAAAGATCGAAACGTTGGCTCGATAAAGAAAATGTTTTTCTGAAACCTACATCACACCAGACCGCATCTCACGATATCTGAATAATCAATTGTATAAATTATATAAAGGATAGAAAAGAACTCCTTCTGTGACACCACCTTACTTATATCTGACTTGCCAGAACTTACTCTGAAGCAGCGGTCGGTTAGATAGGATTTAAGCATAAGGTACCAAGCGTTCAGAATTATAAAGTATGTCTATGTATCAGACTCTACCAAAAGCCGTGGTACAACTAAGAACACAAGCAAGTCTTTATTCTCTAGAGTAGAAGAGATACTGTCGACCAATGAAGGCTTGTTGGATCGTAGAATGATGGAGACGGAATCTGAATTGGTCTGGACTAATAAATTGATGAGTACTTAGAATAGATATTAAGCTTTTTAAAAGACATCTTTCAAGGGTTAGATATTTAAAGAAGAAAGCTAATGGTCTGGGGAGTCGGTGGCTGCAATGGTTTATGCGTTGTCAAGCATCACAGTAAGGTAAAGGTCCCAGGTTCGAATCCAGAAGCTCCGCATTCGACCCGAATACTTACCCCCGAGAGTTAATATAACCTCTGCTGTTGCGACCCCTCCTAATAATAATAAAGGTGATGGTCAGAAACAGGATGTACAATAGGTTTGGGACGTTTGTGATGTTTAGGAATGAGAAAAACGACACGGAATATTTCTATCGGAGAGGATCGTCGTGAAGAGATTCATAAAAAAGACATCCTCTACACTTACAAAAAAATTATTGGAGGATAACTATAACAGAACAAGCATATGGTAGGTCTCATGACAGTGCCCCCTATGAAGGCACATGCACAGGAAAGGAACACAGATAGAAGAAAAACAGTGTAGGTACGGCAAGGTAGAAGAGGAGAAAGCGGAGCACGTTTCATGGTTTTGTGAGGAGTTTATGTAGGTGTAGATTCATGTAACGAGGAGCGGAACAGCCGCAATCTAGATTCTACACTAAGGATCAGTTGGCAAGGCAATGCGGGTTGATTACTGAACCTAAACCTAAACTGACCAGTGGGTTATAAAAATAAAGGAGCCAATAGATCTTCTTATTTCGAGGTGCAGATGTACTTGCGGCCTCCTCTTTTATCTCTCGTTATACAGTTTAACGTAGATTTTAAAACTTATTTTAATTAATTTCGATGAATATTTTGTAAATAACGGAGAAAATATATTTTGTCCTGTACCAATTTCGTTGTTGTCCAGAAGCAAAATTATTAAGAATCGTTTCTCCTCGACGGGTTGGTTACACAAGCTTTTTCTCCGGTATTCAACTACAATTACAATTTACAATCAACCCATTGCTTTTAACAACTGACTGAACCAGTTTGTATATCGTATATAAGAACTTTCAATTAATTAAGGATTTTATTGGAGATAAAAAAAGTGTCACGAGTGAGATTCGAACCCACGACCTTCGGCTAGTCTACCACTTGAGCAATGCTAACTTTAATCGGCGTTATATGTGAAAAATCGGTGCCGATTCCCTCCTTTTTGCTTAATACATCGGTTTCGGTAATTTATCGCCGAGAATCAAATAGATTACAAGGTATTTAAAAAATGGCAAAAAAGGAGGGAAATCTCAAAAGGTGGTGTAGAACGGGAAGTGAGTGTCCGAGTGGATCGAGGTCACAAGCTCAAGTGGTAGAGCAGCGGAGTGTCTAGCCGACGACCGTTGGTCCGAATCCCGCTCGTGACACTAAATTTTTTATCTCAACTAAAAACCTTAATAAATTGAAAGATATTAATTGGTCAAGCGGATCGTGAAGCCTAGTGAAGTTATAAATGATAGTTTGTATAATTTATTATTATAAATTTGTTTCGTTTATGATTAAATGTTCAAACAGGTAGGTTTGTTTAAAAATAACCCGTAAAAACTGAATATTCATAGAGAAAACAGTATTATCACATACTGAAAATTAAAAACACGAATTTTTAAAACGGCCGATGATATCGAAGTAGGTCGTACCTTAGCGTGTGTACCTTTTCCCCTATTTTCTTGATTGTAGCTGATTACCGTATCATTAATTCATGAACATTTTTACTTATTTAGCCACTCATTTTTATGCATTGAAAAAAATTTTATATTTATTTATGAATGACGATGTGTTATATCTCTTGTAGAAACAACAGAATAAAAATTGAATATAGGTCATACCAAGCTCACACAATGAGACCTTTTAAATGGCGTTTGATCACCTAGTTGCCCCTAGTGTGGACAATTTATCATGGCACATAATAACATACTGCGGACAACTTAATCCCTAACGAAATAAATACGACATCCCGAATGGCCATCTCCCCTATGAGTGTTATACAATAGAAGCACGGCAGCTGGCACAGATAGCTTATTCTTCACTTTCTCAATTATTTTTAACTGTGTGTGGGTCATTGTCCCCTGTTGTTGTTGAAAAAATAGACTATGTAGAAATGTTTTATGTGTTGAATGTTTTATATGTTATATGTTTTGCGGGATGTGATGATATAGGTATGCTATTGATATAGAACAAGAATATATACTTCGATTTCCTTCAGGAACCATATATAACTTCCAAGGAGGTGTGTGCATAAGTCGTTGCCAATTTCGACAAGGACTATGAGAGGACCAAAAGGTTTTAAGGCAAACGACATAAATTCGTAAAACAGATTCTTGTACGCCTCAAGGTTTTGTAGCTGGGGCTTTCAAAAATATCCTCTGGCTGGAGCCACCCACAAGTACCATTAGGCTGCCATCAGAATCACCTGCCATCGTTAAAGGGAGTGAAAGAATAGTCAGTATCTACTTATAAGCGAGCCTGCTCTGCAGTCACATTTAGGGATGGTTACTATCTCTGCAATCACACTAGGGCACTCAAGTCAAGCCGAGGCAGAAGTGGCTCCGGGTCCTTTGTTCCTCCAAAGCGTGGGGAAGAAGTCCTTTCGTGCCGCGATCCGGGATTTATCCAAACCCGAAGGGGGCTGGAGAGTCTGTGGTGACCCGGAAGGATTTCTCTTTCTGGGACCAGCCGATCATTGTGGCCAAAGGTTGTGGTACACCTAGAAGCCCTGGGTTGTCCATGGTCCTTTTCCCATCACGATCGGCTTACCCTTCTGTTTCCCCCCTGTTCGTTCGCCGAAGGAAGCTTCAACCGGAGCTGAGTGGGAAACGCTTGTTGACAATTTAATTTATATATATTTAATAATTATTATTGAAATCACCCTCAAGAACATAGAAAAAATACAGTCCACTCAAGCTAGAACAACCAGAAACACTAAATTTTCTTCATAATGTCGACAATTGATTGATATGCTTAAGCATTTTTGAGACCGCTAAGGTGATAATTGCCAAGCTTCTTAATAGTTGTGCGTATTCAATTTTGAATATAATTTACTGTTTTGTTGATTTATATAAGCTCAAATCGGCGCATATACATTACTCTTGAGCTCAGTTGAGCTTATCACTTTGCCCAATTTACGAATTCCAACATACCCCTGGTTCTGTACTGGATGTAAACAGTTCGAGGTGAGATCTCGTCTTATCCGCCTAGCAGTTTAGGTTCGGCTCTAGGGGTTACCAGCACCCAACCCAATCAAATATGAAAGGGAATCATAATTAAATACATGATTTCTTATGTACATACCATTTTTTCATTAAGGCAGTGAAGCACTCGATATTATTCTATCATCATGTAACTAACCTAATCGAGGTTCAGGTGGGGCGATTAAAATATCGTCATCCTCATACTGTTTCTCATTTCGAATATCATATACGCTCTCAGTCAGAATTCTAACATTTAATTGACTGAAACACATCGAGTAACCTTTTTTACATTCCGGACATATACACGAACTTTGGGCCAAAATGTCCGTGTGGACAACACTTCGCATAGCTTATAGATAGCTAGCTTATCTAAATAGCTTTCATAGATCGGTTGAGGATGACCCCTTATCTACGAGTGGGGCCATCTATCGACAGTGCTCATGGTACGTGAGGGCTCCTTTGTTGATCCAGGTCCACCGTTGCTGACATCGTATTTCAAGTGGAAAATTTCAGACGTTTTTTTTATTTTAACCTGAGCAGTGGCTTCGTTGCATGTGAATTTCGAATATTATCCAAAAGTGTTTTGTTGATATAATTTTTATTATTATAACGAGAGTTAAAATGTCCATCAATGCGGAACACACAAAGCTAGTTGATGGTAGTGGTCTCGCCTGAAGGATTAAGTTCGGAAAAAATGGAACAAACTTTGTACCGTGATATTTCTTCAAATTTAAAAAATACAAAATAATTTTACAATAGTCGTTATTTTGTTTCCATCTTGCTTTACCTCTACTACGATTAAGCGGAAAAAGCAAGACTTTCAACATCACGATAAATTAATTCGTTTCAGCAAGCCTTCGCCAAATTTTTCCATTCCCCTTGGAACTTGTTTTGTTTTGGATACGCCGAACGGAAACAGACTAATGGCTTTCTAATAAATAAAAACTCTAAACAATAAGGAGATAGTGTGGGCGTTTCCATTCGTCCCATTGAACCCGCTGGCTGTATTTTAACCTTTTATTCCTTCACGTACCCACCCACATCCAAATTTATGTTGCCCAAGCAACCCCTTCCGAGATAGAAAATACCCATTTACTTATAAAGGTTTTTGTTATTTTGTCGAAAAACCGACAGTGTAATGCTTGAATATAAACAATTCATGTTTAAAGCATGAAGCAAATATTTTAAGTTTTGAGGAAAAACTACTTCCATTTTCAATAATTTTACATTTTAATGAGGAAAAACAAATTCATGAGAGGTTTAATAAAAATTACTTTCTTCCTTAATTCTAAAAGGAAAAGTAAAAATATAACTTATTTTTTAAACATTTTTACAATTTTATTACTGAGCCAGTAAAATCATGCGATATCAGGACCACACCTTCCTCTGTAGGGAAAACGAATGCCGACATAGCTAAAATGTTTTCAAAGCATCATTCGACATTTTTCTCTCCTCAGCATGATGGACATGTCCAGCGGCGTAACATTGAACACGTCTTGTTATATCTTCTTTGAACTCTCTTCTCCTCTTAAAGCATTTAATCCATCAGACATAGGAGACACATTTGCCTGTTTTGATTACAACAACAAATATTACATAGTTGGCCTCACCGAGTTCATAATATTTAACTGTACTAGTTTTCGTGGTCCGCTTGACCAATTAATGGCTTTCAATTAATTAAAAATTTTAGTTGAGATAAAAAGTCAGTGCCACGAGCGGGTCGCCCCATGACCTTCGACTAGATACGCCGCTGTTCCGTTGAACGTTGAATAATTAAATTCACTAGTTTTCCTGGTCCGATTGGCGAAGTAACATTTTGCATTTAATTAATAATTATGAAAAGTATTGGTCGAGATCAAAAGCCAGTGTCACGAGCGGGATTCGAACCCACGATCTTTGGCTAGGTACGCCACTGCTTTACCACTTGAGCTCTCGTGACCTCGATCCACTCGGACACTAACTAACCATCGTAACCCCACCTTTTGAATTTTGAAAATAATTAACAAACATATTTGTCCCAAAAGGTTAATTAAAAAATAATTGGAAAAATAAAAATATAAATTTATTGTTATTGAATGAAAAAGGGACATATAAGGTTTGTAAGTAATAGTAAATTTAACCTGGTGTCCGACTATTTCTTTTGTGCAAAACAAAAAAAGTACGAATACTCGGATAAAAATTATAGATGAATTAAACATGACGTAATAATTTCTGATCGTTCAATTAGCAATAATTTGTGACTTTGTTTATGGCAAAAAGTTTTAGTTATTCGAGTTCGTTTGTGTGTCAGGACTTGGTTAATAAAAAGTTCAGTCGATGTTGATATGGATTAAATACGATTAATAAAGAAATCAGCGTTGATTTTTTTTTTTTTGAGGTCCGAAGCGTTCTATCACACCAGTGTGAAAAGCTACGCAAATAGAAACAAAACGAAAAAAAGATAAATATTTAAATCACGTTTAAATATCTTTTTTTTATTATTTTTAATTAATTAAGGTGTTTAGTTGAGATTAAAAAGTAAGTGTCGGGATTCGAATTCACGACGTTCGGCTAGATACGCCGCCGCTCTACCACTCGGACACTAACTTCCCATCTCAACCCCACCTTTTGAATTTTCCTTTCTTTTTGCCATTTTTCAAATGTCGTTTAATATATTTGATTCCCGGCGATAGATGAAATGGCCATGGACAGCTTTAGTGAAGATATACTTCATATTATCTTATTAAATTCACTACTTTTCGTGTTCCGCTTGACCAGTTAATACCTTTCAATTAATTAAGGTTAGTTTAGTTGAGATAAAAATTAATTATTTAATTTCTAAATAGCAAATAAATTTAAAACAATAATTTTGACGGCAATATCCAATAATATATTACTAACTTGTCTAAGGTTCTTCGGGGATAATTCATGACGCCCCATTACAGTGAGGGGAGTTAATATTGAATGAAATGAGTAAAAATAGTCACGCGAGCGTGGCCAGCGGTTAGGTTTATTCGCCGCCCTTTTTGATTTCCATTGATTTTATTGTTATTTTTTGGTGTGTTTTCAATATACTCGACTGCTGTGTTCGTTCTTTCTGATGATTTGCAGTACTTTTCAGCGGTTTGAATTTATTTGCTTTCTGTTGTTCAAAATGTTGGGCTGATATTTTCATGTTTTCCCGAGGAGCTCTGGATTTATTTATATCCTCCCGGGTCGATGGCGTCGTATTTTTGCCGGTTAAACGTTAACGGTTAAATTTTTGTTACATTTGTTAAGCGTTATTATTATGTAACACAAACGTTATTAAATAATTAATTAATGTATTAATTTTATTTAATGAATAAATTTTTTCTTTTGTGTGTTCTCTACTTGTTTACTAAACGTCTTACTTATTATTTGTATACTTTATTTTCAATAATATCTTTCATATGAAATTAAAAAAAGGAAGGTTTTGGCAATTATATGCTTTTGTAGATTTATGTACAAATTAGTGACCGTTAACGGATAATTATTCAGATATCGTGAGATGCGGTCTGGTGTGATGTAGGTTTCATAAAAACATTGTCTTTATCGTGCCAACGTTTCGATCTTTATTGCGATCATCTTCAGGGACTGGGGGCCAACATTGTTTACATTTAGAAAATACATATAGCATTTGGAAAAGTGAATTTATACAATGCAAAAATTATATTTTATATTCTATCAAAGTATTTCTACTCACTCAAAGTGTTTGTTTTCTGTGTAATTGTGCCATGTCGTGTTGAGAGTGCCAGTGAGATTTTACCGTTTCATGTTTATATATGTTGGATATTATATATAGAAAATCCAACATATCTAAACATGAAAAAGTAAAATCTCACTGGCACTCTCAACACGACATGGCACAATTACACAGAAGACAAACTCTTTGAGCCCTGAAGACGATCTCAATAAAAGATCGAAACGTTGGCACGATAAAGAAAATGTTTTTCTGATACCTACATCACACCAGATCGCATCTCACGATATCTGAATAAGTTTCTAGATTTGGTTAAATAATATTTGGTTTTCTACATTATTCCTATTCTTCCCGGTTCCTGAAGGCTTTATTGAATAAATTAAATTCCTTGTTAGATTGGGGTCCGTGATGTCCCAGAACTTTGTTCAAGAGAATGTAGCCTCTCAGGGTCCGTTTGTAAGCCATATACTTTGAACGGTACCGCTGGGTCTGTCTCTGACCAATACGTCAACGACCTCTGCTTCTCCCTTTCGGGGAAAGACCTGACGGTGCTTGGAGGAGTTACAGGTAACGATAATCGTTCTGGCCGGAAGAACCTAGGGAACCAGATTCGCATTTTTTACGTCGAATAACTTATGCGTCCAATTTTGCAGGCTGAGAATAACTTACACCTTCTTCAGCTCTGTCCGAGTACCCGTACGATTGGGTACGTACAGTCGGTGAGGTTCCTCGGTTTCACGTTTGACCAAAAGCTTTGATAGTAGCCACATATTGATGCCGTAAAGGGGAAGTTAATATTAATTGGTCGCATGAGGTGGGGAGCGGAGGGAGATCCTCCTGAACATATGTAAGTCGCTGCTTTGCTCTACCTGATTTTTTCATTGTAATGCCAATTGTTCAGTTCGAAAAAGGCGTCTGCAGAGGCTTGATAGACTAACAGGATCTTCGATTGGGCTCCGGCCCATTAAGGAGAACCTCGTTGGCCGGAGTACAGCTCACTCTCAGCTATGCGACGTTGTTCCTTGCCAAACCGGGACATCCACTTTTGGGTGCGATCCTTAGATGCCAGTATTGTAGAATATAAGAGCGATTGCAGACCTGTGGGAATACCCTTCGGCGAAGTGTAACGGTGAGCTGGGATGACAGTTGGAACGGTACTCGAGCTGGACAAACGCCAGAAAGCTCTCCGTGGCCATTTCGTTTGTCGCCGAGAATCAAATAGACTACACGACATTTGAAAAATGGCAAAAATGATGGAAAATTCAAAGCGTGGGGTTGAGTTGGGAAGTTAGTGTCCGAGCGGAACGAAGTCACGGTCAAGTGGTAGAGCAGCGGCGTATTAAGCCGAAGATCGTGGGTTCGAATCCCGCACGTGACACTGTCTTTGTTATCTCGATCAATACTTTTCATGCATATTAATAATTTTCGATTTTGGTGAGAAAATGTTCACGAAAAACCCATTTATTTTTTCTTTAACAAATCCTTTGAATTTACCAAATAGAAAGTGGGGCTACAATATAGTACTCATTGTAAATCTATTTTAAATTAACTTTTTTCAAATAATTAATATTTATGAAAGGCATTGCTCCAGATAAAAAATCAGTGTCACGAGCGGGATTTGAAAACATACATTTTTAACAATGATAAAATAATACGTGTCGTTATTACGTCGTTACATTAGGGTGAAGGGATTGACTGGATAGTAAACCGTCCAGGGTGAGTGGGCTAAATGCATACAACCCCCGCACACCTGTTGCTCTCGGATCAGACATGGGTCACTCCCACTTTCCTTTTGCAGGACGGCTATCGGATCGATGTTCCATCCAGCTAGTATAAAACCAACCCAGTTTATTTTTTATAGCGCACGCTAGAAAACATTGCGACTCCACGGTCTGGTCGCTACCAATGCAAAGTATTATTGACCGCATTGTTCTCAATGGGAAAGGAAATTAAATAATATTGATCAATCCTCGTTACTAGTACAAACAATACTTCGGGTTTATTTTGCTTTTGAATGATCATTAAACTTTGCAGAGGAAATAGATTTTGTATTGTGGTCTGAAGGCTGATAAATCTATTGTTTCGTCTTGTTAACTGTCCTGTTGATTGTCTGCTTACGTACCTTTTCATTTTTGCTTATACACGTGCGATTCCATAATTAATGAAACATCTCAAATTATTTTTCCAAATGATGAGGTGCTTGCCACAATTGTCGAAGTCAATCGAAGACGACTGCCTAGTCCGATTAGCCAGAAAAAATCTGTTCAAAAAAGGCTGTTGGATGCGCAAGTGTACTCCTGTCGTCCCTGGGGAAAAAAGGCGAGAGCTCAAAGCGCGCGTTCTTTCTCTGCAGTAGCCGCCGCGCATCACGCTAACTTATGCGCACTCGCGCTCCATTCTGAAAAAATAAACATCAGCATAAGTAGCTCCTGAATTCAAAATAATAAATTACATTCACCCATTAGGCTGGCAATATACTCCAAAATGTGCTCGATTTTCCTCAGTGTAATTCGGACACACACACCAAACGTCATTCCGTTATATCAGATCACTACGCGAACTATTAGAAAAAAAGTAAAATATTACTACCCGAAAGTATGTACTTATTTGCGTGAATGAAGTGGTTTATTCTCAAATTACCTCGCGTAGTTCCTGTACTATGTGGTGTATGAAAGACATCTGGTGTGGGAATGTAATTTGGATGGTCATATCTCTACTTTGTATATTCTTGCTTCTGATATTTTATGCATAGCCTATACCACTAAAAAGAAAATATGAAAGTTTTTAGTTTAGATAAAAAAAAGCAGTGTAACGATCTTTGGATAGATGGGCTTTATTTCAACTAAGAACCTTAATTAATTGAAAGACCACGAAACTAGTGATTTAATAAGTTTAAATGATATATAGATTCACGAAAGCTCTCCGTGGTCATTTCATTTGTCGCCGAGAATCAATTAGATTACACGACATATGAAAAATGGCAAAAATGAGGGAAAATTAAAAAGATGGGGTTGAGATGGGAAGTTAGTGTCCGAGTAGAGTCCGTCAGCAGCGGGTGTCGTCAGCCGAACATCGTGGGTTCGAATCCTGCTCGTAACAGTGCATTTTAGATATTCTTCATTTTAATTTATTATATTCTCTAGTTTTCGTGGTCCACTTGACCAATTGATTTATTTGAATTGATTAAGATTTTTAAAAGAAAAAAAATATTGTAAAAAGGCAAAAATGAGGGAAAATTAAAAAGATGGTGTTGAGATGGGAAGTTAGTGTCCGGGTGGATCGAGGTTACGATAGCTCAAGTGGTAGAGCAGCGGTACGCATCTAGCCGAAGATCGTGGGTTCGAATCCCGCTCGTGACACTGACTTTTTATCTCAACTATAAACCTTAATTAACTGAAAGTTATTAATTGGTGAAGCCACCATTTCTTCGAAAATAGAAGATACCGAAATAGTGAATGCCGTTATATCATACAATCTCATAACTGGACTGGGGAAATAGGAAGAAAGTTTATAAGAAATAAAAATGCGAGTAAGACTGGAAAATTATACTATATTGTTATATTCTTGACTTCTCATTCTTAAAAACGAAAAAAAAATGTTCAAATTAACTCTATGTATAACACGCCAGTTGTAAATTCATTGCTTCATTTTATTCATTCATTTTATTCTTCAAACATGATAAATTACAATTTTTTTTTTTTTTCAGGAAGGACCGGGTGAATGGGTGTCTTTGGACGCCGAGCTCGTGATGATGGATGGGGAAGTGGTGGGTACAAAAGAGGCGACTGGCCATTCCCTTTTAGTCGACTGTAGGTTCGAATTGCCATTTGGTAAGTTACGCCGGCTACGACAAAACCCATTTCTACCCCTAAATAAAGAATTTTGGCCGCATGAACACCTTGTATTCCAAATCCTCTCTTATTTCCTCCAAAACTTTTCTTTTTCTCTCTCTACCGGCTTCTTAAAAATTAATTGCCGATGGAAAGTATCGACGGATTAGCAATAAGTCAATCATGGGGCTACCGTTTTAGGTACAAGGTGTATCAAACTTGATCACGTTTAGGTTTTTCATTGTTTTTTTCCTTTCATCGCTCTTCGTACAAATGACGTAAAAACCACCATTTTCGATCAATGTTTTACCATGTTTTTCACATATTCACCAACTAAATAGTTTTATTTTGAATCAATTCCAATAGTTTATATCAGACACCAACTTTTACCATTATAACTTTAGTATCTGATGTAATTCGAGCAATATTCTGATGTATATTTATTTTCATTATCCAAAATATTCAACTGCCATTGTGCCATAAATATGGGAATTGTGCCATTTCACAAAAGCCCAAAGAAAAAATTATTCAAAAAAATTTCCGCTTATGAACATACATTGCACTATTTCAATATAGTTTTTATTGAAAAATCTATGATTATAAAATAAATGTTTTTTTCCTAAAATTATAAATACATCATATAATTAATTTATTAAAAAAACCTTACACGATTTCCGAGTCAAACATTGGGAAAATCTTTTAATATTTCGTGTTTCGCACGACCAATTATGCGTTTTTTTTTCGTAAACAACCTACGGACGATGTCCCCTTGAGATACATATAAATCCTGATATAACTTTTTGACTCAATATTTTTTTACATCAAATATGTCCGATGTACGTTTTTATATGCGACAGGTCATTTTTTTATTTTGGATTTCGAAACTGCATCGTTTTTAAGAATTTTTCGCATTGGTCCATTATTTTAATTTTTTTAAAGTACCGAAATGAAAGTTTTTCTTGGTACTAGCATTTCCCTTTCGCCTAAATCCAATAAACACAACTCCAGGAAAATTGGGTTACTTATTCAGTCAAAAATGACAATTTTTTGCAAAAAATCGTGATCATTTTATCGATTGTAAAACTCGAAATTATTTTAATTTTCCTTTAAAATAAATAAAATATAGTAAAATAAGATAAATTAATTTGTGTCATAAAAAAGATCTTAACGTCCAACTACCAATTTGTGCAAATGAGGAACAGAACCACTTAATACTTCCTTTCAAAATCTTTCGCACATAAATTTACAAGTGCCTTGCTGAGATTCGAACCACTACCATTATAACTTCGAATCATACGCTCTAACCCATAACTGGCCCTAACATTTACAATTTCGAAAAAAATGGATTTTTTATTTTAAACATTTACCAAATTTTTTATTATGTACTTATGTTTCTATTTGGAACATGGTTGGAAATACAGATTTTTTTGGAATTATTTTCGTTTTGATCAATTTCAATTCGTTAATAATTTCAAACAACAATGAAATGCATACTTGCTTTTCTAAACATACTCTTCTTGACTTTCTCGTATAAAAAATTAAAAAGTAGAGCAGGCGACGCTCTTGTCAGAAGAACTCGTAAAGTTGTCAGGACGACGTGATAAAACGATATATTCCGTTGATTTACAGCAAGATGGAGGTTTCAAACCGTTATGTGCACACATTCGTGCATAATCCTCAGCCGTCAAAAGCAAAGACGTTTTTAATTCATTTCTTTGATAAAGATTGAAAACTGGGCGTGTTTCCTATATTTTGTTAATTAGATTTCAAAAGTATCCGGTTGTTCAAATTATACGGGTTTTTTGCTAATTGCTTGAGCCTAGGCTAATTTTCTGAAACCCATTTTCTATTTGTCAGAAAAAATGATGTAATTTTTTTTATGATTATGCATATTTTATATCGTGAATATAAAATCAATCCTCTTCTGTACAGGATTTACCGAATTTAGATGGTTTTTTGATGAGTCGACCGGACCAAAGCTTACATCTTGACGGACAAAAACCGCAAATAAATAATGCATCAGTCCTTTCATGTGGCACACTGGCATTGGGTTTGCAAAGTCGGCTGACTCGGCGTGAAAAGTTCAGATCGAATCTCTCCCGAGGGATGGGGCTGGAGCAGAAAAGAAATCCAGCTACTGACTCGCTAACCTGTCTAAAGTAAACAGAATTTGGTTTCTTTTCCACCTGAAAAAAAAAACAGTTTTAACAATATTAATACCTATATAAAAAATTAATGATAAAATTAATAGCAGAAGGCTTTGATATTTCTTCAAAATTCTGGAAATTTTTCTAACCTTATTTGGACATTAATCCATGTGATTTTCTAGTTATTCCTATTATCAGGCACTTGAAGTTACAAAACATGTGTAATCTAAATTTTAATGACGTACGGAGTTTACCTAGTGCGCTTTTTTAAAGCTACCTCAGGAGGGTACTATGACCAGAATTGTGTAAAAACAATTCATCGCACAATGGCATCTAGATATTTCTCCATCTGCCTTTATCACGCATATAGATTTATTCTTGTTACTAGGTGTTGTATGATAGAGGGTATACTCGGTCGTCCTAAAAAGGACAATTAGGTTCTTTAACATCCGCACCTAGCCTATTCGGCCTTATCAGACGTTTTGACTTTTAAGATGAGAGCTGACGCACCTCCGCATACGATAGAAGGGTGTTACTGCCTCAGCGTTGGTGTAGAGGCAGCTCAGCACCGAGGGGCCAAGACACCCTCGCTCCCAACTTGCCCATTCCGAGTGGTCGGGTTCATATTAAGCGTGAAACCGTATGCCGAGCGCGAAGGGCTACTAAGCCAAAAGCTTGGTCTTCCGCGCGCTCCCTAGATAGAGAAGGCCACTCTATCTCTGTGAGAAGTGGGGGCTGCCCCAGCGAAGAAACTACCGAATCTGCTCCTGCAGCGGTTTGGTTTATAGTGGAATTGCTAACCACCTCCTAGAGGAGACCGACTACGGTAAAAGCATCCAATCGAGCTCAGTCTACACCTACGTGCAAAGCCTAGTCGAGTAGGAGCAACCGTTCCCATCCGACACTACTCACTCATTCGAGGAACATTTCAGCCTAATCATAGCGTCTACAACGCTTCCCGTGAGGCCGGGTGCATAACGGTGGTCATACGCAAGTTTCGTGCGAAGGTCAACGGTAGAAGACAGCCTCTTCCCTAAGTGTATTCACCATGTACCACTAAGAATCCATTCCCAGTGTAACATAGGCTGAATTCTGAAACATTTTTGATACCCCTTATACAGATGGTTACTCACCCCTTCTATGCAGACAAGATATGGTACTCTATCCCTAGTGCGCCTTTGATAAGGCACCCGTCGCCCATGCCGACCCGAGTACAGCTTGTGCTCTAGTGAGGTTGCCACGTCCTCTGGGCTACATCTTTATTTTGCGCCCTCCCCCCCCGTGTAACCAAGAGTTGGGAGGAAGGAACAGGATAGAATGAAGGAACCAGAATTCAGCAAGAGACGTGGATGAAACACGAAGTGCACCTTTTGAAAATCAACACTCTTGTACTGAATGTACATTCCCACATAACATTAAAACTTTATCTTCCAATTTATTTTAAATACATCAATAGGAATACCTGCAAAAAAATGATCTGTTTATACAGAATTACCCTAGTTTGCTCCAGAGTGGGACGATGGGATCCAAACGTGCGCTCGTGTACAAATCTTTAGTCTAGCTGCATTCCTAATCGCTCTCTAAAGAGCCAAGGAGTGACACTAATTCAATTGAGCATATAGAACAGTCTTTATTTAAAACCAGGCATGTACCCGGGGTTTGACCCAAAATTAGTATTCATGTCAATAGCCAATTCTGAGTTAGAATGATCTTTCTTCGACCCCCGTTTACCATAGCTGTTTGAATTTCGGTTGAACTTTGGAGCGTTAGACGTCCCATCTGCAGGTTTGTTACTTTCAAGCTCGACGAGTCCTGGGTACCCAAGAAACTAATTTTTTCCGAGACTCTCCTAAAATATTCGAAAAAATAATAAACCGTGATGAGCAATTAGATCACTATCTGCCAGAACCGAAAATTTACAAATGGAGACAAATAGCCTAGATTGTCAGTTGTGAATAGTTGTCTTAACACACTTACTTATTATTCAATTAATTAAGGTTGTCAGTTGAGTTAAAACAATCAATGGCACCAGCAGGATTCGAACCCACGATCTTCGGCTAGATATGTCGCTGCTCTACCACTTGAGTATCGTGACTTTGTTCCGCTCGGGCACTAACTTCCCATCTCTACCCCCACCTTTTGAATATTCCCATTTGCCATTTTTTAAATGTAGTGTAATCTATTTAATTCTGGGCGATAAACGAACCAAACCAATGTATTAAACAAAAAGGAGGGAAGATCCAATAGGCGGGGTTGAGATGGGAAGTCCGAGTGGATCTAGGTCACGATAGGTCAAATGGCAGAGCCACGAACCCAGGCCTATCTAGCCAAAGTTCGTGGGTTCGAATGCCGATCGTGACACTGACTATTTTATCTCGACCAACACCTTTCATAAATAATAATTATTTTTATGGTGCTTTGCATTTGTTGACGTTATACCTCTCAATACCTTTAATTTGATTTATTAAATAAAAATACACTACTGTTAAATAAACAACATGAATTTTGAAAGATTAGCACGTTTACAGCCAAAGTTCAGTTTGACTTATAATTTCATATTATTTCGTACCACTTTACCAACCTTTTTGGTTAAAGTAATAAACGTAATGCTGCAAAATTATCGTAAAAATATCAAAATAATACTCCTGAAAAAACTATCCAAGGACAATATTCAGAGCATTAGCAGGCAGTATTATTGTTTGAAGCTTTGGAGAGAGTCTCAAAGGGGAGAGTAAAAAAGTATATACCGAGGTTTTGTAGTATTTCTTACTCAAGTTACAATTAAGTCTGCCTGAAGGCCCGTTAATAATTTTCTTAACAAATTATCAAAATAACATGACAGTTACATTAAAATCTAATTATTTCATATTGCTGAATTTAGCTCAGATGAACGAAATAATATAGTGGCTGTTATTTTTCGTGAAGAAAATTGAATTAACAAAATGCCATCTTATGATGAGCCATCTAAAAATTTCTTGGTCTACTGTGCCTTCGTCCGTTATTTTTATTGAATTACTTTGAAAAAGTTTTAACTTAATATTCCCGAGAATACACGTGTTAATTTTGTTTCTAATGGGAATTTCACACGAATGTACAATTTCAGAAATGGCTGCCCCGTAACGAGTCTGGAATTCAAGTAGCGCGACTACAGTAATTAAATTTCTTCAAATGCGATTCCCCGTTTACCTTCCATTCCAAAGGCGGTTTATGTCAAACTTCCCGACCTGTGTTTTTCTGAACTATTTTAAAATCGGCAACTATATTTGGCACACCAGTCTACGAATAACACTTGAGGAGATTTACGGTTCGTTGGCTGTCTCCATCTGACTAGGATTTTCCCTACTAAGAAATTAATGAATATTAATGCACACAAATCGCATTTCTACTGTTTCTTGTCAGCTTTTCAGAGGTACTTACAGTATTTTCAGCAATGTACAGATAAAACAAATTGTTAATTGCAGCACTTTCATATTAATAGTTACTACAATTTCACATTATTTAAATGTTCATAAAATTCTAAAACAACTAGTACTTAAAAAAAATTGCCTGGCGGTTTAGCCAATGCAATTTTTTTTATCGTAGGAATAATGCTCAGCCAGTTTTGACAAGGGTATAGCTAGATTAATTTTCCATGAAAGCGTTGAAATTTGACAATAATTAAATTCACTAGTTTTCCTGCTCCGATGAGCGAATGAACATTTTTCAATTAGTAAATAATTGTGAATGGTATTGGTCTAGAGAAAAAAGGCAGTGTCACGAGCGGGATTCGAACCCACGATCTTCATCTTGATACGACGCTACTCTACCACTTCCGAGTGTACAGTCCGCGGGATTCCGAGTGGATCGGAGTCAGGATAGCACAAGTGGTAGAGTAGCGGCGTATACAGCCAAAGATCGTGATATAGGGATAGTTGACAAAACGAACGTTGAGATCATTGTAGACTGTGAGGTTATTGGGGCGTACTAAGGATATTTGGCGATTCGTCCGTTGACTTTTCATTAAAACGATTGGATGCGGTGGATGTTGGATGGGTTGGCAGAACTCCACAGTTCTGGACTGCTCGTCCAATGCCGTCGTATTGAAGTCTTGTACAACATATCGTTCAGTATAATATCGGTCTTCATGATAAATACTGAAACAATGAGATCGGGGATGAAGCCAAGTAGATGAATTAAAACCACTTCTTTTTCTGCTGTCGAGCTTTCGGCTGTATTTAACGCCTTCCTCAGGCCATTGAAAAAATAATTTCAAAACTTAACAATCAATTCAGACATACGGTGCAAATAGAAGGGGCCGGATAACTCAATCCTGACCATTAGTTGTTGGTTTCATCTGTGATCTTTTTATTTCAATAGTCTTGTATAACGCTGGTTGAGTCTTGACAGAAAGACCAATTTTGTTCCTAGGAAAATTTATAGTTGTCCAAGTCTTCTGTTAAATTGTTGTACTTTAATTCAACTGCTTAGGTACAGTCCTAGGCATTTCCCTTGAGTGGACATTTGTATCTTTTTTTTGTTGATATACAGTAAGACCTACACTGGATCCATTTTTCTTCATTCACTGTTGTTCTCAACTTTTTCACCAGTCTCAGGTAAGCTCAAGTTGGAGATAGATTGGGAAGGACTAGAGGGCAGAATAGCGGTATCGTCAAAATAGGTTGTGATAATGGTATTGGGGGTGCGCAAATAGGTCAGAAGTGTAGATGGTATATGGTGGGGCCAAGAATGTGGCCATGTGGGGCGCCGGCTCATATCGGTCTCATTTCCGAGCACTCGTTGCCGAACCTCACTCTGTAGCGTCGGTCTGTTAGATAGGATTTCAGGATAAGAGAATGAGTAATAATCGTTTAATTTTATAAAGCATGCCGGTCAAAAAAATCAAAAGCTTGTGCTACATGGAGGAACGCACCCAAGCAATACGTTTTGATCTCGAGTATAGAGGAGATAGTGAAATATTGTTCAACCGTACAATAATTTCAATGAACAACGAATTGGTGAGGGGGAATTATTTTATGAGGATGTAGGACAGGGACTAATCGCTCTAGAAGGAGGGTTTCGAAGATTTTCGACACTCCAGGAAGAAGGCGGCTGGGTCTATAGGAGGTATACGGTTTGGAGCTTTGTAAGCTTTAGAATTACGACGGCATTTTGATATAAAGAACTTAGTAATCATCTCTTTCATTTGATAATTGGTATCTTCAAAAAACTGAAAACAAAACCCTTATCAAAAATTAAATTCATGGGCATAAGCGGTTCAGCGGAAGTAGAACTTTCACGTTAGAAATGGGAAAGGTACGTTTATAATCTTGCTGACCATTTTTGACATGATTTAATAAGTATTAATATCAAGCACAAATACCCGTGAATAATGTATGTTTTATATAAATATGGTTTAGATGTCATTTGCGTTTCATTGATGCGGAACGATATAAATGTCCGAAGGATAACGTGTTTACCGACATTTTTCCAGTTAGACATTAACCGCAAATTGTATTCTCAATTTCAATGTAAGATTTTATTGTTGTTTGGAAATAGGGCGCTACGATCCGCCGACCGGATGGAAGGAGTTGCTTGGACTTATTCCGCCGAACAGAAGGACAGGTAAACCGTCTGAAGAAAGGCATGCCTGCTTCACCTAGGTGCTCGGGTCGTTTCGACCCAGCCGATTGAACGGTAGACGCAGGTGGTTTGCACTTCTGTCCTCACAGTCTGGCTCACCAAGGAATGAACAATTCTAATCTATCTGTCTGTCTCTGTCTCTCCTCTATCTCTATTTCCTGCACAAAACGCTTTTGACTCCTCGACTCCATTATATGGACTGTGTGTATGTTATCACTGTCTCCGTCACTGTGCACCGGTCTCCGTCTTTGAAATCTCACTGCAAGTGACCTGAATGGCACTGATTCTTCTTTATCAACCACGTTATCTACACAGAACAAAATCATTATAAATTTAATTTGTTTACAAACTAAATGTTTTCTTACTTTTACAAGTTTTAATTTTGTAAATGAAACCTTTAGTCTTCATGTTACTATTTATGTATTTGTTATGTATATTTCTTATGGTAGTACACTTATTTTGGCAGCACTGTTCGTGGATTTTCTACACAGCGTATGCCTGTATTATTCGTTGAATAATCGTGATATTTTCTTTGCAAAAATGAAAAATAGGGAATCAATGTAAAACGTGCACGTGTATGCATGTAATAAAGTAAAGATGAATTTAAAAATATTTTTTTTAGTTTTACATAGGGTAGTGAATTTGGCAAAGAGCAAAATATAAAATAGAACAGTTAACATACAATCAATTGCAACATAGCTGTACACGTTTCTTAGTTTTTCTTTTTTTTTAGATTTAGCATCTAAACAAAAACAAATTTAAATTCAGCACGGTAAATATTGTATTCATAGTTGGTCTAGGTAATCACTTAAAAATGTTATATATAATATTTTGACTTACACTATCCAATATAATATGTATAAAATAAAGAAACACTAGTGACTTAAACTAGTGGCAAAGAACAGAAAATACAAACTTCGACTAATTTTATTATATTCATAAAGCTATCGCATGGATTATAAAGTGATACGAGTTTCAGTTTGAAATATAACAAACTTTGGGTAATACGGTAGTATTTAATTTTTAAAATACAATCACATTAAATATTATATTTCCTTATTCAAAAGAGAAAATATGAGTTCATCCACATTAATAACAAATAATTTTATAATCTAAATAGACAAAAAAACCAAACAAATCCTGTTGAGGATTTATTATTCAAATTTCAATAAATAAATCGTATAAACATATATATCACAACGCTTACAGATTGATTAAAACGTATACGACATTTGTTTTGCATAGAAGATTTATAGTAGTTCCAGGACAGTCTGAAATTTTCAAAGTCATGCGTAACGTTATACAAATCAAATTGCCTTTTCCGCGTCACAAACAACGCTTCCTATGTTAAACGAAATCTTTCGGTATGAGTTCAACCCCTTTGTAACTTTTTTATACTTCAACTGTTATCTTTTAACTGTAACAGTTTCATTTCAACATTTAACGTTGCAAAATTCCACAAAATCATCGTAAAATACTAATCAATATAATAATTTGTCCTTTAATTAATCCCAACTGTTAATTAATTAAGGTGTCTAGTTGAGATAAAAAGTCAGCGTCACGAGCGGGATTCGAACCCACGATCTTCAGCATCTCCAGAACAAATAGTTGAATTTTACATTTTGGCATTGTTATTATTAAAATGGGAAGAACTATCAAATTTGTTAACAAATAAAGCATAACATTAAAAAAAAAAAAAAAAAAAAAGTAGAGCAGCATGCGCATCTAGTCGAAGATCCTGGGTTCGAATCCCGCTCGTAACGCTAATTGTTTATCTCAACTAAAAACCTTTGTTTGTATTTGTTTATATTTACCTTTAATTGTAGACTTCTTTGATATTCTAAATAATTAAACTGACCGCCTCTGCTATATTTTTTTTACTTTATGCCATATTAATTCTTAGTTGCCTATTTTCCCGAAAATGCATTATAAAGAGATGTTCTCCATGTAATATTTGAAAGATATAATTGTTTATATGTATCTTTCAATTAATTAAGGTTTTTAGTTGAGATATAAAACTCAGTATCACGAGCGGGGTGCGAACCCACTTTTTGAAAAATGAAAAACAAAGGAGGGAAATTGAAATGGTGGCGTTGAGGTGGGAAGATAGTGTCCAAGTGGATCGAAGTCGCGATAGCTCAAGTGGTAGAGCAGCGGCGTATCAAGCCGAAGGTCGTGGGTTCGAATCCCGCTCGGGTTTTTTTAAATCTCAACTAAAAACCTTAATTAATTGATAAAAATTAAAACATTTGGTTGATCAACACGGTTGAACGAAATAAAATTAATACACCACACTTACAAATCTAAACGTAGAAACAACATAACGCACAAAAAGGACGAACTATCGAAATGTAATGTTGAATATAGAAATAACCTCAAAGAACTAAACGTTAAAAATGTACGAAACTCATAAACGCGCTAAAAATAAAACAAGAAAAATATTTTATTTATCGTGCCAACGTTTCGACCTTTGTTGAGATCATCTTCAGGGCCTGGGATTTACAAACATTGTTTAAATTTAACGAATAGATATAAGTGGAAAAAAGGGAGTTAATAAAATACTCCACACCCTATATCTATTCGTTAAATTTAAACAATCTTTGTAAATCCCAGGCCCTGAAGATGATCTCAATGAAGATCGAAACGTTGGCACGGTAAATAAAATCTTTTACTGAAACCTATATCACACCAGACCTCATCTCACAATTTATGAATAATCATAGACTAACGGTCACTAATCACCACACATCAAATATAAAATGTTTTTGTGAATCACAAAAATGGTAATGACTTTAAAATTATAAATTGTACTTAATAAACCGAACCTGACCCCCGTAAAAAATTCAATCAAAATCACAAGAAGTGAAGTATAAATGTTATTTTTAAGAATATTTTATAATTTATGTCTAATCTATCAAGGTGTTATTTATGCGAGAACTAAACAATGCAGTTTTTTTTTTTTTATTTCATCCTGAAAAGAAATTTGGCTCAGCTGAGAAGGAGCTCTCAGAGTTTTCCAGCCGCTGGATACCGTCCAAACCCTCATGTACTTTTCTCCCCTGCTGTCATCTTTTTCTTGGGTTCACCTTCCTCCCTCTTCGTTAATCTCATCCAGTCGAAATGGATTGAGAAAAAAAATCGTGACGGTTCAGTTTTCCCAATTCCGTTTTTCCGTTTTGCCAAACAAGGTTTGACATGATGGGGATTAATTTCGGTTAAGTAGTATACGCTGTTTAATCCACTGCCCTTTCTTTTATGTAGCCAAATCCGAAATTTCTTATTAAGTGCAACCTCCCAACCGACCCTTAAGGCACACTTTTCTCAAATTGCCGCCATTAAGTCCCCGACATTTTACAAGACCCGATCCTTCGTAACACAATCCATCACTTCGCGATAACGGAAGACCGGTGATAAATAATTCTCTTTCATAATATACCATGAGAGTAAATTATGTTTAAACAATATTCATTTTCTGCAAGAAAATCTGATGTAAGCTTATATTATATAATATTATTAAAAGCAGTGGACTTTATTTTTCAATAAAGGAAATAAGTACATATTTTGGGGTCGTTGTGACGATTTCTCATTATTAAATGAGATAAATAAAAAAGAAAGAAAACTACCATTTACGTACAATACCCGGTCGTACATGTTCAAATCCTGAAAATTCTGCTTTTAAATATATATTCGCTAGTTTTCGTGGTCCGCGTGACCATTTAATATCATTCAATTAGGTAAGGTTTTTAGTTGAGATAAAAAAGTCAGTGTCACGAGCGGGATTCGAACCCACGATTTTCGGTTAGATACGCCCCTGCTCTACCACTTGAGCTAACGTGACCTCGATCCACTCAGACACTAACTTCCCAACTCAACCCCACCTTTTCATTTTTCCCTCCTTTTTGCCATTTTTCAAATGTGTAATTCTCGGCCACAATGAAATTATTAAATCCATCACAGTTCGTGAACCTTTTGAGAAATTACAATTTTTCAATGAATTAATATTTATAAAAGGTGTTGGTTAAGATAAATCACGATAACTCAAGTGGTAGAGTAGCGGTTAATTTGATTATATTTGATTTTCGGCGACCAATGAAATGGCCACGGAGACCTGGAGTGCCTGGGTGGATCGAAGGTATCAAGCCGAAGGATTCGAATCCCGCCGTGACACTGCCTTTTTTATCTCAACTAAAAACCTAAATTTATTGAATTTCTCATTATTATTTTCACCGTTGAAACTCGTAATGAAATAATCTATATTAATTTTTCAAGCACAGTTGCGAAATCGGACCCCTCGCGTTAGTGTGGTTTGGAGCGGTAAACAGTATCACTTTTTTCATACTCGTACTTCACCAGGCAAGGTGTTCTTCAACAAATTGATATTTTGGCTCGTACCCAATACTCTGGGAAAATAAAATTGACTTTTTTACCTCAAGGGGACAGCAAAGGATTCAGTAAGCTTAGTGAAGCCCTTCTTTATTTACTTGTTCTCAGTTTTTATGATTGTTTTCACAGTGTTTACAAGTATTATTTTTTAAAACATTTACAGTATTTTTTGATCAGAGATAATCTGTTATTGAAAAATAGTTTTAGGCTATATGCTGTATAAGCTTATGCTATAAATAAGCCTGTTGTGTGTGTGGCTACTTTTTCAGACGGACAGTTGATAATTTTTATATATTTCTCCATTTTCTTCGATGGATCCTAACTTTTTTAAGCGTGTATGTGGTGATTAGTGAGCGAACGTAGATGATTATTCATAAATTGTGAGGTACAGCCTGGTGTAATGTAGGTTTTAGGAAAACATTTTCTTTATCGTGCCAACGTTTCGATCTTCATTTAGATCATCTTCAGAGCTTGAGATTTATGAACATTATTTAAAATGGATAAAACATGTAGGATGTGGAAAAAAGTGAATTTGTACAATGCAAATAAATATTTTTTTAATATTCAGTCAAATTATTTCGCAAAGTATTTTTTTCTTCGTTGAGTGAGTCTATTCTTTCACTGAATAAAAAAAAATTATTTGCGTTGTATAAAGCAATGTTGGTAAATCCCGGGCTCCGAAGATGATCTCAATGAAGATCGAAGCGTTGGCACGGTAAAGTAAATGACTTTCTTAAAGTCACTAGTTTTGGGGTCCGCTTGACCAATATCTTACAAATAATTATGGTTTTTCAGCTGAGATAAAAAAGTAAACGGCACGAGCGGGGTTCGAACCCACGATCTTAACCTGGAAACGCCACTGCTCTACCACTTGAACTATCGTGACCTAGATCCACTCGGATACTAACTTCCCATCTCAGCCACACCTTTTAAATTTTCCCTCCTTTTTGTTATTTTTCAAAATTCAAAGAAGAGGAGCGGCGTATCAACCAGAAGATCGTGGGTTCGAATCCCGCTCGTGCCATTGACTTTTTTTATCTCAATTCAAAACCTTAATTAATTGTGTTTCTGAAACCTTCATCACACCAGACCATCTCACGGTTTCTGAATAATCATTTTATTAAACATCGATTTTGCAGGAGAGTTTGTACTATTATCTTAAGAATATAATTCTAAATTTGCACCTTATTTGAATAATTTTTCCAGGTTATTTATGTTTTAAATTAGAGGAAGAAAGTGGCAGTTTCTGTCCCATTTCCGCAAATTCAATTTGATTTAACCAAATTAATAATTTTTTAGTTCCTTTATATACTACAAATTCCTTGAATTTAGCGATTGTCGTTAAGTTTTGCTAACGAAATTTACCATAATTTATTTTTATAAAAATATTTCACACTTTCTGGGAGATTTTCATATTATCTATCCTCTCATTTTTGACGGAAAAATTTTATCAACGTGATAATCTATTTTGGCGAAAAGAATATCGAAAAGAGGAAAAGCACAATTTTTCAAGAGAATTTTTCCGATTTTTCCCGGATGCCTCCCAATTTAGACGTTACCCGTCAGTTACTCTGGCAGTGGTGATTGTGCGTAATTGTCACACGATATAAGAAAAGACAAAAGTCTCCAAAAATCGTAATTTTAGGCGAGTTGCAAATTAATCGAGGCAAACGCACACTAGGAAACTTGATTCCGCAGTTTATAAAAAATTATTTGACCCGCTGTATAAGCTCGTACTAAAAAAAAAGTTTAATTCAGTGCTAACAAGTTTAAGTTGTTATTAAGTAAAAAGTACAGGGCCGTCGGTGTGCGCAACGGTTTAGTATTTGACACGGCGCTCTCACTGTAAGGTAAAGGTACTGGGTTCGAATCCAGCTGCCCTGCATTCAAACCCGACATACTTACAATTTTTTTTCAAAAACACCGGCACCGTGAGGGTTTATATGACCTCGGCTGCTGCGAACCCTCGAAAAAAAAATAATAAGGAATGCTACTTCTGTAATAATATTTTATTATCTCATTATTATCGTTTATTTAACTGTTGAATTAAATATTTATTTATTAAATGTGGAAAAAAGAATTATTATATTTAAAATTCTATTTCTAGCAAGAATACAATTTTTCAAATATCAGGCTTTGAGACCTACGTTGATAAAACCGCCAGTTAGGATGGCGTGACCGGCACGTAGGAAAAAAAATAAGAAAGATAAAAGGTATCGCATGCTGTACCAGCTCCAATTAAAACGACAGCCAAATTCTTTAGAAAATAAGAAATATTGCACTGGAAGGGAAATCCTTCCACGCCCTTCCTCCTCCGTTCGCCTTCCAAGGGCGTTAATCAACTCGGACGAAACGCGTTATTAAGCCATGGTAATGTGTTTTCTTTTGTTTATCTATTTTATCAAGGCACAATAAATAATGTAAATGTCTTGGAAAATTGTCGGCTAAAGTTTGTTTATGACTTACTAATTAGGAGTGGAAAAACACTGAAGTTTGAAAGACAAACATATCTCATAATGCATTATGTTTTAGTGGTCTACTGGACCAAATTACTTCTTTCATTTAATTATCCTTTCATTACTATTAATAATTCTTCTTATTAAATTTAAACGTCTTGGTTGAGATGAAAAAGATTCCCATAATATTTCTACTGCCGATTTTGTTATTGTGTTAATATTTATAAAGAATTAAAATAATATAAGCATTAGGGACCAGCATTAAGTAAGAAGAAATGCAAAAGCATTATTAATGCACGTATGTACAAATCTGACTGATCTATCAGACATGGAGCTGTTGGGAGAAGAGCCAACCATGGCTAGAAACTGTCTGTATTTAAACCCGTTATGTTTAGTGGTCTGATTGTCCAAATTATTCTATCAATTACTTATTCACTGAATGTAAGGTCTTAGTTAGATGAAGATGTTGGTGTCACGAGCGGGATTCGAACCCATGACTTTCGGCCTTGATACGCCTCTGGTCTAACCGCCTGAGCTATCGTGACATCGATCCGCTCGGCCACCTACTACAGGAGGAAAATTTAAAAGGTGGAGTTGAGATGGAAGTCAGTGACCTAGGGGATCGATGTCAGGAAAGCTCAAGCAACGGCGTATTGAGCCGAAGGTCATTGGTTCGAATCCCCCTGGTGACACTCACTTTTTTACCTCTGTATTTAGTTGGAACGGAAGGTTAAGATGTTCACACCCCCAGGAAGTGAAAATTGAGGAAACCTGTTCGTTTCAAATCCTTCATGAAGGTATGTCGAAATCTTTAAAAATTGTTCAGCTGGTGAAATCGAACGGTGTGTTGAGAATTGTATTGATAGCATTTGATTCGTTGGATATCTGCGGATTTGGTAGAGCCCATAGGTAGTTTTCTTAAGACCAAATCTGACTAATTGGTGTTTTGTAAGTGGTTAGATTCTGTTGCTTTAAAAATTCATAGAAATTCTGTGTTCTTAGTGTTACAGCCAATGCTGTGGAAAAATAATAATAATTAGAACAAATGAAACGTTAATAAAATAAATTTAGGAAAATTCTAAATTAAAATAAATGAGAAATTCATAGGGGACTTACCACCTTTCTTCAGATCCGGCTGCAAGAAGCGAAACGAGCTCGGGCCCGATTCCCCTGACTTTGTCGCCGAATATCCGATGAATTCCGGTGGAAGAGATCGATGCAGCAGCACAGAGGGTTTGTCGTGGTGTCGTGTTTAAAATTTTTTTTTTATTACGGGAGAAAAAAGCATGGGAAAAGAGAGATTTGAGGACCTTTCTATCATGGTAGAACAGGACTGGCTTTTTTGCAAGGAGCGTTTCGGATTAGGGATTACAATAATCAAAAACCAAGCATATTTAAAAATAAGATGGCTGGCGCCAACACTTATAAAAACCTAAGTTAGTGGACTTAGTAGGATGGAGGTAGAACAGATTTTGATGTATAATGGCGTAAAGACCTGACACATCAGGGTGATGGATTTTTGTTCGTTTAAATTGATCGAAGCAGTCTGTAACGAAGTCCAGGTGGTTTTCTGCTGTTGTTACGGTGTGGTCGGAGTGAGGACAGGAACCCTTGCGTGTTGATTGTTTTAATTTTTGGGTGTGTCAGCTTTGTACCTAGGATACTTCCGTGCAAAAGGTTTCGATGATTCTTGAAACCTCGGAACAGTCCGATGGGAAAAATTTCAAGACGGGTTAGAAAGATTGAGAGAGGAATCTGTAAGGTGAAAAGGAGACGCTTTGTTGCACTCTTTCCATCTCTGGTGATGGAGAGATTACGTTGGTGTTCATGCGCTCTGGTGTGCTAATCTGTCGCCTGGGCGAGCACCTCACACAGTAGCTTTTTATTTCATTCTATTTGATCTTTATACACTAGTTCGCAATGCGCTGTTACTGGATTGTTTCTGTAGCTAAAGTACGTTAAACCTTCTTTTTTAACCTGCCACAGTTTGGCAGAGTTATTTCTATTTCTTCGAGCCCAGCGGTTTTCCCATTCTTATTTTACAGAGTTTAAAATTAGTAGTATTAGGTCCGCTGGGCTCTCCTTCATAAATCTTAACAATGGATCTAAATACTCGCAGCATAATGCTCTTATCTCTCGTCATTTCTATACATTTATGTAAAGCCAAGTTTGCATTAAAATAAGTGGGGGAAACAAACAAACTAAATGGTTATGGAGCAGTCGGTAATATTCCATGACCTCTGTCGCACTACACATTCACGCAAATATATACACTCAATCTCAACCAAGGAAAGAAGGAACTGTTTTCTATATGTATCACATACAATCTTCCTAAAATCGCAACAAAGGGATCCAAATACTTCCTGCATCATCGGGTGATATTCTTACTCGCTCCTTGTATAGAGCCAAATGACACTCTACAATCAATTAGGACACGTTGAGCAACCTTTCTCTGCTAGCCGGTCTATCGTTCCTTATTAATTGAATATAACATGGTGAATATAGTGTAAAATTTCCTGTTTTCTTTTGTTTACGTTTTAACAATGGGTAAAAATTGATTACTTGATTAAACATAAATTATAAATGATTAGAAATTGCACTTTTAGTGTCACTAGCACAGTATTATATCTGCAATTTTTAATTAGTTTTGAGCACCACGAGCATTTCTAGTTTATCTCGGATAAATCCCTTTCGGTAGCCCCGCTAAAAATCATGTGGATAGCGCTGTTCATTTTATACAAACAAGCCCAATGATGTTTTCATGTTTATTTATTTAATTTTTAAGAAGTTGGTGAAATTCCATTAATCAAACCTTTTTCTTACACCTCCAGTCCTGTATTTTTTAAGTCCAAATGTAATTTCATGTCCTTTTTTTATACTGTCAATATAATTTGATATATTAACACTGAGTAATAAAACAAAGAACAGAGACAAAATACATGAGCATGGCGCTGAAGCTGAAGCAGCTCTTTCGTTTTATTGGGTCATGGCAGCTTTGAATATGCTCTTTGCATCCCGAAGCTCTAAATCTACGCCAAGCCCAGCTGCGAGCTCTAACTTATAAATCAGCAGCTCTTGCAGCATATAGCTTCAGGAGGCGTTAAGGTTCTAAATCCAATGCAGCTGCTTTTTGTTTAAATTTTTACGGATGTTAAATTTCCATTTTTAAAAAACGAGCTAGCGCAGACGTTAAAAATTGATTTCCAGTAGAGGGCCCAGTTTTTTGTTTAGATTTATTTTTAGGCAAAATAGTGACGACAGATCTCATATATCATTTCCTCGCCTGATCCCATTTTCCCGTCGTGAAGATGAAGGCCTGCCTTTGTCACCTAATGGCCGACATGTCGACAGATGCCGAGAACACCGAGGCGGCGGATCTTCAGAGAAAGCTTGAACTCCTCAATAGCATTGTTGACCAGGAAGCGAAAGCTGAACAGGCAAGAAGGCAAATGCAATATTTCGGCCATTGTAAGTATATACCGTAAGGTCGATTATGTTCCTCCCATGTTTTTCTCCTAATCATTTTTTTATCTCGAAAACACCTGCTTTTGATTCGATTTACTTTTTTTTTTCTCACAAAATTCAACTCGCTTGGGTTTGTCTTGCTTTACGCAATGCACAGTCGCTTCCACACTCAGCATAAATTTTTCAAAAAATTTTCTGCCAGTTTAAATACTTAACAATGTCTGTTAAACAAATCTTTTTTTCTCTACTAAATAACTACATAAAAATAAATAAAATGCGAGCAAGAAATAATCCAAATAAATCAGCTTTCAGCAATCAAGACAATTTAAATAATTTACTAGCCGTCTATTTTAACCAAATTTTAAATTTTTTCATTGTAATTAATAGGGCAATTGTAATTTAAACATTCAAGACAGAAGAGCAGATCTCAACGATATTAATGTTTCGAAACCTGGCAGAACATAGGCTTAGCCTTTAATAGAAGCAATTCATTTAAATTGATTAGTCACAGTTAAAATAATAAATGGTTTTTACAAAATAAAAATTTATTGCAATATTTTAATATATCAATAGTATGACTCTAATTAAATAATTTAAAAAGTAAAGGTTATTTTTTTATAAACGAAGTATTTAGATTGTATTTTCCACTAATACGACTGATTATCTGTAATATCGTAGAATTCTTGTTATTTGTTAAAAAAGAATTTTAAAAAAATTGTAATTCTTATAATTTATTGTAAAAAGTCTTGTTCTAGCGAGGTTACATAATGCCCAAAAAGATTTATATAGTCAAAAGTTTTACTGTTGTAAAAATTCTAAATCAGAATAAATCTGCAGAAAAAGGGGCGAATGACGCAAACCTGCATTTTGTTCTCGGCCGTTTTCTGTAAAAATAAAAATTAAATGACTTTCCCATCATCCTATCTCAACTACGTAAAAAAGCCATTATCTTTACAACCTACTTATTCAACGCTGTCATACGTACAGCCCATTTCCCCACCTGTTGGAAATTTTCTTCCGTCAGAGTTTTCATAAAACCTAAGAAACCATATCGCCTTCCTTGCTCCTTCCGACCCATCATCCTTTTGCACATTACTGGGAAAATACTGGAAAAGCTCCTATTGATCCGCTTTTCCAAGGGAATTCCTACAAACAAAATTCCCCATCGCCAATTCGGCTTTGGGAGATGCCACTTCACTGTACAAGCACACCGCATAATCTACGTGTTCTTGCATATACAACAGGCTGCTGTGGAAGCTCAAGAACATCCTACCAGCAACCTATTACCTTATCCTAAAATCCTATGTTAACGATCGTTACTTCCAAGTATCCTATCCATCCTATTGTAGTAGGTGTCTCACAGGGCAACGGGTTCGCTCCTTTCCTTTTTTCAATTTATACCTCCGAACTACCTACACAACTTAAACTATCACCTTCATCTTTGCCGATGAAAAGTCAATCCTTTCTCCTGATAACGATCCTGTCACAGTTTCCAGTTATGTTCAAAATCACCTGAACATCCTAGAATGCTGACTCCGGCGATGGAGAATCAAGATCAACGAAACCAAATCAACAAACATAATATTTACGCTAAACAAGAAAACATTTCCACCAGTTTATCTCAACAACGCTCCCATTCCCATTGCGAACCATGTAAGATACCTCGGACTCCTGGAACCCCCATACACGACTTAAGCGCACATACAAATACGATTTTTCATGCTTGAACAGACTACTCAACAGACGATCAAAACTAACACTAGCAAACTACATTACTCTCCTAGTCCCTATTTGGACATAGGGCTTGAACTTTAGGGAACTGATAAGGGGGGCTTCTAACCTCAGTCGAATTCAATATCTTCCATCTAAAATCCTCAGAACAATAGTCACCGCTCCTTTCAATATCCAATACCACACAACACCATCCATACCGACCTAACTGTCCCTATTGCTACCGAACTAGCCCATTCCAAACTACCCCCATCATCCGAACCCTTTCGTCAAAAACCTACCATACACCTCATTACCTAATAACTGTAAGAGTGAAGGAACCTCAACAGTTGGCATAGGTCCCCTAGGATGGAGTACATTTCGCTCATTGTATTGATGGCTACCATCACTGGACGGTAACTGTTCAAGTTTTCATGGCGGCGTGGTACCCTTGGGGAAGTGGAGGATCGGACCACCTAGGCTTGGCCTATGGCGTCCCTCGAATGCGCATGACAGGTCTAGGCTGAGAGCGATATGACACCTTTTGACCGTAGGCAGTGTTCATCTAGGGGATGGGTAGCAATCTCACCGTTGTAGGGCGTTCCTGAAAGTTTCTACGCTGAGGAAGCCTCCACACTCAGAGAGATAGAGTTCGCCTTCTCTATCTAGGGCGTATGCGGGAGAGCAGGCCGATGTATTTCGACCTATTAGCCCTTTGCACGCGACATTCCAATTCGGACAAGATGAGAGCGACAACTCTTGGGGGTGCGAAGCTTCTACATCAACGCTCAGGCGGAGATGGGTCAGCTCTCATTTTGAGAATCGGCCACGTCCGGTAAGAGCTGTATATAGCTTAGGTACGGACGTTAAAGATCCTCTGGTCATCCTATGGCCAAGAGTCCGGAATGAAATGTTCAAGCTTTCATGCTACCATTAATATGATTATATGTAAATATTATCTGTTTAACTTTTTGCTTCGAAGAATGTAGTTGTAAAAACAAAAAGTTAAAAAAAGAGCTAACGTGTCGAATGAGTTAAATGGTTCCTTTAATGGCTTTAAGACAAGAAGAACTCGCGAGAAAATCTGCTTTTACTAACGACGAACGATAACGTACTTTCCATGTCCCATGGTGGTGCCACGTTCTACAATTTACGATGGCCTTCAGTGGTTTAGGGCCATCCGAAGTCTCGGTCGGAGAGTGGTAGCTGTCGACCGAGATGTACGATGTTTTGTAGCTCTTACCGCACTATGGAACATTCATTTAACGGCTTTCTTCGTAACTAGTCAGTAAGAATGAGCTGTAAACAGATGCCAGAGGGCCTCGTAAAAATATTTTCGTCTTTAGACATCTAGTTCTTAGGTTCTCTACTGCTGGAGAAGCGTTGAGTAGGAAGGCGACTATAAATCATCTCCTAACTCATCTGTGGAAATTGGACAAAATTCAAAATAAATGTCTCAGAATATGTCTAGGAGACATGCATTCCTCACCAATAAATTTTTCAAGGTGGAGCCCAAAATTATGCCTCTTAACATGCGACGATCTTTGGTAGTTCGCAGATTTTTTCCTCCTGCATGGTTCTTGCCCGAATCAGACTATGCTTGCTAGCACAAATCGATACTGGCAAAACAAACGAACTCCATAGCTGATCCAATCTTTCTTAAAACATTCTTAATTGACCCTATCCATCCCCCAAACCCCAATCCTGCTAGATATGCCCAAACTTTTCCTTTACTGTTAGCCATCCTTGTGCTATACCGGATCACTTAGCTGTACCTGTTTGGTCTCATTTCCCTCCATATATAGAAGAGGCAGCCATGGGGGGGGTCAATCTGACGTGGCACTAACTTTACATACGGACGGATCCAAGCACGGTAATCTGGTGGGCGCTTCATTTTTTTGATCCCTGCTATAGTTTCGCCGTACACATTAAATTTTTATTCCTGAAGAGTTAGCAATCTTGTAAACTTTAAAGTATGCTCAGACTATGAAACCCTGTCAACTTAATTATATTCTCTGACGGCTGTTGTCCATTCCCTTCATAGTATCCTTAAACCCAATCACTTCGTTCTCAAACAGATTTTCAAGTTAATAACGCTGTTAAAATCCTCCAACACTAATATTCATACAATCTGGGTAAAAGGATATGGCCATGTTTACAACGACGAAGCCGATAGACTTGCGAAAGAGGTGGCTATATCTGGCTTTTTTGCAGGTTTTCATCTCGGTTGGAGATATTAGATATTTGTTTAGGCACTCCTTGAAAACTTGGCAAAGGGAGTTTAGTTCCACAAGTAATGCCAAGGTTTACAAATCGATTCAAACCCTTGTTCCTCCCCTCCCGTTGTTCCCTTCTTTGAATTATCCTGTCCACCTTTACACAATTAAAATCCTTAATCCACCTGCAACAAGTTAGCAGTGGCCAATGCCAACAACGTCCTTCTTGAGTGCCCTCTTACCGCCTCAGGCGGAGAAGCATGTTACAAATCGCTGGCATGCCTAATTCCATCAGAGTGTCCAATCTCCTATGTCACTCTCGGAGTACTGATGTAATTGAACCCTTAATTAAATATATTTAGTGCAACAAAGTCATAATATAACAGACGTAAAAAAAGAGTAAGGAAGGAATAGAGAAGAAAGGGAAAAAAGAAAAAATATTTTTTTGTTGTTAAATAATTCATATTTACAAACCATTGGCTAATATGATTAACATAATGCCATAAATTAGCCTTCCTTAAAGGATTAAAGTAAAGTTAAATATTTTTTTTAAATCACCTTTTCCCTTGGACACATGAACGGTGCATTGTAGAGATTGGTTTGCATCAATCAGATGACCAGGCCCGTATGAATTTCTGATCTTGTTGAATTGTTTTACATGAAAATACATTTAATTAAAATCCATAGTTTGAAATAAACAACTATATATGACAGCCACTTGTTTTATCGTTGAATGTATTTACTGGACGACGTTTCAGACGTTTCACTTCCGTTTCAAGTCTGAATTTGACTACTAAAAATATACCCGTTGTTCCATTTGACCAATTGACACTTTTCAATTTACGAATATTTATGAAAAGTATCGGTCTAGATAAAAAAGTCAGCTTCACGAGCGGAATTCGAACCCACGATCTTCCGCTAGACTCACCGATGCTCTACCACTTGAGCTATCGTGACTTCGATCCGCTCGGACACTAACTGCCCGTCTCTACCTCTCGAATTTTTCACCCTTTTTGCAATTTTTGAAATGCCGTGAAATCTATATGATTCTCGCCGACAAATGAAATGGCCACGGGGAGCTTTAGGCAAGTTATATACTTCAGTTTAATTATTAAATTCATTACAGTCCGTGGCCCGATTGAACGATTAACATTTTTCAATTAATTAATATTTATGAAAGGTATTGGTTGAGAAATGGCAAAATGAGAGGTGAAGATGAGATGGTAAGTTTGTGTCCGAGTGGATGGAGGTCACGATAGGTTAAGTGGTAGAGCAGCAGCGTATCTAGCCGAAGGTCGTGAGTTCGAATCCCGCTCGTGACGTTGCATCTTTGTCTCAACTCATAAATATTAACTAAAAATAATTAATTTTAATAAATGTACATATTGCTAGCTTAGTCTTGTGGCAGGACGGGTTTGCTTTGTCCCTACTTTTGTTTTCATGAGCCATCCGGTATTAGAATTGTGGTAAATTTCTCTTTGGGATCGTTTTTTGCTGAAAAGTCGATAATTCAAATACTATTTTTACACCACAACCCCGCTAGAGCATGAAATTCTTAAAGTAAAAATTAGTCAAGAATTTTTTTTCATTATTAATGTTTCGCGATTAGTGACTGTTAGTCGTTGATTATTTGGAAATCATGATGCTGTCTGGTTTGTTGTAGATTTCAGAAAAACATTTTCTTTTTCGTGCCTACGTTTCGATCTTTATTGAGATCATCTTCGTGGCCTAGGATTTACTATCTTTATTTCAATTTAACGAAACATATAGGATCGGAACAAAACGAAATTATACAATGCAAAAAAATGATGAAAATATATACAAAAGTGTTTCTACCCACTTTGATTGAATATAATAAAAAAAAAATTTTACGTTCACTTTTTACCACATCCTACATGTATTTGACAAATTTAAATAAAGTTAGTAAATCCCAGGTCCTGAAGATGATCTCAATGAAGGTCGAAACGTTGGCACGATGAAGAAAATGTGTTTTTTTTAAACCTACGTCATCCCAGTCCGCAATTTCCGAATAATCATTTTATTATTAATACAATATAAAAAATATATTTTATTTTTGAATGTTTGGAAAACGAATTACATTGAATTCTATGATCTTAAGGACAATAAATCCGTTTACAGAACGGGAAAATTTCGTTAGTACAGAAATGAGAAGTCAAAAAAATTTGCTTTGGGCCGCCACCGTGATAAACATAATTTAATGGGCACATTCAGCCACGATTATTTGATTGCTAAGCTTTATATGAAATTACCAAGTTTATTGGACCTACTATTCGCCAGGATTATTTTTAAGATTTGAAATCTTATTAAGAAAAGATTCAGAATCGTTTTTGTTTTACAAGTAACTGATCCATTTTACCATTTGCTGTTAAAATTTGATCAACTTGTTTTAAGTTTTAGCTTTTTGCCCGACTGGCTATCCATTAACATAGACAAAGTACAAATGCGCGTCGCCAACGTTTCACACACATTCCGCCGGCTCGAAGCGCCAATCCATTCTTTTTCCCCCGCCGGAGGGAAATTTTGAATATCCCGCCTTTTTTACACGGCAAAAACAGACAAAAATAGTTATTGTTGGTCGCGTGGTATTTTTCAAATAGGAAGCTCACGATTGACATGCTTCTTGCACCTGCATAGTGCCATTTTTTTTCAGGTTACACAAGACAAAATAGAGACAGGGAGTAAGCAATTAATGCACCTTGATTGCAATACAAAAATACGACCACACAAACTTTTCTTGCGCTTAAATACTAGAAGTGTTAATTTACAAGGGGTTTTTGCATGATTTGATGTTTAGTTTGGTAACTAAATTAAATTAAAAAAATCAGTTTTAAATAAAAAATTCATATTGCATAGTCCATTTTGATATACAAAGAAGAATTCATATAAAATTGAAATTTCATTGAAAGATATCAAAACCATTTAAACGGTTAATATCAAAATACTCCGAATAATGTTATTTACCTTTATCAAATTATGTATAATTAGTTTTTTATGATAGTTATTCATTAATTGACAATTAAGTATTATGGGTTGCAAGCGATATTGTAATTTTTTACGTGAATAATTTTAAAATACATTTTATAGATTTTTCTTTTCCAACGAACATGAATTCCTTATTTTTCTATTCTCCGAATTGAAATTAACTTTTATTTATAATCCATCTGTATCCATTTTATCTGTATTTTCCTTCTTTCTCTTTTTTTCCTGCCTCTCTCTTGTTCTCTCTCTCTCTCTACCGCTCTCCTGCTCTACCACTATTCCTTTTTTTGTTCTTTCTATATCCTTCTTCGTATTTCATCTCTGTAATTTTTCCTCTAACTTCCCCTCTCTCTCCTATCTTTCTTTCCCTTCACGTTTTTTCTCTCATGCCTTTCTCTTTTTCCTATCACATTCTCTCGGTTTTTTCTTTCCCGTCTCCTTTTACTTTTTCTTTCTCTCTATTTATTTATTTCTGTCCCACTCTCTTTCTTTCTTTTCGCACTCTCTCCTCCTTTCTCCCTCTTTCTTATTCTACGCATTCTGTGTTTATCTCTTTCTTCTTCCTTTTTCCTCTTTCATGTTTTTATCTTTTGTTCTCTCTTTCATCCTTCCTTTTTCTTACTTTGCCTTCTCTTTTTACTTAAACCTATTTCTCCTTCTTTTCCTTTGATTCTCTTTTTCCTCACACTCTTTTCTCCTGATTTTCCTTGCTTCTCTTTCTCTTTTCCTCTTTGTCACTGTCTTTATCGTTCTTCCTATTTATTCTCTGTAATTTTTTCTCTAACTTTTCCCCTGTCTCCTATGTTAATTTCCCTTCACTTCTTTTACCTGTACTTTTTCGTTCTCTCTCCTTATTTATTTATTTCCGTCCCGCTCTCTTTCTTTCTTTTCGCACCCTCTCCTCGTTTCTCCCTTTTTTCATTCTGCTTTTTTCTGTTTATGTCCTTCTTCCTCTCTTTTATTCCTTCATGTTATTATCGTTTTTTGGCACTTTCTCTTCTGTTCTCTTTGTTTTTCTTGTCGTTCTATTTTTACCTAAGCGTATTTCTCCTTCTTTGATTTTCTGATCTTTCTCTCTTCTCCTCCTTTTTCTCTCGTTCTTACTCCCTTTGACACTATGTTTCCCTGCTTGACTTTCTGTTTTCCTTTCTCTCTCTGACAGATGACAGATGATTCGGTGATGAAATTGTCAAGTTACCAATACCGTGATTTAGTATGTTTTTTATATTATATTTTATTTAATTGCAAATTTGTTTGTTTCTTCATTATTTTACGTTTCAATTAGATTATACTAGGTTAAATCGTTTAAAATATCGACAGTCGGGGATGAATTTTGGAAATTGTAATTTCAATTTTCGTTGCTCATTATTCATATTAAATTTATGACTACGTAATCATCAAGATATAACGGAGACTATTTAATCTGGTAATCGGCTAATATGTATTTATGCAAGAGCCCCCCCCGCAAATTATTCTGGAAGATATATGCGATTAGGGAGAGAAAATATCTTGTGGTAGGCTAAAAATTGGGTTGTCCGTCTTTTGTAGCGGGCTACTCAGAAGACAGTGACTATACGAGCGATCTCAACTACCCCGTCGGCCAGCACGCGAATTCCTCGGCATCTCAATTCAGAAGTGCAGCTCACCAAATACCGACACCGCAGAGATCGCTCGAGACCTCGAGGGAGAATTCTTACGAGACAGACGAGCCTCCTCCGCAGCAACACCATCCGCACCACCATGGACACCATCTTTCCCCTGGTAAGTCGACCACAGAACGAACATCGACTTATATACTGCACCTGCCGAATGGTAAAATATGGTACACTTTTGTATTTTTATAAATTTTATACACATAAAATATTATGTACTTATGGAATTTCGTTTCACATTGACCATAGATAAACTAGATATGATGGAACCATAATAAATAATGCAAGTATCACAATTCAAACAGCAGTACGCACTGTAATTAGCCATTAGCTGGCAGATACCCATCTCAAGTCAAAAAGTAACATTTTAGGACAAATTTTTACTATTGTTACAAAATTAAAAAGAGACAGGCATTGTCTAACCTGGAGTAAAACAACTCAGTTGAATTTCTACCATTAAAAAATAATTTTAATTTTTGTGTTGTACACATTAATTCGAAGTTTCTTGGTATCCTGTAAGTTCCAGGCCTGTTCAGTTTTTCGCCATAATAAAATAATCCATGAAATGAAACAGTGAAGAAAAAGTTATGTTCCGGACAAAAACCGGCCAGTCTTAAGTAAGGCTAAAGCCTTGGAAATATGTTTAACATTAACGTCAATGTCTTTCAGTTAATTAAAGTTTTTAGCTGAGGTAAAAAAGTCAGTGTCACCAGCAGGCTTCGAACCTACGATCTTCGGCTAGATTTGCCGCTGCTCTACTACTTGAGCTATCGTGACCTCGATCCCCTCAGACACTAACTTCCCATATCAACCCAAACTATTGAATTTTACCTCCTTTTTTTCCATTTTTAAAAGCTCTTCGTTGCCATTTAATTTGTCGCCGAGAATCAAATAGATTACCCGACATTTGAAAAACTAGGAGGAATATTTTTTCTTCTTCCTGCCTTGCCGGTATAGTCCGATTCACCATTTAAAATTTTGCAATTAATTGATATTTATGAAAGGTATCGGTTGAAAAATGGCAAAAAGGAAGGGAAAATTAAAAAAAGTGGGGTTGAGACGGGCAGTGTCCGAGTCGATCGAGGTCCTACTAATTCAAGTGGTAGAGCGGCGGCCTATCAAGCCAAAGATCGTGGGTTCGATCCCGCTCTCAGACTTTTTTATCTCAACTAAAAACCTTAATTAATTGAAGGATATTAATTGTTCGAGCGGACCACGAAAAATAGTGAATTAAGGTTAATTTTGAAATGACCGGTGTAGGGCAAGAAATCCGCCGCGTAAAATGCCTCAGGAGATGATCGTCATTATCCAGTTAACAAAACGACAGCCTAAAAAAATTTACGCACCATATTAATCCTTGAGTGACTAATCTAAATTAAGAATAAAAACTGAACTAAAGAGAACTGACACGAAGTCGAAAGGTCTGAGACAAAATATCCACAAAGGAAAAGCCGAATACTTGCGACTGAGAAGAAACAAGACATCAGAGAGAAGAGTAAATGATTTATACGGTAAGGTAATTTAGGGAGAACAGCGTAACAACACAAAATACCATGTAAGCGCATGACATCGTCTTCCAAGCTTGCCATGGAAGTTCTCCTGAATCTACCACCAATTTGTAAAGCCATGTGCCATATTAACATTCATCTCTTAAACTATCCTATTTAGAAATTGTACTAATGTAATTAGCAACGACATAAAATGTATTGAATCAAAAAGTAATATTAAACTGTGTGTACTATTTATTCTGCTAGTAATATTAAAAAAAAATTTTCTAAATCAAGATGGAAAAAGGTACAGTAAAATTAACGAATAAAAACAACATTTAAAAATGCATGTTATTTGGCTATTTAAATCTAACTAGTTGTTTGGGATTTGAGTATTATTAAGCAATGACAAAATGAAAGAAAAAATTTTCGTTTCACTAAATAGTTATTTTTGTATTTTATTAGGTTTCGTGATCCGCTTGACTAAATAAATTCTTTCCAATTAATTAAGGTTTTGGTAGAGATAAAAAAGTCAATGTCACAAGCGGGGTTCGAACCCACGATCTTCGGCTAGATAAGCCGCTGCTCTACCACTTGAGCTATCGTGACTTCGGTCCGCTCGGACACTAACTTCCCATCTCAAACCCACTTTTTTTAATTTTCCCTACTTTTTGCCATTTTTCAAATGTCGTGTTTGTCTATTTGATTTTCGGCGACAAATGTAATGGCCACCGATGTATTTCGTGAAGATATACTTCAGTTTAGTCATTAAATCCAAACATCCACAGTTTATGGTCCACTTGATCAAATTTTTTTTTCCGTTTAACAAAAGGTTTTTGTTGAGATAAAAATCTTAAGACATATCTTTTTTTGCATATTTTTTACATGTATTATTAACAGGGCAACAATTAAATTATTCATTCATGATTTTATTTCAGATTAATAAGTATATAACAATGCGAGAAAAAGATACTTTTTTTAAAATATATCTTAAAATTTTTATAATAAAATGTGTTTTTGAATACATTTTTACCCCTGTCTCTATGTCTTTTTTTTTAAACATTTTGTATGATGCCTGACGTATTTTCCTCTTTTTTAAATCCATTAATTTCTATTTTTTTCTTGTTTTTCTCATTATAATTATTACTTAATATTAGTATATTTTAGTAAGTAGTGTATTATTGCTGAAATGAGACAATTTTTATTATATCATAAATTTTCTGCTTTTATGAGCTGTTTTCGAATTATCGAAGGGCTTGTAGCGTTCTGTCGCCTATTTTAAAAGGCTTTAAGCTGCTGCCGAACACATCTGTACTTATGAACTTGACGTAAAAACTGATATTATTTGGAAGTAGGTATTCGAAGGGAACCGTTGGAATAATAAAAAAAAATCAAAAATAACCTATTATTTTCTTTGTTCATTTTCTAGCCACTCATTCAAAGGGAACCATTACAATAATACTAAAAAAATGTTAAAAGTCACTTAGCTTAATGATTTTTTTTTCTTGATTAGGTCAACCAATGCACACTAGAAGGAGGGGGCACAGGGACGATGACTACTATGGGGAAAGAGGCGGCGATTCGTCCAGGTACATTGAATCTGACCAAGAACCTCTTTACTACAATAGCAGGCCTCGTAATCACAAAGAATCGTACAGGTAAGTCAGAAAAAAAATTTCGAAATGTATTATCAAATATTTTAGCTTATCGACCAATAAAGCTATATTTATAACCCCAAGAATGTCAACACATAACTTAATTTTTTTTTCGAATTATTATTCGGAAATCGTGAATAGTGATCTGGTGTGATGTAGGTGTCAAAAAAACCTTTTCTCCTTCGCGTCAACGTTTCGATCTTTATTGTGATCATCTTCAGCGCCTGAGATTTACAAACATTGTTTAAATTTAACAAATACCTGTAGGATGTGGAAAAAATTGAATTTAAAAAATATTGTTTATATTCAATCAAAGTATTTCTACTCAAAGTTTTTGTTTTCTGCGTAATTGTGCCATTCATGCGTGTTGTGTTGAGACCTGCAGTGAGATATTGCTGTTTTATGTTTATATGAACATAAACATTTAAAACAATATTTAAACATAAAACATCACTATCTCACTGGCACTCTCAACACGGCACAAAGGATCACACACGCAGAAAACACTTTTATGTGAGAATATTTTGATTGAACATGAAAAATATTTTTGCAGCGTAAATTCATTTTTTCCATATCCTACAAGTATTTTTTAAATTTAAACAATGTTTGTAAAACTCAGTCACTGAAGATGATATCAATAAAGGTCGAAACGTTGGCACAATAAAAAAAATGCTTTTCTGAAACCTACGTCACCCTACACCACATCCCACCATTTCCGAATAATTATCGACTAATGGTCAATAATCACCACACGGAAAGAACGAACTTTTTTTTCAAATTTAAACAATTTTGAAAATTTTGTGGAATTCCTTTACTTTTCATCCAAAACGTCCTGTTCGAGTGGAAGTTACGTGCGAAAATTGTTGTACAGTTTATATACATGCGAAATAATTAAATACTAAAAATTATTTGGCACTCTCAACACGACATGGCACAATTACACAGAAGACAAACACTTTGAGCCCTGAAGATGATCTCAATAAAAGATCGAAACGTTGGAACGATAAAGAAAATGTTTTTCTGATACCTACATCTCACGATATCTGAATAATTATCCGTTAACGGTCACTAATTTCTACACATTAAAATGATGTATAAATTAATAAGAGATCAGTAGGAGACATTGGAGCAGATTTCGTTTTTGCATAAAAAAATCGTTGAAAATTCACTAGTTTCGTGGTCCGCTTGACCATTTAATATATTCCAATTAATTAACGTTTAGTTGAGATAAAGAAGTCAATGTCACTAACTGTATTCGAACCCAAGACCTTCGGGTATATACTCCGCTGCTCTACCACTTGAGCCATCGTGACCTCGATCCACTCGGACACTAACTTCCCATCTCAATCCCACCTTTTGAATTTTCCCTACTTTTTGCTATTTTTCAAGTGATCCAGGTCACGACAGGTCAAGTTGTAGAGCAGCGGCGTATCTAGCAGAAGATCTTGGGTTCGAATCCCGCTCGTGACACTGCCTTTTTATCTCAACCTTAACGAATTGAAAGATCGTTGAAAATGTTTCGACAAATACCTTGAAATCGGTTGCTCCAAATTAAAAACTATTTGTACATTTGGCAGGGTGAAAGTCAGACGGGGCCAGGTCCGGAGAGTACCGAGGGTGTCGTATGACATCCAACTAAGCTACTTTATTCTTTCCTTTATCATTCTGGTTGTATGAGATTCTTCCGTTTTTCTGGTAAAAAATTACACTTGTGTCTGTTCCTGGGAGCAGTTTGTTTCTGGCGCTCTATTTGATGTTGGTTTAAGCGGCCTTGCTATGTGGTGTGCTCCACCAAGTATCGACTTGGTTGGCTAATATTTGGTTTTAGAATCGATGGAACTGGGCCATTTTGCAGCTACTTTTAGAAAGATCCCCTGGTGTTTTTGTGCAGAATTAATTTTTCGTCGGATGTGACAATCCGGTCTGAAAACAGCTCTATTTTGTGCCGTCAAAGAAATGAAAAGAAACTTATTAGACGCCGAAGCTTGTTACCGTCGGTCAATTTATCAGGAATTTGCTGTGCTTCCACGTCTTCCCAAGTCGATGTAAGATAGGGCGAATGGTTATCGCTTATGTTGAGCATTACAGCAAGCTCCTGTCATCTTTGATTAATCAGTTCGATAGTTTTCCTTAATTCTTTGCCATTCAAGAAAGAAAGTCTATCAGGTTTCTTCTTCAACTCTTTCATTCTCGAAAGAAAACTTTTTAAACTTCGTAACTTTTATCAATTTTACGAGCTACCTCCGCCGCTATGTTATATTGTTACGTATCAACAAGGTCGGTCGGCGCTGCCCTGCTGGAACTGCAGGATCAAAAAGGAAACAGAAGAGGAAGGGAGTCCTATAAGGAGACATTCTCTCGAAGTACTCGTTCGGAAGAAAAGGATTTTTTTAAACGAAACGATCTGCTACCAAAATTTTTGTTGGTTAGGTTTGTTAAGTTATTAGATTATTATTATTTTTACATTCAGCAATTGTATGACTACTTTATCACTTTATCTTGCGGTTGGTTTGAAGTTTTTGATTTAAAAAAAGAACAAAAAATAGAAATCAAATAGTAACTAAACAATTGATTTATTACTGTGTAGAAAAAAATACATCAACAATATAATTCCTTATTAGTATTAAATTTAAATACATTTAAAAAATATAATTTTCTTTTTATAACCTTCTATGTTTTGGTAAATTTAAAATTAAAGATTTCCCTTTTTTACAATAAACCTTTTAATTAAGAAATAAAAATTTATCTTACTTATGAATAAAAAATGTAATTATAAATCAAAATTAATTTTCTCTGTTAATGAACAAAAAAATCCTTTTCTTCTGAACGATAACTTGGAGAGAATGTCTCCTTATTTTTTGCCGATGTTCACGGTACCGTATTCAGCGTAGGACTCTCTTCCTCTTCTGTTTCCTTTTTGATCCTGCAGTTCCAGCAGAGCAGCGCCGACCGACCTTGCTGATACGTAACAATGTGTTATGAACGTATCGCACTAATTTATTTTCCTACAGAGGATGTTAAATGATTCGTACTACTTTTAAAAATCGGCCGGACTTGGCTTTCTTGATATTCACAATCGGCTAACGGTTATTTATTCTGTTGCTTATTTAACAATAAATAATGTCATTTGACGATTTATTATCCAAGAACAGTTTCAAAGTCGCTTTGTGTTTTCACAATCCTTTGTGACAGAGAACGCACATACTATTAAGCAACTCTGAAACATTCCCTTCTCTCATACCAAGAGTGGTATTAATTATGAAACGGCCGCTGAGACGTCGCTTTCCCCATGTCAACATAATTTGCACAATCTGCGAAAATATTTAAACTCAGACGTGTATTTTAATAAAAATATATCTGACGATAATTTCACGGAATATATTGACAGTACAAAAAACTTTCTGCGTTAAGAATGTAACAAATCTCATCAAAATAAGGCAGCGAATACATTCATAATTTTCAAAACCTGAGAAAACACAATGCTCTGATGATATTTTGAATACTAAGGCAAAAAAGGAATTTTTGGTAAAGAAAAAGTAAACAAGTTGTAAAGAGGAGGATCTACAAGAATATACATAGGTTCTGAATCTGTTCATAAGAAAAAACCTATAGAATATTCCAAATCAGAAATCTAAAAAAGACTAAACAAGATGTCAACTCTAAAGTTACTGGACAAGCTAAGCATAAAAAACAAAACCGTCAACCGCACTAAAACAATTAATTAAGGTTTTTAGTTGAGATAAAAAAGTCAATGTCAGGAGCAAGATTCGAACCCACGATCTTCGGCTAGATTCGCCGCTGCTCTACCACTTGAGCTCGTGACCTTGATCCACTCGGACCCTAACTTCTCACCTCAACCCCACCTATTGAATTTTCCCTCCTTTTGTCGAGTAATTTATTTGTATTACGAGTGGCTCGAAGTTACAATAGCTCAAGTGGTAGAACAGCGGCGAGTTTATCCGAAGGCCGCGGGTTCGAATCCTGCTCGTAAAACTGACTTTTTATCTCAACTAAAAACCATAATTAATTGAAAAATATTAATTGATCAAGCGGACCACGAAGACTACTGAATTAAATTTAATAATGTTGTTCCATATATATTTTCTCTTTCTTAATTTTTCTCACTTAGGACTGAACACCCCTTCTTAGAAATATTTTAATAAAAACCGGCCTACCTTTACAAAACGATCTTTTATAAATTTGGCGATGGTTCATCCATAAAGTTTAGCTTTTCTAGTATTTTTTGCAATATTTTTGACTCTCTTCTTTAAAGAGAACGTCACTCCAAAGGTTTTTCTACTATTTTTACTATCTATAGCTTGCAATACCATAAGGGTTTTCTTTTTATTTAAGATAATTTGGCTTTAATTTTAAGGTCAAGTTTGCGACATTTAAATCAATGCTGCGTGCTGTCATCTTTGCGAAACGGGTTAAACTTGTTGAACTATGTATTGAAATGCTGCGGTTGCCTGAGTAAAATAATTTGTACGGTTTCTTCCACTATTTCTATCCGTTTGAATAAAATGTTCCAGTAGACGTACATTTTGTCAAAAATGTTTCGTCCCAAATGCGTTTTTTTAAAAATAAAAGTTCCCTAGGTGGGGTGTGCAACCCAGCGTTGTTTTTGTTTTAATTGTCATTATTCTGTTTTATCTAGGATATTGAGGACTCAGTTGAGCTATCATGTACTAGTCCTTTATAAAATTAGCACGAAAGGACAAATCGGAGGTTGGATTCTTGAATTCAAAAATTCAAGTTCAAAAATTATATTACACACTTGTTTTTTTGTTACAAAAAATTTTTCCAAAAAAATTATAAAAAGAAAGAAATACTAAAACAATTATTTCGACAATGTGAGGCCTTGGATCGATTGAGTAAAGGACCTTGACACCTTATCAAGCACAAAGGATGTTTTAACTAATGACGATGACATTCGTGACGTTAATGACCCAGAGCAGAACAACTTTGTTTATATCGCAATTGCCATGTTGTTGATGTGAAGACTGCATTATAACATGTTTAAGAGAAGTGATCTGAAACAACTAATCAATTATTTTATAACTTCACTAGTTTTCTTGGTCCGTTTGACAAATTGATAAGGTAATATGATTAAGTTTTTTAGTTGAGATAAAAATATCAATGTCAGGAGCAAGATTCGAACCCACGATCCTCGGCTGGACACGCCGCTGCTCTGCCACTTGAGCTGTCGATACGATCCACTCGGGCACTAACTTCCCATGTCAACCGCACCTTCTGTATTTTCCCACCTTTCTGCCATTTTTCAAATGTCGTGTTTAATATTTCATACATGTCAAATACTGTTAATTTTTTAAAACAAAATACTTACTGTATTATTGCAGGTTTTTTCGTTAATCTGCAAAAGTAAAAAAAAAAAAAAATGATAACCTCCAGTGCAGGTGGTGAAATTTGATCATATCGGTGTTTTCTGGGACAGGAAGGTATTTTGCATGATTGTGAAAAAATTCCCATTACAAAGAAAAATAAGGTCTATCTGCAATCGCACCTCCCATTTTCGATGTGTTTCTCATTCATAGGCAGATAGGATTTTAAGGCTTCTTAGTCACTAATTTGCAACAATATTCAATCAAAGATCTGTCCTATGATCCTCTGGATTTCATTCAAAAATGTGTCTGAAATGAAAAGTTAAGTACTCCGTTTGTTTTCAGATGTTGGCTAGATTGAAAATGCTGATCGCACCTTACGAAGTTTTTGAAATTAATGAATATCTAAGACTCTTGCGAGCCTAGATTATCCCGTACCTGTTTCCCAGTAATCGGCAGTAAGAAGCGTATTCGATTTTCTAGGAAGGCGAGAAATGTATTTATTTGAAAGGAGACAAATATAATCACATTAGATAATCAGTATTTGCTGGATCATGGGTTTTGAATGATTGGAGCCGGGAGTTTAACTTGAATAATTATTGAATTCAGTCACGAGGGTATCGCATATTATGAACTGCATGTAGTTTGATACCATAGCCCTCAGTAAGTCCTCGGTTTCAGGACAAAACCACCGATATTACGTTTACGTTTAGATTGGTCAATCAAACAGTAAAAAAACTGCCAACGGTTATTCAAGTAAAATACTATAGTTGAGCTGTAGTTAGACAGTAGGTAGACTTTGAAATCACACTCAAGTCTCCAGGGAAAAGAATTAACAGACGATCTAGACAACGAAAAAGTCAGGAATAACGGCAAAAAAACAAACTATGACATTACTTTGAACTATTTGTACACAAGGAACGAATTTGTTCACGCCATCAAACACCCAATGAATTCTAATCCTTAGAAGATGGTCCAAACTTTTAACTTTGTCCCTAACCTCACTACCATCAATCAATGATCTTAACATTCCAATCGTCAAAGAATCAATCCGTACCCGCTTCCTCAAGTTTCACACAAATATTTATTGAAGATATTGGTTGAGATAAAAAGTACTCCTTTTTGCCATTTTTCAAATGCCGCGTATTTATTCCCAGCGACAAATGAAATGGACACGGAGAACATTACAAGAGATATACTTCATTTTAACATTAAATTCGCAAATTTAACATTAAGTTCACTAGTCCACCAATTAATAGCTTTCAATTAATTAAGGTTTCTTGAGATAAAAAATGCAGTGTCACGAGCGGGATTCGAACCCATGACCCTACCACTTGAGCTATCGTGCCCGAAGTGATACCTACCCCAACCTACCTTTCGAATATTTCCTACTTTTTGCCTTTTTTTCAAGTTCAAAAGGTAGGTTGAGAAGAGAGGTTGGTGTCCGAGTGTATCGAGATCACTATAGTTCAAGTGGTAAAGCAGCGGCGTATTTTTCCGAAGGTAGTGGATTCGAATTGCTCTAGAAGCACAAACCTTTTCATTTCAATCCATAACTAATTAATTAATTAAAATTAGTTATTTTGTCAATCGGATCACGATATCTAGAGGATTTAATAAGTAAACGAAGTAACCCACTAAAGCTCTCCGAGGCGATTTAATTTGTCGCTGAGAATCAAATCCTGATCGCAGGACATTTGAAAAATGGCAAAAAAGAGGGAAAATTCAAAAGGTGGGGTTGCGATGTGTAGTTAGTGTCCGGGTGGGTAGAGGTTACTATAGCTCAAGTGGTAGAGCAGCTGCGTATCTAGTCGAAGGTCGTGGGTTCCAATCACGCTCGTGACGCTGATTTTTTTGTCTCAACCAATACTTTCTATAAACATTAACCAATTGAAAAATTATAAGTGGGTAACTACGAACTGCAACGGGTTTCACACGAATCTTTCAACCCATCCTCACCCAACTGCCCAAGCCTTCCCATTCACCGAATCCTTCACATTGTCATAAACGACGACGGACCCGATAATTACTCGATAACAAGCTGAATGCCGGCATTGGCTAGCTTTCATAACAAGTGTCCTTTGTAGACTACGGACGTAATGTTAGTGTTTTATCTGGATTTTGTAGGACAAAGAAAAAAAAATTATGTGTATGCACATGACACAGATAAATGTCATTGAAAAATTATTATTATGTTTTTAGATGCGTTTTTAAAAACTTTACGAGTGTAAGAATAAAAATGATTTCTAGCCAACTGAAAGGTAATTGCAAAGGTCTGGACTATTCAACACAAAAAACTAAGTGAACTTTTTTTCGAATTGAAACAAATGTTCATTGTCGATCGAGGGGTAGCAACCGTGTATCATAACCGGATTATGTTACCGAGAATCGAAAGTTAAAATGAAATTAGTGCCATTCTCCCAGTTGGGTTGATAGGAGGAGCTTGAGCACGGGGCAAGTTTGTGCTTTTAACGAGCCCCTCTGGGGGAGGCAGAGATATGTACGTTTAACCTCACAGGGCACACATCAAAGGGTTTCTTGACGTTGTTCACTTCAAGTCCTCGCTTACGATTTTTCGAGGTTGAATTGAAATACACCGCGACAAAATAGATTTCAACGATTTTGGAACTTAGCGTAAATACGTTCTGTTCTTTGCGGAATAAAACAATTCTTTTGTTGTTGTTTGTTTACCGTAATGACCAATTACATCCAGTGCTGTTTTTCAAATCGAACCCAATTCAAATTACAAAAATAATTAGACTATTACCAAAACGAAATCAATGTAATGTGAAAGCAATATTTGATGTGGGCATGGTTTATTTCTTCTTTCTGGCACTTTAGTTTGTATCAGAATTTAACACAATTTACCATTTTTCTTTTTCTTACCGACACTGGTGAAGATTTTTCTTACATAATCAAAACGATTTTTATCGATTTGGCTATTATTTATTTCCATACCAAAGAAAATGTACTGTCTTTAAATTTATTTCAAAAATTCTATATTCTCAAATCTCGCTATTTATTAAAAAAAAAGTTTTTCTTAATACAATAAATTTTACAACATAAATTTAAAAAAATCTGTTTGTTCTAATCGACTCCAATTTTTATTCCAGGCGTAGGCAAAGAACATGGGATTACGAGGACAGGTATAATTTATTTAAAAAACATAAAAGCAATGACCTATAAAATAGATATCCGTCATATTTATTGGATTTTCGATAGAGAAATGTTTAAAAATGGGATTTTCTCATTTCAGCCAATCTGCTTGGTACGATGAGTACGGGCCCGACGCCAAATACGATCAGCACGCGAGCTGCCCGAGGATATACCAGGACAGCACGACGCGCTACTACCAACCTCGAACGGCTAGTGTAAAAAGAAAAGGTAAATTTATTAACAATCTTTCTTTACAATACGAATTAAAAATAATAAATAACCGAATGATAATTGTTTGACAGTTAAAATTTTATCTTAACAACAGCAAGCTAATTAATTAATTGAGAACATTCATGGTCCGATGGACAAATTAACATTTTTCAATTAATTCATATTTATGAAAGGTATTGGTCGAGGTAAAAAAGCCAGTATCACGATGGGGATTCGAACCGACGATCTTCGTCCAAATACGCTGCTGCCCTACCCCTTGAGCTGTCGTGACCTCGATCCACTCGGACACTAACTTCCCATTTAACTCCACCTTTTGAATTTTCCCTCCTTTTTGCCGTTTTTCAAATGCCCTGTAACCTATTCGATTCTCGGAGACAAATGAAATGACCACGGAAAGCTGTCGTGAAGATATACATTAGTTTATTTATTAAATCCATTCGTGGTACGATTGATCACTTAACATTTTTCAATTAATTAGTATTTATAAAAGTTATTGGTCAATATAAAAAAAGTCAATGTCACGAGCGGAAAAATGGCAAAAAGAAGGGAAAATTCGAGTTAGTGTCCGAGTGGATCAAGGTCAGGATAGATCAAGTAGTAGAGCAGCGGCGTATTAGCCGAAGATCGTGGGTTCGAATCCCGCTCGTGACACTGACTTTTTATCTTGATCAATACCTTTCATAAATTTTAACTATTTGACTAAGTAATTAATCTTCCAAAAGTAGTAAAGTGGTTTAATTTATATTAAAACTTAAACAATTAAGCATGCATAATTTTAAGACTCATTCTTTAGATAGATAGATTTGTTATTACTTAAAGAAGTATTTTTCTTGGTTCAATATAGGAGGTATAATAGTTTTGGGTGAGATGAATGCGGACTTTTATATATTTACATGGTAGGTGCCGTGTAGATGGTTTTTACCCATCTGGACCGACCAATGATAAAGTATAAGAAGGGCAGAAGGGCCTTATGCAGGGGAAAGGCCTGCCGTGTCCTGCCCTGTTTTACAGGAATAACTAGATGTACTAATGTACAAGGGTAAAAAAACAACAAGTGTAATATGTAAATAGGAAGGAATATAATTAATTTATGAATAAATTAGAGTGTGGATGGGTCTGGATCTGGGATCTGCAAATGAGGGTGGTGACGTATATGTTGAATTCACCCGGAGCCCAAACCCAGTTGCTGGGAAAAATACACACAAGTAATAATCACAAAAAGAAATATGAACAATAACCAACACTCTCATTTACAAACAAAAACAAAAAACCTTCAAATCTTATTAAGTAGATTTATTTACAATAGAATAAATATAAAATATAATAAGGAAATACACTATCCCAATAACTATAAATAAAATTCAACATTTTAAACCGAATATAATTATTCCTTAATGTATTATTATTTCCGAAAACTCGCATTTTTCAGTCTTTTTTCCCGAGTCTTCATTTAAAGTTTCATCATAAAGCATTTGTGCGACGAGTTTTCGTTTTATGTAACTCCAATAAGCCGGCTTTTCGGCTGGAAATTTTTTTATTGCATCAATTAGACGGCTTATTTGTTCCAAAGTTACTTTTGATGATATTTTAAGGTCATTCTTCTTTTCATCGTCCCCGTTTTCGTTACAATCCTTTAACTCGACAAACTGTATATATTTATTTGTTTATATTTTCTTTTGATTGTGGACTTTTTTAATATTCTAAATAATTAAAATGACCGCCTCTGCTATTTTTTTTAACTTTGTCATATTAATTCTTAATTACCTATTTTCTTGAAAATGCATTACTAATGTTCTTCATGTAATATTTTGAAAGATATAAATATTTATATCTATCTTTCAGGTAATTAAGGTTTTTAGTTTAGATGAAAAAAATTTAAGCTGCTCTACCACTTGACCTCTCGTGACTTCGATCCATTCGGACACTAACTTCCCTATCTCAATCCCAATTTTTTAAATTTTTCTTCCTTTTTGCCGTTTGTCAACCAATACCTTTCATAAATATCAATTAATTGCAAAATGAAAACATACTTTTTAACTCTTTCCAGTCAAGTTTCAAATTTTCAATTTTTTTGTAGAAAAATTATATAATTAAATACACTAATTTCGTGGTCCGCTTGACCAATTAATGTATTACAATTAATTAAGGTTTTTAGTTGAGACAAAAATGTCAATGGCAGGAGGGGGATTCGATCTTCGACTAAAAACGACGCTGCTCAACCGCGTGAGCTGACGTGACCTCGATCGACTCGGACACTAACTTCCCATCTCAACCCCACCTTTTGAATTTTCCCACCTTTTTGCCATTTTTCAACTGTCATTGTTTTATCTCAACTAAAAACCGTAATTAATTGAAAGATATTAATTGGTCAAGCAGACCACGAAAACACGTGGGTTTATATTTATTATCATTCAATTATCTCATGCAATTATATGAGAGGAAAAAATAATGTCACGCTTAGTACTATAATGTAGCAATGTTTTTATTACATTTTAGTTAATGTGTCTTCTGCCTATATAACGCACAAATATAATGGTTTGCTTTTTGAATTTCAGAAGTGAACAAAAACAGGCGTCCGAGTTTGGAGAGGCAGACGACGCTTTACGACGACCAATACTACATGGATACATACTACGATGCAGGGGACCAACCATATTCGCAGGACAATAGGTGAGCTGAAAATGTTTCAATCGAAACTGTTCTCGTGTCGAGTTCCGAAATAGAAAAATTAATGGTTACGTGCCTATCGCTGTAATTATACGGTGTCATGACTTACAATTAGTTATAGATCTATCAGAAAAGAACCCTAATAAAGCATAACTTCTACCCACAATTATAGAATCATTGCTTCGATTTTTCAAATTTGAATTTAGGATATTTCATTTTCTACAGTAGAATATTTCATACATCATTGTTCTAAGACGGTTAAGTATAATTCATTAGTTTTCGTGGTTCGCTTGACAAAATAATACGTTTCAGTTAATTCAGGTTTTTAGTTGAGATAAAAACGTGAAAAGTGAGTGCCACAAGCGGGATTCGAACCCACAATCTTTGGCTAGATAACCGCTACTCTACCACTTGAGCTATCATGGCCTGAATTCAATCGGGCATTAACTTCACATCTCAACCCCACCTTTTGAATTGTCCCTCCTTTTGCCATTTTTCAAATGTCGTGGAATCTATTTGATTCTTGGCGACAAATAAAATTGCCACGGCTTTAGTGAAGATATACTTCATTTTAATTTATTAAATCCACTAGTTTCGTAGCCCACTTGACCAATTAAGATCTCTCACTTAGTTAACGGTTTTAGTTGAGATAAAAAAGTCCGAGTGGATCGAAGTCACGATAGCTCAAGTGGTAGAGCAGCGGCGTGGGTTCGAATCCCGCTCGTGACACTGACTTTTATCTCAACCAATACCTTTCATAAATAGTAATTAATTGAAAAATGTTAATTGGACAATCGGATCACGAACTGTAATATATTTAATAATTAAAGTCAATTATACATTCACAAACGCTTCCCCGTGGCAATTTCCTCTGTCTCCTACAATCAAATGGATTACACAACATTTGAAAAATGGCAAAAAGCAGGGAAAATTCAAAAGGTGGGGTTGAGATGGGAAGTTAGTGTCCGAGTGGATCGAGGTCACGATAGCTCAAGTGGTAGAGCAGCGGCGTGGGTTCGAATCCCGCTCGTGACACCGACATTTTTCTCAACTGCAAACCTTAATTAATTGAAAGAAGTTAAATGCTAACATAACAGATAAAAAATATTTCTGCAGTTTTGTTCTTCGTATTATTTTCCGGAAATACTGGAAGCTGTCACTTATTTGATCGATACTTAAACTTAATAAATTTTACAACCGTCCGAATTCCTATCAGTTCGAGTTCAATCGCTTTCTTACTAATTTTTGGTAACATTTTATAAAATTTTCCTTAAAAACAAATCCATTTTATTCTAGAATATTTTAATGTTAACCCAGTCTAATGAATTTTCATTGAGGCGACTTCATTACACCGTTCAATAGTGTCATCCTGGATACTATTTAATCTTCAATTAAGAAAATATGCTGCTTTTGTAATTTTTGTTTGTGGCTGCTGGGGTACTTTTATACCGTTCATTCACGATCTAACACTAGTCACCGTTGACAGACATTTTAAAATTTGAGTTGGATCTCTTCCTGTTTTCTCCTGTTCCTCGTTTATTGATCGATTCGTAGCAGGAGTTCCACAGAGTAGCGTCTTGGGTCCGTTATTGTACACATTGTTAATATACCTTCTTAAAACTGGTCACGTCTGATGATGACTCAAACATGTTACCATTTAAATCGACTCTGGCATACGTCACGGTTCCAACACACATCTATACGATAGAGCAGTACAAAATAATGCAGTAAATTTAATTGACCTCTCGCTCATTAACCAGAACTTCCATACACCGCCTAAAACAATAGAAATTAAATTTGAATCTTATGCAAAAATTAGTTTTATTAACATTACCAATCGGGCTGAGTACGTATTTTAGCAAAAGAAATCTTTTATGAAAAATTGTCCAATTATTTTCCGTTATTTCAATCAAATTAGTAATTAATATAAAATTTGTTTTTCAGAATTTATGACACATCAGTTAGCTACGGTACGGATTACTACAACTACAGCGGGACACACTACAAATACCAGGAGGACAGGTAATAATCATCTGGTCGATTCATACAAAAGAAAGTATGTGAATAATTGCATTGATATGGTCGGTTCACTCTATTGATATTGAGTTGGAATTTTCTCATTTGTATTTTACTAGATTAATAACCCGTCGTTCCCAGGTTTATAACAAAAAGTTATTTAACACATTATTTTGAGTATACATATTGCTATTCTACATAGGGATCATATTTATAAACTAAATTATTTAGTCATAATATTAAATATTTAGTTATGTAATATTATAATTTGTAATTACTATTACGTTCAGCGTTAAATTCATTGCAAGGCACTTGGATATACCATACTGAAAACTTATAACACTAATTAAGGTTTTTAGTTGAGATGAAAAAAAGTCAATGGCCCGAGCGGGATTCGAACCCACGATCTTCGCCGCTGCTCTACCACTTGATCCAATCTCGATCCAATCGGACACTAACTTCCAGTCTCAACCCTACCTTTTGAATTTTCCCTCCTTTTTGCCATTTCACAAATGTCGTGTAAACTATTTGATTTTCGGCGACTCCCGCTCATGACACTGACTTTTTTAATCTCAACTACACACATGAATTAATTGAAAGTAACTACAAAACGTTCAAAAACTGAATATTATGGAACTTGGGAATCTCGCTTTTAATAAAACGCAGAAATGTTGGTAAATCCAATTGGCCAAAAATCAACCCTAATAATTTAAACTGGTCGACTTTGGAAAAACAATCTTTATTTTGTATAATTTATGGAAAAAATCGGTTTATGTAGTCTTTATCTTTGTACACTAAATAAACGTTCGCTTGGGGCAGTTTTCCCAATTCTGATGATTAAGCTTAGTGGAACGGTCTTCGACAAATAATTTTAGAGGCAATGGATTGTAAGAGTTGTTTTTGCGTCTATTGAAATCGGAATTGGAACCCGGGAAACGAGTATCACACCTGGACCCGAATCACCGCCTGGATGGTTGAAAGCTGTGAAAACTGCTAGAAACAAAATGTGAAAATTTCATTGATTCAGAAGATTTTTTCGTACAATGTAAAATGAAAGATTTGTTTTAGTTGTGTGCACTACTTTCTTCCCTGATCATTAGTGATTGCAACTATTTCCACTGCGACCTGATTGGTCTTTATTAGAATTAATCCTGAACTGTTACAATCTGCCAAAAGTTTCCTAAAGATTTGACACATTCCTTGATATTTGTAGTCCGACAGATTTCGGGCTAACCTTTGGCAATAAAATAAGATCTATTTAGCTTCTGCTTTCATTTAATGCTTTGAGAAAATTTGTGGTTCTGCTTCAAAGGGCTCTTCCTGTTTTTTCTATTGTTACTACTAAGTAGCTTTCAAGTTTTTGTATCTACATATCAGTTTTCCTTGTCCAATGAGTTGAAGATGCCATTAAGCTTTCTCTGACCATTTTGAATTAAAGAAGGAGCAGCTAACAGCATCCAGTGTTGCTTGGCTGTCTTGTATTATACACTTGTATGTTTTAATCCATGTTTTTATACCTCTCGTGCTCTAGCGATGGAGTTAGGATGGATCGATAAGTGGTTATGAAATTTTTGGAATCGGGAATGGATCAGTGGACAAAAGGAACGTTGAGGTCTTTGTGGGCAGCGAGGTTAGAGACGTAAAAAAATAATCATGAGTCTGAGGACTTTTGATTGGAAAGACTGGGATACACTGGATATTGGATGGTTTGGTGTCAGTTATGCTGATGGCCGACCCGGATTTTGGTCATAGTAGTCTGCGTAATTATCCAAGTCTTCTGTTGAGTTGTTGTCTTTTATGTCTTGTGTGGGAATTCCACGACAGTCAGCTTTCAAGGTATCATCCTAGGTATTTGGCTCGAGTGGAAATCGATATGTCGTCATCTCGGTTTAATATCGTCCTCCACTTTTTTCACCAACCTTCGATCAGGACAAGGTGTTCTTGGATATTAGGAGTAGTTTTGAGAATTCACGAGGACAAAATTGCAGGTAATTGTGGTATTGTAGTGAGTAGGTAGGTCAACAGTGTAGACTGTATAAAGGATAGGACCAAGGATACTTCCTTGAGAGATATCGGCTTATATCGTACCTCACTCGTAAGCAGCAGTTAAGTAGGATTTCAGAATAAGGAAAAAAAGGAGTGCGTAGAAAGCGTTTGAGTTTTATGTACGTCCGGGTTCCACACGCACAATATTTAGGTTAAGAATGTTTATTATGGTCATTCAGGTTTCTTTCATTGCTGAAAAGACACAAATTTTACTATCTATTTTTAGCCAGTTTTCTTTTGCCTGTGCAGTCTAATCTTTAATGAAACATAAATATTGGTAATTTATCCAAGTATATTTAATTTTTTGGTATTTTTTGATTTTAGATAACTCCAACGGTGCTAAGGTCGATTTATGTATAAATGTAACTTTTAGTGTATTGATATAAATTCAATCTTTTTTGCCTTCATCACAAATGTGAAATGTGTCTTCCTTTATTTCGTGATTATAAAAAATACACTGATCATACTGATGTGCAAATTCGTTCAGCCAAATCTTACAATCTTGTACAGTTTTATATTGATGATTATTTTGAAATTGTATTATTGTTGTTTTAATGTATTTACTGGCCGTTCCATCAGGCAGATATTAATCCGATTTGAAAACGTTATTATAAGTATACATGGTAATGGAAACCTTTCAGTGCATAAGAGAGTTATTAAGCAAAGTTTGCCCTTCGCTGTCAAAAGGCGAGAATATAACTTGCTTAGGCCACTTGAGGAAATATCATTATCTCTATTTTAAAATACATTACAGCATGAAAACAATATGAATATGACTATGAAATTGAAAAAAAAACTATTCTCATTTTATTTAATTTAAAAAAGGTAATTCTAGATATTTTGCCTTGTGTCTAGTGATATTTCGAATGCTGTTCCTTACTGAAATTGATGCCAATGTGCTAAAAGCACTTCTAATAAATGTACATTGCTTTTCAAAAATATGAATATGAAAGATATCATAAAGTTAATTATTTCAAAAATATTAAATCTAATTTAGTATTTAAAATGATAAATAAAATTGGCTCTTATACTTTGATAGTACTAGCTTTCTTTTTTGAAATTTGCAGAATTACTAACAAAAACAATACGGGTAGAGGGGTAGATATTGCTATGCATGTAAATAAATCAAATAAATTACACTATATAAATTTACACATTAAGCAGAGAAAGGTTGCTCTATGTGTCCCACATATTGGAAAACCTGTTATATCTTGGCTTCCTACGGGGAGCGTGTAGGTAATCCAATCTGAAAATGATACTCGGGCAAGGCAGTTGGTTTGTAGGCTCCCTGTTTCGCTTTTTGGAGTAAATCTTTTTTTTTATATTGTTTGTAATATGTATTATGTGGGTCAATATGTTTTGTCTGAGTGTTGTATTTATTAGCGTGAATGGCCAGGGGTTAGGTTCAAATATAAGGACACCATCGCCCCTCGAACGTTGAGAGCGTATGAGTGGGTGTTCGGGGTCGATGGTGGAATAATTATAAAAGTACTCCATCGACCCCCGATCTACTCGACCGACCAAACGGAATGAGTGTACTGTATGGATGTATTTATTTGTATGAATGTAGTGTTTGGAACGGTATAGAATATAGACTTAGTTGGGCTCTGAAATGACCTAGATGTCGAAAGCCCCTGTCAAAAAAAAAAAAATAAACAAAATTAAATAAAATAGAATAAAATAAATAAAAAAATAAAATTAATTATATATATATATATATATAT
>CM077113.1:15881966-15921207 GCA_039619505.1 Cimex hemipterus
CTTTGGGAGTGGAAAAGTAAGTAGGTGTAGAAATCCAATTTTCTACGAGAAATCGGATTCTTTTGAGGTGAAAAGAGCCGATAAGGAAAATGTTATACTAAACAAAAGGAGGGAAAATTCGAGTTGTGAGGTTGAGAAGGGAAGTTAGTGTCCAAGCGCATCGACGTCACGACAGCTCAAGTGGTAGAGCAGCGGCGTATTTAGACGAAGATCGTAGGTTCGAATTCCGGTCTTAACACTGACTTTTTTATATTAACCAGTAGCTTTTATAAATGTAGTGGCCTCTTGAAGCTACCTCTAGACGCCACTACGATCTGTAGAATGTTCTCGCCCTCCATTCTGCAGCCAATCCGAGTAGAGCACTTCCCTATATAAGCAGAGGCACTGCGTCGCTAGAACCATACTCGTCCATGCGACGAGGTCTATCATCACTAATGGATGACATTAGAAGACTCCTCGTCATTCCGACGAGCCATCACTGAAGGAACACCGTGCACGACGACAAGTACTCGCAGCATTAGCCTGATCCCGCCTTCTAAACCACTTGGCCGAGGACGCCAAACGGTGCTCTTGGCTATTGCTGCACCCCAGTACTTCGGCCTCTGCGGAGTCGACCGGACTTCAGCCAACGGACTACTCATGGTCACAGACCACCACCAACGGCGCCACGCACACGGTCACGGCCTCGATCCTCCAAACACAACACCGGCCCTTTTCAGGGCCACAAAACTCCCAGTCACTAAAATAAATATTGATTAATTGAAAAATTTTAATTCGTCAGTCGGACCACGAACTGTAATGGTTTTACGAAACCTACGTCAAACCTGACTGCATCTCACGATCTCCAAATAATCGTTGGCTGAAGCTGAAAACGAATTGTTTTCACTGTTTCGGATAGTGGATGGTTTAAATGAATTTCGAAAACATTATTTTTAATCCTTGCTTCTTCACTGGGCTGTTTCATTTGGTGATAAAGCACCCCAGTTATCTAAAATAAATATAAAAAGAAAGGAAGACGTCGTGCGATAGCACAATCTACGCATTTATTATTATACTAGAGAGCTTTCCATACTCTTCTCTTTGAATCAAATTTGACAAAGGAATATATAAATGCAATGTATAAAATAACGGTCACTCGTTCCTTTCACAAGTGTGTTATTTTACCACCTTTTTCAGAAATTTCCTTTCTTAATATATCGTTCGTAATTTTGTATTGAATGTAATCAAATTGAATTATTAACATCTTATATAATGCGGGTAATAAAAAAATAAGGCTTAGTCTCGTTAACCCATAAAAAGTTTTCATCCTTCAGAAGGAAATCGTATAAAGTCAGACTTGGCCGAATAACCTGCCTACTAACATTGGCCATAAAGTCTCAGAATCGCCCGTTTTATATCGACGACGTGACTCCGTTTCTATACTATGTACTACATATGATTTTTTTCTCCACAATGCTATTGTGTACGATAAAGTTTTTAAAAAATAATGAAAAACATAAAAATAATAATAATATACCTGCGTTTTGAATACACATAAGTTAAAATTCGAACGGTATGTGCATTTAAGAGCAATGTCGTATTTACTAATTTCCATGTGCCAACCTAAATTTAAAATGCCAACGTACGAAAAAGAGTAGGTTTTTTTTTTTTTTCTGTAAGCGAAAAACTGACGATTATAATTACGCAAAATCCATTCTATCTCACTCACGTTTCTTCTCTGTCTCCGTCTGTCTGTCTCTCTTTCTCTCTGCCTCTTTTTCTTTTTTCGTCACTCTTTTTGTTTCTCCTTCTCTCGCTTTCAATCTCCTGTATTTGTTATCTCTCTTTCTGACTCCCTCTTCCTTTCTTTTTTTCTCTCTCTCTCTCTCTCTCTCTCTCAATCTTCTCTATTCGTAAACTCGCTGTCCGACTCTCTCTTTCTTGCTCATTTCTTCACTTTTTATCTCTCTCCTTCTATCTCGCTCTTAATCTCCTCTATTCGTTATCTCTCTTTCTTTCTTTTTTCTTTACTCTCTCTCGCTCTCAATCTCCTCAATTCGTAATCTTTCTCGCTGAATCCCTCTGAATCCCTCTTTCTTTCTCTTTTCTTCACTCTTTCTCTCTCTCGCCTTTCTTTCTTTTTTCGTCGCCCTTTTTGGCCCTCTTTCTCTCGCTCTCAATCTCCTTTATTCGTTATCTCTATTTTTTCTTTTTTCTTTACTCTCTCTCTCTCTCTCTCTCTCTATTTTTTCTTGCTCTCAACCTTCTGATCTTAATCTCCTCTATTCGTTACCTCTCTTTCTGACGCTCTCTCTCTCCCTCTCTCTATCTATCTATTTTCTTCACTCTTTCTCTCTCTCGCTCTCAATCTTCTCTATTCGTAATCTGTTTTTCTGACTCTCTTTCTATCTCTTTTATTCACTATTTTTCTTTGTCCTCTCTCCCTCTCTCTCGCCATCTATCTTTTTTCTCCAAATATTTTCCAAATTAAGTTTTCCAATATTTTTTTCATTATTGAACATTTTCAATATTTTAGAATATTTATTTTCTAACTATTTACTTATTTAAAACAAATATTTTTACTTTAGTCTTTCTCGTAAACGGTATTTCCATTCAATAACCAATAAACTTACAACCATACTTATAACTGATATTTGATTAGCTTTCGTGATCACAATTTGTGATAGCAATAAGAGTCCGTCATTTAATTCTAAATTTAAAAAAAATTAATGAACACAATATGAAGAATTACTGCAATTAACAAATAATTAAAACAAATGAAAACACAATGAATGTAGCTGAAATTAAAAACAAACGCAAAGTAACAAAATATTAAATGTTAAAGTCATTATCATGCGTTGAACACAGGCAAACAAATACAGCCACCCAAATTTTTTTGAGAACTTTTTACAATGAAAACGTTAAAACATCATTTGAAAAGCATTATTTTTTATGAAAACCTTTTTTATTTAAATAAGTATTGTTATTTAGAGTTAAAGGAAACCGTTAGCAGGAAGGTCGGTTGTTAAAAGATGAGCTTTTGGTCGGAAGTAACGCGTGAATCCACTGGTCCGTTATATGCCCTCGCCGATGGGCCTTTCATTACCTACTCAATATAACACTCTACGACTATCAGACCCTACGAAAATCACCCCATATTTTCCAGACGGTTTTAATCAACTTTTAATCAACTCGAGTTTTCTAAATAAAGCGTCGTGATATTAAGGAAAATTGGACCTTTTCCGTTAATGTGCCTCCGCACCACTCAACCGGTAAGATCTCTCTCCGATCGACTAAGGGAATGCCCCGTTAAAAAGAAAATCAAAAATACTGAAACATTGTAATGCGTGTTATTCGGGTAATAATAATTGCGTGTTTAAATTTATAATAAATTTCAAATAATTAAGGATTTTAGATAAAACAGTTGGTGTCGCGAGGGGGATTTGAACCTGGGATATTCGGCTAGATACGCCGCTACTCTACCATTTGAACTATCGTGACCTAAATCCACTCGAGGAGTAAAGATGAGAAATTAGTGACCGAGTGGTGGTGCAGCGGCATTTCTAGCCGAAGGTCGTGGGTTCCAATCCCGCTCAGAACATTGACTTTTTATCTCAACTAAAAACCTTAATTAATCAAAAGATATTAATTGATCAAGCTGATGACAAAAACTAGTGAATTTAATTGATAATAAAGGAAATCACGTTTGAATCCCAGGAGAACATCCACATTTCTTGCGGTATTGTGCTCATTTTGTAGTTTTCACCTAAAATGTCTGAAGACCGAAACATATCGTGAATTTAAAATGAAACGAGAAAACTATTTGACAACGTTTCGAGCTTTATCGAGATCATCTTCAGGGCTGGGATTCATAAGCATTGTTTTAATGATACAAATACACGTAGGGCGTGAAAAAATGAATTTATACAAAGCTAGAAATTTTAAACTCAAAGTGTTTGTACTCACTCAGTGTTTTTTTTCCTGTGTAGATGCGTCATTATTGTGTGTTGTGTAGTACTTTGAGTAAGTAATAGCGATTAGAAAGTTAGACCTTGAATGCGACAGTACTGCGTTGCAAAAATTGAGCGAGCCTTTGAGGGATGTATTGTTGTATACCATTGTGTTCTATGTATTGGTGTATTATATTGTATACCAGTTGTAAAACGGTTCGGTGTCAAATAAAAATGAACGTTCTCTCATATACGAATCTGTCAAAATCAAGGAAACGCCAGTACGCTTCCTTCAGGAAAAGGGTGTTGTATAGAAGAATACACTAGCTGTTCGATGTATAGAAGGACACGACGGGAGGCTAAATTTGAACTTTGTGAAGGTGCTACAAACGTGCAAGGCGAAAATGGCGTAAGAGTTAACGTATATCTAATTGGCTCAAGACTGACGTATTTGACCACTGCAGTGTTCGGGGGCCGCGGTAGCCGAGTGGTTAAGGCGTCAGACTCTCGGCTAGTAGACCCCGCAGTCGTGGGTTCGATTCCCACCGTCGCCTCTGGAATTTTTCTGACGCCTAAGGGGACCGGTGGCCGCAATTAAAAGAAATTAACACGGCACTCATCAATGGAAGGGACGGGACCGGATCTCAGCGACCCTGAACCTGGTCCCAACCCCCTTCAAAAATGAGTTTCTTCGATGGAAGAACGCTGGTACAACGGGGGCTCAAGTTCACTTTGTTTTGTGAGCCTTCCCCAAAAATGGAGCCAGGGTATAGTACAATAAGCTGTACAGCTGCAGTGCTCAGTCTCTGGTATCCATCCATCCACATCCACTGCAGTGTTCATATATGCTTGGGTATACAGAATGTATTTTTTGAATTCATTTGTTACCTATACGTGTTGGTGTGGTAAAAAAGGATAATAAAGCGCTCCTGAGGCACTGCAGCCTTCTGGCTTATTGTACCATCCTATTTTCTTAGTTCAGTGAAATAGACTCAATCCTTCTTCTTAGAAGTATCAGATCATTGACTGTCGCTGCTGCAATTTGATTACCTAAGTTAGGTTAAATCACCACTGAGCTGTTACTTCACATTCGAAGATGATATGAGTGGTTATTTCTTCTTCTTCTTTACATAATCTGCAAACGTGATCATCGTTGTAAATATCAACGTTGTGAACATGTTTTATCAGATGCCAAGGTAGAAGTCCTACCACTCCCCCGAGTTTGGCCATCATTAGTTGACAGTCTTGTTGAAAGTTGTTCCACCGTAAGTTTATTATTTCTATATAGCTGGTGAAATCGAGCAGCGCTATATTAAGCCAAAGGTCATGGGTTCAAATCCCGCTCGTGCCACTGACTTTTTCATCTCAACGAATAGCTTACGTAAAGATTAATTAATTGAAAAAAGATAATTGAGTTTTTGGATTTATTAATAAAAACAATTCCAGATGAGAAATTGAAGGAATCTATCAATAAAAGTATTTTCTTGAGACATGAAATATTTATGGTGTTTTTACTGGTTGAGTAGTTCTCCTCACAACTGAGGTTTCCATATGAGAAAATTCCATCAAACGTATGACTAGGATGATTTTATGTGGGGTTATGGAATATTTTGATTTGACTTAGTCGGAAAAAAACAGGATTACTTTGGGTTAATTTTCGTTCAGAATGTAGTATTCAACTATTCCTAACCATTTAAAAATTTAATGTAATTAATTTATTGATTAACGGTAAGAACATTAGAAGATAAGATAGGTAAGAAAATTGATTTTCACAACAGAAAAGTGTTAATAATTATGACATTTCTAGTTTCTATAGTTTATTACCTTTATCCATGTATATTACGGCTTTTCCGATGGCATTAATTTTTTAGTAGGCGCAAAAACTGGGTTCACGTTGCTTTCTCAGCCGTCGTCCATCCACATGGGGTGGCAAATGGAACCTTATTTCAAAGTGGCATGTCTTGTAATCCGATGGATCCCCCGCTGCCGCCTAATGTGGTCAATCCCCCTCACCACCAGTCGATTTTTGTAAAAACCTAGGAAAGTTTTACCAATTTGGACAATTGAATATATGCGATGCTTTTAGAACAGAAAAACAACGTATACATCAATTATGAAAATAATTTTATAAAACAGTCTAGATGCATGCCTATTAAAACAAATTAAAAAAGAAATCCGTCAGGTTTTCCTTTATTTAGAGGCTTTTGCACAAAAAAATCTGAATATTTCATAATATTTTTTTTTAATAATATAGTAGATGGAAGCTTACTTTGAAGATAAGCAGTACCAACAGTTTGATAATTTTCATATCTATTTAAATTAACTTCGTTTTAATGAGAAAAAACAAATGTATAATTAATATTAATATTGCATAATTATCCGAGCACTGAGATTCAAAAAATTCACTACTTTCTCGATTCGCTTGATCAATTAATATCTTTCAATTAATTAAGGTTTTTAGTGGAGATTGAAAAAAAAAAAAAAAAAAAAAAAAAAAAAAAAAAAAAAAAAAAAAAAACAGTGCCATGAGCGGGATTCGAACCCATGACGATTATATCGTTTTTATATAATAAAGCTTAATCAATCTTAACTGTGATAGTCTAATGTACTCAGGAAAAAAAAGTAATTTTTTTATTTATTTTAAGAAAAAGTAACGTATACATAGTTACGTGTAACCGAGATACTGTGCTTCACCTAATTTTAATTAATCTTATTATAAATGCATTTTCTTGCTCTTCAGATATATTTCAACACTCATCGAGTTGAAGCCCTGATGATGACGATATAATCGTCGAAAGCTCGACAAAACCTTAAGGAATTGTCGTTTCTGTCATAACCTCACTGAAAGGAAAAGGATCTTGTGCAAGTTGATCTTTCAATTAATTAAAGATTTTAGTTGAGCGGGATTCGAACCCACGACCTTCGGCTAGATACGCTCTTGCTCTACCACTTGAGCTATCGTGACCTCGATCCACTCTGACACTAACTTCCCATCTCAACCCCACCTTTTGAATTTTCCCTTCTACGTTTCAAACTTCAATATATTTACTTCTGGTTATGTTTTACAAAATAATTACTCTAATGTAACGCAAATTATAGAAAATCGAAAATTCCAGAGTTTTATTTAAAAAATATTTAATTATGATGGTTTAAAAGAAAATTTCCTGTCATAAAAAAAGAAAAAAAGTGAATTAAACGAATTATAAACGTAACACTGAAAGTTCACGATTAGGATATCAGTGGATTCGAACCCACGACCTTTGGCTACTCTACCACTTGAGCTATCGTGATCTCCATCTACCCGGACACCAACTTCTCATGTCAGCCCCACATTTTGAATTTTCTATCCGCTTTGCCATTTATCAACTGTCGTTTAATCTATTCGATTGTCGCCGACAAGTGAAATGGCCATGGAGAGCGTCAGGGGTGATATACTTCATTTTATCATATTAAGTTCACTAGCCTTCGTGGTCCACTTCACCAATTAATATCTTTCAATTAATTATGGTTTTCAGTTAAGATTGAAAAAAACAAAAGAAAACAGTGCCATGAGCGGGATTCGATCCAACGACTTTCCGATAGATAAAAAATATTGAACTTAGCATTGACAGCTCTGGTAAGAAACTATAATTAGTATCGAAAATATGGTCCCTTACGTTTTTTTACTTATTTCCTCCCCAAAATGTTTTTATAAAGATTATAAGTCGCCCGAATGTTAAATTTTTTAAATTCAATCAATACAATTTTTTTTCTTGATATCTCGTCATCAGTTAAGTAATCAGGATTCATACTGCCATGTGCTATAGAGAATGATCTTTCTTTTTACTTCTCAGATAGATTGCTATCGCGAACCACTTACATACATCCACTGCATCTAAAATTTTATTCAAAATTGAATACTACCTTCTCTTTTTTGCGATAACAAGCATGAATGTACGACAAATGTTTTTTCTTTGATTAAGAACTAAAACTAACTAAAATCCTTGCTTAAAAGATTATTCAAGCTGTCCTTTATTAAATGATTTAAAAAATATTTTCTTTCGTGGTTGATGAGCCTTCTCAGTCCAAATAAATTTTTTCTTCCCAAAATGGTAGATTGGGGATGAGGCCAGGAAGGCTTTACCTTTGGAAAGAAAAATCAGCTTTGAAAAAAAGATGATCGTTTTAGGTTTTATTTCAAGCCATATTTCTTTGAACTCTTTTTTGTATTCTTTACATATTATAAAACAAATTAAATTCTTCTAAATTTTACAAAACCTCCTGTCAATCGGCATTGGTGCTTGATTTTCTTGATTGTTTTGGCATGGTCAGTAGGATTTTGTGGTGCTTATCTATTTGAAGCTAAATTAGTAGAAAACTTGGGAACATAGTTTGCCTGATTCTTTATTAGGATATTGAGAACCAAACAATAATATTATATTACCGTCCTTGTATGCATAGATTAATTGACAACCCGTCTCAAATTTATTTGGAAAATCTTCCAGTGAGCCAATGCCTTTATAATTTATAGTTTTATATTTTCTATAATTTATATTTTCTAACCTATCAAAGACAATCCAGGTTACGTCCCAAAATGAAAAAAATTTCCAGTGCCTGGCCTGAAAAATCGCTTTTTTTAAAACCGCTTTGGCTTCAGAAAAAAAGAAAAACTGAAGGAAAACACTAACCAAAATCCGAAAAACAACTCGTGTAAAAATATGTGGTCATTAGTGACCGTTAGTCGATTATTATTCGGAAATCGTGAGATGCGGTCTGGTGTGATGTATGACCAATACTTGTAGAATGTGGAAAAATGTATCTACATGTATTTGTTAAATATAAACAATGTTTATAAATCTCAAGCACTGAAGATGATCTCAATAAAGATCGAAACGTTGGCCCGATAAAGAAAATGTTTTTCTGAAACCTGTGTCCAGACTGCATCTCATGATTTCCTTATAAAAAAAACTACATTTCTATTAGGAATATTAAACTAGATAATGCTAAAAGTTGGATTTTGATACTAAAATTTGATTTTTTATTATTAGATTTTTCTTTGTTTAAAGAAATAAAAATGTTATTTCATAACTGTGTCTATCTGTGTGCTATAAATTTAATTATAGGAGAGCAGATGTATAAAAATTCAAATCATAAGAAACTTTCGCAACAAAATTTAACTTCGATGAATATTTTATTGTCTGAAATTGAGCGAAAATTAAATAAAAATACAGAAATAATGTGCACAGCTTTTGAAATATTTCTTTTTTTGAAGTTTAGTTAGCTTTTGTGTTGAATTATTTTTTATTGTTACTACAGAATGTCATAATTTACTTAAGAAAATTTGTAGAGGTTTGTGCTATTTATTTGTGTAAGGTGTTAGAGATGGTGGCAATTACCCGTTTTTGATGTTATGAGTGTATCTAATCACGTGTGAGGGAGCCCCCACTCTCATGTAACAGGTCGCCCCTTCCACATGAGGCGGTAAAGACGGAACGACGGCAGTGTCCTACCGTCCACCTTGTGAAGTGCCGTTTTTGGATGTGTGGATGTGGCAGTTGTGATGGAGCATAAGAACGACCAGAAGAGCACGGAATGGGCTCTTCTTTTCCCTTTGAAAGCTGGTCTCTTATCGCTCAAGAGTTCGGCCAGTTTGGAACTACGTTCGAGGCAATCGGAAAGCGAGACTCCGCTACGCCTCAGGATGAGAAGAGGCTCTTCGATGACCGAGCTCGGCCGGCCGGCCCAGCAGACAGACGGGAATACACGACTGACGCCCCATCAGGGTACTGAATATATTTTAATCTGACTAGTTTGCCTCCTGGAATTTTATGAATAAATAAATTCTGGCCTAACTGAATGAAACGTGAAAAATTGTTCTGATGAAATTTATTCATCGCTGTCCAAAAATAACGCAGACTTAGATTTTTCTTTTACGTACAAGGTTACTATAAGCAATATTTGTATTAAAATACATAAGAAATGTTTACAGAACCCAGGCATCGTCAAAAAAAGTAAAACTATTTCAAGCCAATCATATTATTATTACATATTTACGAGCGGTTATTCATTCATTTTGCAATCCATTCTTTCCTATTTGCATACAATTCACTTCAGTAGAATTCTCGAGATATACGCTTTACCGGGTGTCCTGAAAACAGACATCAATACTGTTGTACAATAAGGAAGCTATCATACATGTCATATTTGACCAAAATCTCTTATCGTCTAAAGTCTAATTTTCCATTGTATTCGTGATATTCCTCTGTTTAGGTTACTTTAACCTTTCGCAATATTATTCCACGAAATTCCTCGAACCTAATAAAATTACAATCCTACTTTAAATTTCATTAAAGCATTAGAAAAAACATCAAAAACCATTTTAACCTTAGAAGATTAAAGAACCAAATGTAAACTTTAAGAAATAACATAATAAAAATTAAACCCAAAAATAATCTTTGGCACAAAATTGAACATAAGAAAAGAATCAGATTTTAAAAATAACGTTACCATTGCATTCTTAAAAATTGGGAACATTTTATTTATTTTTCAAACGTATTTTTATCTTTTTAGTACGAATCGTGGTCCTCTTGACCAAATTAATTCTTTTCAATTAATATAGTTTTTGGTTGACATAAAATCATTGCAAAAAGAAAGGAAAATTCAAAAGGTGGGGTTGCGATGGGAAGTTAGTGTCTGAGTCTAGATCACGATAGTTCAAGTGGTAGAGCAGCGGCGTATCTAGCCGAGGATCGTGGGTTCGAATCCCGACACTGGGTTTTTTATCTCAACCAAAACCTTAATTAATTAAAAACGTATTTAATTATAATACAATTTACTGTAAGTTGAACATTTTATGAAATAAAAAAGATTTTATTAAATAAAATTATGAAAAGTTCAAAGTGAAAAATTATTACTAAAACTTTAGGCAAATTCATGTGGAATCTCATAAAAGTTTTACTAACTGAATTTGTTTTGGTTTTCTGCTATGGTTACAAAAGATGAACAAAGATATCTCTTAGATTTTTAACGATCTTTCCAATAGTGTATGACATTTACAGCAGAATTTTTTGAAATGCTAGTTATTTGCATGAATAGGGCTGTATGATTATTTACAAAGCACATTGCAGACATCTACTACAGTCCGTCTGCCGAAGGTCGTCGTTTAGAGAAAAAATAATAGTAAAAATACTTACAATAGAAAACAGACAAAAGGGAAAAGGATTAATAATAAAGTGACGAAAAATCGGATATCATAAAATGATAAATATTTATTATGATTTTTGCGTGAATCCTCTTCACACGAAAAAACTTGTTTCACTCAAGAATGTAAAATAAAAATATTAAAAATATAAGTGCCATAAACCCAAACAAATTAGTTTCAAAGAGACAATTATTGGGAAAATAAGTAGCTTAACTACAAAAAAGAGCAGGTGGCTTCAACAACTTGAAAGAGAGTCCATCCTCGTCCTTTTGTCTCTCAGCTCGCGCTGCCGAGCCCGTGGTTGGGGCGATCCTTTAAAATAATCCTCTTTGTTGAATATATTGTTATAAACAAATCCCCCTTCCCAAAAAAAGTATTATCTATTTTTTGTTGTCGATTAAAGATATATGAAAATTAACTGCGAGTAGATTTTATATTGTAAGTGGTTATTTCTGTCTTTTGCAAAATATCGTATTTTTACAGCTTTTACCGTTTTATTAATATACAATGTAAATAAATATTTAAAAAAATAAATAAATAAATAAAATAGTGTCAAAAATAAACAATTCATTTCAATAATTCTATGAATCTACTATTACAATATAAACATATGTGATCAGTGATAACCAACAATTTTTTTTGTGAATTTTTTTATAACAATATTTCCAACAATGAGATTTATCTCAAAGGATCCCTAATCCCCAATGAGCTGAGAGACAAAAGGAGGAAGGACTCTCTTTCAAATTGTTGCCACCTGCTCTTTTTTGTAAATGGCAAGGGGTTGGGCACGTCAGAGATCACTTATTTGAATTTAATTTTTTAATCTAAATACATTTATTTTTTAGGAGGTTATTGTTATAATTTATTCTGGTCAGGTCCCGATTGTTGTCTTTCTGCACTTCCACTTGAGCTATCCTAACCTCGATCCACTCGGACACTAACTTCCCACCTCTACCCCACCTTTTGAATTTTCCCTCCTTTTGGCCATTTTCGCCCAAAAAATTCTCATTAGATTTATCTATCCCTTTTTAATCACCCAAAACATGATATTAAGAGATCGGTGTCTTCCGTTGACACCACAGCACTAATCATCAGAGGCGTCTCTCCCATAGTTGAAAGAAGTGAATATTGACTTATTTGTCTTGATGTCCTTCAATCGAAACTGGCATCAGGTGCTTCTTCCCAAGTTTCCTCTCCTCACCCGCATTCGTGCTGCTAAGAACCTACATAAATATATTGATAAATATTACCAAAAAGAAAACCAGCAGGTCTTACCTCTTCTTTCCTTGGAGCTGACGTATCACACGGGAGCATCTTAGGCCCTGGAATATTTACAAATACCCTGCCCATATCCCTACAAATCATAACACAGTCACGTTTCATACGTCCATGCCACACTTAACCTTTCCTCCAACATTTAAACGTTAGCCATCCTTGGTTGAAAAGTTTTAATAAAAGTTTGTCAAAATAAATGTATCTACCTAATATTTACACTCGTACAATATTTGAAACTATACAATTCAAAAGCATCTCTGCAGCCAAAATTTTCCATAAGATCTTACCACGTATGGAACCTTACTCTGTCACACACCCACCTAAAAATTCGTTTTGGCAAAGAACTCATACCTTTCCGTTCCACAATTCCATAAAAAACGGTTAAACGACAGTGGCCAAGCAGCCTATTTAATAACCACTAGGTTTTGGGCGTCTACTTATTCCATTATCCAATGCCTTGTGAATTTTTAATTTTATATATGTTTACATATGTGTAACTATTAATTTTGTTAAGTAACAGCGTACGTATAATGTGAATCATTAGATGCAGGTACTAATTTACTAATTTAAAAAAAATTATCGCTTACAAAAATAACAATAATGGTAATGCTGAGAATTATGCTTAATAGAACTTATGTATGAACATATTTAAATATGTCTTATATTACTAAATTAAACTGGATTGGAGTGTCTGAAAATTATTCTTTTCCGTAAAGAAAATATTCACTACGGGGTAGTCAAATTTTGACAAATATAATCAAAATGAACTAGCTAATTGACGAATAAAAGATAGTGAAAAAATTGTTTCAATTAGGAAGGTTAGGTTCATTTAGGATTGGCAGTGTTGTTTCAGTGTTATGGTCGATCAGCAATTATGTTTAACTGTTTCCATACTTTCATCTATATTGGAAATTTTTCGGGCGATGACTTGATAAACAACAATAGGAACAAATCGTTACTTTTCGTGGTACGCTTATCAAATTAATATATTTCAAGTAATTAAGGTGTTTAGTTGAGATAAAAAAGTCAGTGTCACGATCCGGATTCGATTCCACGACCTTCGGGTAGATACGCCGCCGCTCTACCACTCGGACACTAACTTCCCATCTCAACCCCACCTTTTGAATTTTCCCTCCTTTTTGCCGTTTTTCAAATGTTGTTTAATCTATTTGATTCTCGGCGACAAATGAAATGGCCACGGAGAGCTTTAGTAATGTTATATTTCATTTTAACTTATTAAATTCACTAGCTTACATGGTCCACTTGATCCATTAATTTCATTTCAATTAATTAATTACCAATAACCAATTAATTTTTATCTAAACTAAAACCCTTATTTAATCGAGTAGAATCGATTATCAATCAAACAATTTATTTGAACGTCTATATTTATTAATTGACGATTTAAAAATTCTTGGGATAATAGTTGATCGAGCAAAACATGTTAAAACTTTAAAAGCGTGCGGGCCCATAAAATATTTTTTTGATAACAATAAATTTTAATCTTTTTAAATAGTTAGTTCCTACTCACAGTAAGTTGTTTTAAACGATACAGATTTCGAGCCTTCAGCTCATCATCAGATCATTATAGCTCCTTCTATCTGATGATGAGCTGTAGGCTCGAAATCCGGATCGTTGCAAACAATTTAACGTGAGTAGGAACTATCTTTTTAAAAAAGATTGAACAACACACTAACTCCACATTTATCGTTTTTGGAATACAGTTCTTATCTATTATGTTTCAATCTGTTTGACTGATATTCTCTCACAATCCATAAATGAAATATTATTTTGACACTTTTTTAAAATTCGTAGAATAATTCATGTAACCGAGTACTAGTTTTTTAAAGTAATATTGTTTGGTTGATGTCTACTAAATTTTAAATATTATGAGTTACTTACCTAAACATTTTAGTAGTCAAGAAGTTGTTGAATGTTTTAATAAATAAACACAATTACGTCGATAATATTTTCACACTTTTAACTCATTGTTCTTGTAGAAAACTTAAATGCACTTTTTGTGAAATTTTAAATTATTAAATATTTCGTAATTTCAGGTGTATAACTTCATTTTTATGTTCAATATGCTTCTTATTTTGTTCTTTTTTATGATGATTATTAAGATGCTAATTGATAGATTAGGCTGGATAAAAATATTTATGTGGACTAAGATCGAGAGAAGTTCTTCTTGTTTTATTTTTATTTTATTTTTAGAAACAAATACAATTTTATGCACAGTGACCCCAGGACATAAAAATACCTTTATTCACCACGCAATTTATTGGCAACTTTATTTTCATTGATTGTCATATATACATATATACACTGCTGGGGAAAAATTAAAAAAAAAACCTCCTATTCTCACAGAATTTGGTTTGTTTGTTTGTACAATTCGGAAAAATAAAACCACGCCGTCAGAGCGTTGTCGCGACCTCCATGTCCCTGACACGGTACGACTATCGCGCCCGCATGTCTCCAAGGCATAGACTTTCTCCGGACAAACTATTCATAACAACTTTCGTTCAGTGAATCTTCATCAAATACAATGAAAAAAGCGTTGAACTTTATTTCCTGCACTTGCTAGTAGGAAATATTAATTGATAGTTGAATGTAAATTAAAATAGCGATAAGCTGTACTATGAAAAAAAATTGCTTAGTGCCAATTTTTATTGTATCAATTTAATGACTTATTTATCATTTTACATACTAATCATTTCGAAACATAAAATGATCTGGCCAGTAGAAAAGTTTCTTGATATAAAATTCCAACCGTAAGAGTTCAATAGTATTTGCACCCTAAATATTTATGTAAAAACATTTTTTTGTTTGTTGTGTAAAGCCCATTAGCATTTATTATTGTTAGCAATTATCAAGGAAAAGGTGTACTAAATTTTTTTTAGGGCATTGATAAGAGTTATTTTCTTCTTCGTTCAGTTTGGTAGGGAATTTGCCTTTTGACATTTAAACTGAGGATTATTGTTTAACAGATAATTTTCGTTTCCTTAATGGAGGAAATAATTCTTCACAGCCGAATTATAGCAAGGCCTGTATGGTTCAAACGAGGTGTTTTATATACATCAATGTTTTCTAACTATTTCTTAAAAGTTGCATAATACATTGTAAGTTCCCCTTGTTTCTTAAAAAAAATAATCAACTTTAGTCATGTCACGATTGTGATACATAACTAGAGTATGTCGTGAAATACACTCCTATTTACATCCTAATGTGGAAATACACATTAATTACCGATGACGCTTGAAAACATAATTTTTAACTTTTTCTAGTCAAGTTTCAAATGCTTAGATTTTTAGAGAAAAATCATACACTTAAATTCAGTAATTTCGTTGTCTTTGAGTAATTAGTACTTGACTAATTAATAAATTACAATTATTAAAAAAATTAGTTGAGACAAAAAAGCCAGTGTCACGAGCGGGATTGGAATCCACGATCTTCCGCTCGATACACCGCTGCTCTACCACTTGAGCTATCGTGACACTAACTTCCCATCTCAGCCCCACCTTTTGAATTTTCCCTCCTACGTTTCAAACTTCAATATATTTACTTCTGATTACGTTTTACAAAATAATTACTCTAATGTAACGCAAATTATAGAAAATCGAAAATTCCAGAGTTTTATGTACAAAATATTTAATTATGATGGTTTAAAAGAAAATTTCTTAAAAGGTGCTTTGTTCTTTTCGATAATTTCCTGTCAGGAAAAGAAATAGTGAATTATAAACGTAACACTGAAAGTTCACGGTTAGGATCTCAGTGGCCTTCGAATTTACAACATACAAATTAATTTTATCAAAACCTCCGGTACACGAACGGTTGATATTATCTCATAGTTAAAGTACTCCCGATAAAAGTATGTAAAAATAACATTTATTTAAAAAAAATATTTATAATAATGAGCGCAGAATTGCTTCAAACCATTCTTATTGAAGAATTCTAAAGATAAAATCCGCTCACTTTTTTCCTCGATGCCAACAAAACTTTAGGCCCCTCTACGAGAAGAGAGGAAGTAATAATAGTTACGAGAAGCAAAATTATGTAATAAAGTGTTATTTATATTTTAATGTATCACTAAATGATTTTCAGTGTTTTGGTGAATTTTCTTTTAAATCATCATAATTAAATATTTTTTTTAATGAAACTGTGGAATTTTCGATTTTCTATAATTTGCGTTACATTAAAATAATTACTTTGTAAAACATAATAAGAAGTAAATATATTGAAGTTTGAAACATAGGAGAGAAAATTTTCCAAGTGGGGCTGAGATGGGAAGTTAGTGTCACGATAGCTCAAGTTGTAGAGCAGCGGTGTATCTAGCGGAAGATCGTGGGCTCCAATCCCGCTCGTGACACTGGCTTTTTTATTTCAACTACAAACTTTAACTAATTTAAAACGTAGTTTATAATTACTCGCCAAGAGTGATATATATGACACGACATTTGAATTGAAAAATGGCAATAAGGGGAGAAAATTTAAAAAAGGTGGTGCAGGTGGAAATCAGTGTCCGAGTGGATTATTTATTTGAGAAATAAGCTTCATCGTAAGAAACATTGCAAGTAACTCCATTTGACTTTATTCTTTGGGACCATATAAAATGCTGTGTGTATGTCAATCATGACCGAGCAACCTCAGTTGAAGAACTGCGGTGAAAGATAAAAAATGATTTTAAATCGATCTTCCCTGACCCTATCGCTCTGAACACCAGTGAAGAGTGGCTAAAAGAACAAATATTTCCATCTTGCAAAAAGGCAGGCAGTTCGAACATGAATAGCGATTAATAAACAGCAAACCAAATGATTGTTTTTTTTTCAAACGTTCTGCCGTTAGTCATTTTTTGATCAATTTAAAATCCGAAGAACCATTGTTCTCACACAAAACCCCCTCAAAATGTTGTGTCTGGATGTATGGGGTGGTATTTCAAATTTTGAAGTTGAGCCTGTGTGAAGTAACTATATAATTAATTAAGGTTGTTATTGAAATAAAACAATCAATGGCGCGTACGAGATTCGAACTCACGATCTCTCTTCTCGTAATGGGGTCTAAAGTTTGGTTGGCATCCAGGAAATAAGTGAGCGGATTTTATCTTTAGAATTCTTCAATAAGAATGGTTTGAAGCAATTCTGCGCTCATTATTATAAATATTTTTTTAAATAAATGTTATTTTTACATATTTTTATCAGGAGTCTTTAACTATTCATGTTCCGGAGGTTTTGATAAAATTAATTTGTATGTTGTAAATTCGAAGGCCACTGAGATCCTAACTGTGAACTTTCAGCTAGTTTATAATTCGTTTAATTCACCATTTGTTTTGCTAACTGACGGAATGTCTGACAGGGAGTTAACATAAAAACAAGAACACCCCTTTTATGTAATCCGAAATGTGTTAATACTAAACACTCGAGTCCATGCTTACGCGAAGATCCAAATGTTAAAAGATGAAGAAACGGATGTCCTTTCACCACCTACACATTCACCAAAAAAAAAGATTTTAAAAATTAGTTCAAATCCGCCTATCCGGCGAAGATTTGTAATCATTTGAAGATAGAAATAGATATGTTGACAAGAATGGAGCTTGGTTTTATGATTGAGAGAACTTGCGCAACTGCGAATCTATTTGAAGTACGTTAGGGAAAGAATTTTTTCTTGGGCGTGCCGGATTAAAAAAAAAATTGGACATGTTATACGTATCAGTAAAAGGCCGGTTTGAAAAATTTAGTACCATTTAGGTCACACGCCTTCGGGAAGCATCGGCGACTTGATGAACATGAAACGCTACTACGGTTCGAGCGGTGACGTGACCGCGGAGACTATGATCGCTAGGACCGTCCCCCTTTCGACCGTGTCCCGTTCCCCGAGCAGACAGACAGACGACACGGCGAGGATCACGAGAATCTACGAAGACCCCCCGCCGCAGCTTCCGGCCAACCCGACGACACAGCAGAGGGCACAGAGGCTCTCGAGGCTCATTTCACAACAGAGGAATTCCTCCAGGAAGTCGCATCATATCATGGTGAGTTATAATGAAATTGTTCTCTCCGCTCTGAATATGAATAAGACGCCTCTAACTTCGCGATCCAACCTTTTTACAAATTCGTTGTTTTAATTAAAAGACATAAATTTATTCGAAAAACCGTGTTAATTAATCCTTTTTTATTACTCTTCAGGTCCAATAACTTATATACATTTAAAGATAAATAAGATATATACACACCAATGTGACGTCCAAAACAATCCTAATATATGTTATCTGTGTTTAAACCAAATTTCAGCATTTCCATTATAATGATCGATGCATTTGATAAAAAATCCACCTTTAAAAAGTTCGAAATCTTATCAATCTAACCGAGCCGAAAAATATTCCCATTCGTAAGGCCTAATAACGAAAAAGCCGGCTTAAAACTTCCTTTCTAACTGCTGCTTTTGCTTCTAACTTACTTCGTAAATGCTTTTCCCCGATTTACGGAAGATCCTTCGTCAGTTATTTCGTTCTCATCAAGCCAAACCACCCTCAGGCTAAAGTTCACTTCTTTTCCCGACGACAATTTTATAAAGATCCATGAGATATTAAACAAACATCTCTCATATTTTCTCAAAATTTATCCATAAATTCAGTACGTCCCAGTTTTCTGTAATTAGTTAACATAAGAAGTACGTAACTTTATAGTCGTCCGTAGATGTAACTCAAACACGTCAAAAAGGTTTGGGAGATAACCGCAATGATTACGAAATAATCAGAAAAATTTGCGCCGAAAACCGTGAAAGGGAGTATACAAATCAAGTTGAGTTCTTATGTGCTGTTTTTTTCTTTCTTCCTCCAATGGATACCGGAACCGGAAGAATACCCCAGAGCAGTGCAGCTGTACAGCTTATTGTACTTTATCCCTGGCTTTATTTTTGGGGGCGGATCGCAAAACGAGAGGGAATTTGAGCCTCCGTTGTGCCTGCCGGTGTTCTTCGAAGAAACTCATTTCTGAAGGGGGTTCGGGCCAAATTCATGGTCACCGAGATCTGATACCGCCCCTTATATTGATGAGTGCTATGTCAATTTCTTTCATTTGTGGCCACCGGTCCCCTTGTAGATGTATATGTAATTTAAGGGTGTAATATACTGCGGCCTTTATTATTGTATCTCCGGTGCTCTGCCTAAAGCACATTGGTGAGTCCTTTCATAAGGAACCTAATAAGCCCGGTTGAACGTTTGAAGCTCTTCTATGGTCACATTGTACATCCCAAAACATTTCCTCCTGCTGGCTAGTGTCGCTCCGCTTTGTTTGTTAGTAAACATTTTGCTATCTCTTCTGCCTCCTTGTAGAATATGCATGTGCCATCAGACGTTAGAAAAAGGTCCAGAGGCGACGACGGGGATCGAACCCACCGCTGGAACTACTAGCCGACAGACTGACGCTACCGCTGCCCCCGTTGCTCACGTTTACATTCGTTTACCGTCATTCCGGCTAACATCCACCGTCAATTTTATATTAAATTGTTATACCAACATGAACATTATTAGACCCGTCTGTATATATAGACACCTATATATATGACCTAACCGTTTGTAATACCACCACTGCATTCGACTGTATCAGCAATGTGGTGCGCCTGATTATTGACAACTTTAGTTCGAAATAAAATTGATGATCCGGTATTAAGTTGGCATTCTTTACAAAAGGTTTTGATCTGTTGGCAAAAGTTTTTCAACCATATTTTAAAGGTGAAGGTGATATCCGAGAGAACCAGCCTATGAGTAACATGTAATAGCCACCAGGTTTGATGTACCTAACAGCATAAAAACTGGACTCTTGGTAACTACATTAGAATTTGCCCTTGACCATATCAAGTACATACGTAGTAGCATGTGTTTTCTAGAACTTTTCACAGGATTCACGCTCGATAGGATTCATAGCTAATAAGACATAGCACAGTAGGCATCAACGGCAAAAAGCGTATAATTGCTATTTATAGTTTTCTAAATGTATCTGCCGTTAGGTTGATCTAGGGTGTTTCGTGACCGGCTACAAAAATTTTTAAACTCCAAAGCAAACCTCTCAACATGTGGACAAATTTGACTGAGTTTCACAAAACAATATTTTAAAGTTTTATCGAATTGTAATATCCATTGTTTTTTATTTAAAAATTAACGTTTCCACATTTTCGATAATTCAAATATAAGAATTTTATATTTCTTGCTTTTCTTGTCGGGAACTAGACAACGATTATAGTTTTTTTTATGATTTTTTTAAATGAAATTGATTGATATTTAGAGGCCTGTCTCTTTTTCTCTTGGAAACACATGAAAATTGATATCAACAGAAAGAAAAGGAGTATGATGGTTGTCTAGTTCCTCCAAAGAAACCAAACAAATATAAAATGTCAACAACCGCCAAAGAATATTAAAAAATATATCATATCAAAAAATCTTTACTGTTGATAAGGCTTTTTTTAAATCATTTTGTGTAATGAAAATTACAGGAATTTCGATAGATAATTGTTTCTGCCAATTTTGCCAATTCACCCATTCTAGTCAATACAAATGTGTCAGGATTATTAATTGAGTCGTCGAAAAAATCTTAGACGTTTTAAATAAACAGTAGCTGCCACCGTGTACTTGAATTGTTTCTAAATGGAGATAATAACTATTTAGGAAGTTATTGTTTTTCATTTTTCAGGGTTTTGAGATATAAAAGTCAGTGTCACGACCTGGATTCGAACCCACGACCTTCGGCTAGATACGCCGCTGCTCTACCACTCGAGCTATCCTGACTCCGATCCACTCGGACACTAACAACCAATCTGAACCCACCTTTTGAATTTTCCCTCCTTTTTGCCATTAAATGGTCAAGAGGACCACAAAAACTCTTCAATTTCATATTTTAATGTATAATTAGAACATTCACATTTTATTAATGCCATATGATTTTATCTATAATTTCAAAAATCGATCTCGATCTAGTACTCGCTTCCTGTCATCTTTGTCATCAAATCATCAAATGTTTTTGCAAAAAAAAGAAGACATTTGTATGTAGTATGTCGGTTTCGGATGCAGGGGTGGTAAATAAGAAGTAACTAATTTCTTTGTCAATAACCTACTAGATCTATCAATCCTATTCTTGCAGGTGTCCCACAGGGCAGCGTGCTCGCTCCTTTCCTATATTCAATTTATACACCCGACCTACCTACACAACCAAACACTATTACCTTCACCTTTGCCGATGATACCGCAATCCTTTCTCCTGATAAAGATTCTGTCACTGCTTCTCGTAATCTTCAAAATCACCTAAACGCCCTAGAAACCTGGTTCCGTCGGTGGAGAATCAAGATTAACGAAACCAAATCAACGAACTTAATATTTACATTAAACAAGAAAACACTCCCACACCTCAACAATATTCCCATCCCAATTGCGAACCATGTACGATACCTCGGACAAACGACTGACGTGGAACCCCCATACACGAATTAAACGCACAGACTGTAATACACGATTTTTTATGCTTAAACGACTAATGGACAGACGATCAAAACTTTCATTAACAAACAAAAGAAAACTTTACATTGCCCTTCTGGCCCCCATTTGGACATACGGACTTAAACTTTATGGTACTGCTAAGCGTTCTAACCTCAATCCAATCCAAACCCTTCAATCTAAAATCCTCCGAACAATAGTACAAGCCCCTTTGCCCCTTTGTATGTATCCAATCACACCATCCATACTGGCTTATACGTCCCTTTTGTTACCGAGCTAGCCCAACATCGCTACAAAACGTTCCACTCCAAACTACTCCATCATCCGAACCCTTTCGTCAAAAACCTGTCATGCACCACATTACCGAACAATCCCAACAGAAGACTGAAGTTTTGTCTAATCTTTGTCACCAAATCATCAAATTTTTTTGCAAAAAAAAAGAAGACATTTGTATGTACTATGTCGGTTTCGAATGTAGGGGTGGTGAATAAGAAGTAACTAACTTCTTTGTCAATAACCTAGTAGATTGATTTCATTTTATTAACTTACTATTTAATTTCACTAACTTTCGTAGTTCGCTTGACCAATTAGTATCTTTCAATTAATGTAATAAGTTTTAGTTGAGATATGAAAGTCAGTGTCACGACCTGGATTCGAACTCACGACCTTCGGCTAGATACGCCGCTGCTCTACCACTTGAATTATCGTGACATCGATCCACGCTTACTGTCACTTACTGTTTAATAATGCTCATACGGTAGTATTTTTAGATTCGTAATTACATTCTTTATATTACATTTTATTACGCACTAATACAAAATATAGCATTTCTTTAATATCTTGGAAGGAATATAACTGAAGAAAGATCTGACAAATAGGGCGGTTGACAAATAAATGCCTTGTTTACAGAACGTGCTTTGTTAATTTTGTTAAATTTAACTAGTGTTCTCAGATGCCATAAACATTTGTCTCTTAGATTGCTACAAGACACCGGTTAAACTTGAAATTTTATTTTTACGTCTCTAATTTCATATTTTAACTAGACCGTTTAAGTTTAGTGAGGAAATATTAATCAATGCTACCGTTGGATCGTTTGGAGAGTAAATTCATTTTTCAATCTTGGAGAGTTAATTGCATTTTTATTTGTAATCTTGTTTTGCAGTGTTATTAACATGATATGAATATTGATTTGGGTAGCTGGTATTTCAAGGCCTTTGTCCTAAAACTTGTGTTTCTCGTTAAAGAGTAGTTTTACTTGTACACACTTAGATATTGGGCGAAAATTTGGTTTTTTACTAGCTTAAATTTAGCTGTTTTTTTTTTTTTTTACCAGAAATTAATTTGGTACTAGGAAGGTGTCTTTCTATAGGAAATTAAACGCTCTTTTACGCGGTGTTCTTTTTAGTTTGAAAAATACATTTAAACAATGGCTGAAAATGGTTTTTACAGTTTTTGTAAATTGCAACGCTTGATTTTTGCGAATTTGACAAGGCTAAATTTACCGCCTGATTTATTAGCTCAGGTTTCACTATAATATTTTATAGAAACGTTGGTGAAATTTACTAAATGGTTAGGAATATATCCTATAACAGGGGCGTTTTGTTAAGAACGATACTTCTTTATTCGAAATAGATAAATTTTAATGATTACTCTGTTCGGAACTTAATGATCGGCCGGACGGCCCATCCTTAATATTCACCATCTCAATATCTTCAGTGAAAATTTTAAATTGGGAGATCGGTGCAGCATCTACCGAGCAAGTCGTAAGCTGGAGACCTTGAGAGTTCGTCATCCTCCCGCTGGAACTCGCCCCTACCATTTTTCCGAATCCCATCGTATACTAGTCATGGCAATTCTCAGCTTTCAACGATTAAACATTTACTTCCATCGGTTAATAATTAATTGATTCGTGATATGTTTAATGTATTAAATTCTAATTGAATTTTTTATTGAGAATGAAACTAAGGCACATGAAACCGCCAGGTTTTATGGAATTCTCGGAACAATTAAAAATGTATTTCCATTGGTTAATAATAAATTGATTCATGATATGCTTAATGTATCAAATTTTAATTAAATTTTTTATTTATAACTGAAATAAATGTACGTGAAACTGACAGATTTTAGGGAATGCTCGGAATTGTTAACTTATCTGTAAAATATTGATCAATTTCTTACCCAGTTAACCCACGTGCTACTAAGAAGTAAATTTATTATTTAATTTACACGGGTATAGTTTCCATATTGTACATGTATATAGTGGAAAGGTCTAGATAAAAAAAGGAACAGTAACAAATTAAGGTCATTTCAAAGACTAGGTTGTTTGATATATGGAGTATTTTCAACTACACCCACCCTAGAACTTCAAATCATAACCAATACCACACCTCTTCACATTGAGGTTAAGGCCAGACAGATTAATTTGCGAGGGCAGCTGGAATCGTAAGTGCAATGGCATAGGTCACTCGAAAACCTCACATCTAAAGAGTAGTTGTGTAAGGATAACAGCCAATTATGAAGCGTTAGTGAAAAAAAGAAAAAACCTCGGAGGAAAAGAACTTTCAGGTAGTGACCACTTGTGAATATAATTTGGATGATTGGAAGATGACCATCTTAACATAGACTGCCACACAGATCAAATTTAAAGAGAGTGGTGCAGGGCTACAGCTTTCTTCAGTCAAATTGGTACTTTTTTCTGCCAATACTTTTTCCAACAAAATTAGTACCTTTTCACAACTTTCCCAAGCAAATTAATATTTTCCCCGAGAAATTTAATATTTTTCAAATGGGGTGAGGTAAAGGGGGATGAACATAATCATATGTCAAGAAACGAAATTTCTTATTGAAAATAAGAAAATTAATCAAATTAACCTTTTATTTCAAAGTCAATGCAGGGGGCATCCTGCAACCGCTGATGGTAATTTTAGTTACTAATCACTTCTGCAGCTGTCTTACTTAAAACCCTCCTGGCTGATACCTTTATTTTAGAAAAAACATATTGAGCTGGGTTTAATATTGGCGAATATAGAGAATTATATATTTAATAAAATAATCAGCAGGTAGTACATTATTCTGTAATTAGTAGAGCGAAATGAAACAGTAATTTGTTTTGCGATTTCCTACATGATCTTTGCGAGAAATGTAATGCAACGGAGCTGAACACGCTATTCTGATAATGGATAATGCAGCCATTCACAGAACGCGAGATGTATGCAATGTTGGAGAATCGTTTTCTCACACAATCAAGTACTGCCTCCATATTCGTCAATGTTAAACCTGGCTGAATAGGTTTTTTTTTTTTAAAAAAGGCATCCGCCAGGAGGGACATTGCAGAAGTGGTTATTTGCAGTGTCAATACCATCAATTCTACAGATTGCTCCAATTTTATCATCGATGTGATACTGAAATTACCATCAGTGGTTGCAGGATGTCCCCTGCATTGACTTTGAAATAAAAGGTTAATTTTATTAATTTTCTTATTATCAATAATAAATTTTGTTTCTTGACAGTATGATTATGTTCAATATCGCCCTTTACTCCAATGCTTGTGTCCTGGAAAATCTTAAAAGAGGTTACACTGACAAAAAATCTACATAAGATCAGACTGCCAATCAGCTATTAAAGCACTGGCATGCACAACGATTACATCAAAATTAGTCAGTGAATGCATCCAAAATCTCCAAAACCTGGGGGAACACAATAAGGTAAAGGTATCCTGGGTGCCAGGGCACAGGGGAATTTTGGGTAGTGAAGAAGCTGACAGACTGGCCAGAGGAGGATCCACAAGAACATACATGGGCCCCGAGCCTATCCTTGGGATATCAAAAACAAGCATAGAATCCTCCATTGCAGAATGGATCCAAACAAAACAAAGAGAAAAGTGGATAACCTCTAGCAGTGCTAGACACAGTAAACGTACGATAAAACAACCCTCACCAAAACTAGCAAAAACACTACTACAATTGGAGAGGGCAATTCTCAGAGGAGTGGTGGGTCTACTAACCGGCCACTGGCATCTGAGAAAACATCTAAATTACATGGGCATATACAATTATGATCCCATTTGCAGACTATGTAATGAGGAGGAAGAAACAGCCACTCATATCATCTTCGAATGCGAAGCAACGGCTCAATGGAGGTTCTATCTAACGATCTAATCGCCGTAGAGAACCACATTGAAGCAATAACAGTCAATGACTTGACACTTCTGAGAAAAAGGATCGAGTCTATTGACTAAACCAAGGAACAAGGATGGTACAATAAGCCAGAAGGCTGCAGTGCCTGGGGCACACAAACCTCACCGCCTAGTACCTTTGCTACCATTCCATTCGGAGAGTGGATCTGGGCCACGATAGCGTAAGTGGTAGCGACGCTCGTGACACTCACTTTTTATCTCAACTAAAAACCTTAATTAATTGAGAGATATTAATTAACGAAAACTAGTGAATATAATAATAATAATTTTATTTGCGAAAAGTATAGTATTATAGTAAGGTAAAGCATATTTTCTTTAATGGAAGGATAAAGGATAAAGGATTCACAGGTCGCTGTGGAAAGTAATGTTGTGTCATGGTAAAAACATGCTTTGACAATTTGTCATAAGATTTTTGAAAATAATGTTCGGGTGCTTTAGACATAGTATGAATTGTTGGAATCACACAACTATTGTTAAAATGTTTTCTCTAAATTGGTGCCTATTCCACTTCAGTCTACTAGCTATGTACATAATCCTATGTATATGACTTGAGTGGAATCCCGCCTCTGGTATCCTTTCCCACCATACCATACCCTCCTTTTGCAATTTTTCAATTAATTGTAATGGTCAAGCAGACCTCGAAATTAATGAATTATTATAATTTTTGAGTAAACACGTTCGGGCGCGGCTCCGTCAGTGAAGCGCCCGATTTGGGAAGTACACTGTACCCCCAAATCTTCAACCTCTATCTTCTCAAAATCCACCAATCACAGCACGCTTCTCTCCTTTTTCGTCAAAAATCCGTCCCTTCTAGGCTTTCTTCTCCCCCAGCTCTCGGAGCGTGCACATCTCCTACCGCCCTGACAAGTGTTGCACAATAGTAATTAACCACCGTGTAAGACCGGCGTTTCTTAAGTCTCATCGCCACGCGAACCTTCACGTATCCCTTTCAAATCGCCATATGATCTTAAACCCCGCGTGCATCCCATCTCCAGACCTCATAGTCCCAAACCTAGGAAGTGTACTAATTTTGTTGGGAAAACTATTAAATTGGCAGAAATAAGTACCACTTTAACTGAACAAAGCTATATTAGCATCTCCTCCCCTCATGATAATAACACCTCCGTTTTTCAGGCGGAAATCTGGGCCATTATTGTGTCGTAGAACACTTATGGAACGGATATTACAATTTTTTCCGACAATCAGACTTGTCCCAAGTGTCTCAGGTGCAAGGGACAGTAGATCAATAGGATCTATTCCAGGTTTGAGAACAAGATGGGTAACAGCACTGAAGGACAACAGGGCAACGAAAAGAAGGATGGCCTGGCCAAAGAAGGTTCTAATACTACCTTTGTCGTGCTACAACCGGTATTTCCTCACTCATGAGCACAGCGAAAGAGAGTAACTAAGGTATGAACTAATTCCTTATGGAGTGGAATTTAAACCCCGGACACAGGCAATCGAAAGAGTTCGTTAAGGTGATCAAGTCAGCCAACTCGAGATGGCTATTCTGTATCTCAAGGAAGGGAATTAGGAGGCTGGTAGGGCCTCCTGACGGGCCACTGCCTAGTGAGAAGACACCTCTCCGTAATGGGTATTCTACCAGATCCCTTTTGCAATTTTTGCGATATATAAGAAGAAACGGGAAGGCATCACAGAATTTGATAGATATGCTATGTCTAGATTTGAAATCTTTGAAGAAGCGCACATCACCAAATCACTCCGCGAGATAATATGGTTCAAAATCTTGGGGTATGTGAACATGATCAAAAGATTTATGCAGGATGGGTTAGCCGACCAAGGCCCGGACCTTTTGGAAATGGGGTCCGACTCTACCCAGGCATTTAACCCCTCGGGTCTGTTTAACCGAGAAACAAATAGGAAAATAAATCGCGTGTTTGTGGTTCCATTCCAAACACCAACTCTGAATTATCTTGTTTGTCCCAAATGTTGAAGTATTGTGTTGATTAATGACTTGATTAGAACTCCAAATCTTTCTGGTGACAAAGACGGTGAAACTATTGACATAGTCAGCTAGTGTTTGTGTTGCCATTTGACCTCACTTCTACGTACTTGCTTCACACTTGCAAAGTTATCAAATATAAAGCCATCTTGTTTATTAGGTAATCACACAATATTTTTTACGCCTTTTTAAAAAATTTATGTTCTATTTATACACCATATTGCCACTACTGAACTAAGTCAATTTGACATAAAATATATTTGTATTAAATCGTTTTTGTAATTTATTTTTTACCGTTTCTTTGACTTTTGGAACCCGGGTACGTAGTCAAAGAGTGCGTTGCTGGTTATGAGAAACTCTAGTCGTATCTCATGGACCGTCAGGTAAGATGCCTCCCAAACATATTGTTGATATTTTTAGGAAAAAGTTTATGTTTTATATAATTTTACTTGTGCTCATCAACTGTTATTAACTTTTTACATTTTGCGCAGTATTTTTAATTTAGTTAGTTATATGAGATTTGTTATCTGTACCTTGTAACCTGTTTGACTTTCAATCACTACGCCTTTCACAGACTCTCTCTCTCTCTCTCTCTTTCTTTCTGTTTCTCTCTTCTTTCCCACTCCTTCCATGTCTATACCATACACTTACTCACTAATTCTTTTCATTTACCCTATTTTAAACATGCAATTTTTTTTTGTCAAGTGTGTATTTATTCTTTATTTGTTCTTACACTATTCCATTTGTTCGCTCACTCTCGCTTCCTTTTTTGCTTTCTTTTATCTTTCTCTTTTTTTATGTTTCTTGCTTTATGTTATCTTTTTTCTCATTTCACAAAGCAAACAGCGATAAACTTTCGTCACTTTCTGCCTTTTATACAAAGCGGAATGAGTTTTTACAAAATCGCACAATCAATCCAAAATGGTCCAGTTTAGTATAAGTACACGTACCACAAAACATTTAGAAAAAATCCAATATTTTATTTAATGTTGAAATTGAGTTAAAAAGTATGACTTTGAATGACAATTTATGTTTTGTTTGACTCACCCTTCTTTTAAAGAAAAATAATTGTGCTATGCAATAAAAATTACCATTTCCCTCTATCTTAATTGATGAAAACACTAAAGTAGGTAATTTGGGTTTTTTAAACAAAATGTATATCACTACAAACATATACAATATTTGCGATGAATAATTTCGAGCTAAAAGCTGATTTAACACATACACGTCTTAATGGAAGTTGTGTTAATTGAGTTCATCACGAGGCGATCTGAGTGAGCTGCCGCTTCGTGGACAAATTGTGTCCCTCGAGTGAAGTTGGTATTAAATGGATCCGGAGGGCCTTCCTTGATTAAATTTCAACCCGAGGCCAGAGTAGAAAATCGTCTCGCGAGTTTTTAATTTTACGAAATCTAATATTTTTCTTCAAATTTGCTAATGAAGGGATCTCAACGGCTTGTTCAAATTGGTCCGCAGAGGATTAGACGTTCAATTACAAATCTTAGTCGCAAATGGAATTGTTTAATACAAAAAAGAAAAAAATATCTCGCCAAAAATGTTCACACCTTGAGAGAAAACTCTAGATATTATTTCAGTTTATTAGACTGGATTCAGGGAGCTTTTGGCTCAGGAAATATATGAGTACATAGCTCAAGACGGTTGTACCACAAGAAAAAAACCACCGTACATCATATATATTACGGTTAAAGTGTAATAAGTCACCGGCAAATGAAATTTCAATCCAGTACCGAGTAGCCACTATCAAGTTTGTATAGGTTAGTAAAAAACTTCAAGTTAAATGGCGAGCTATACACCGTAATAAGGACAGCGCAGAAAACTATAATTAATTTTACAAAAGAGAAACCTGCAAAAGGATTAATTTTAAAATGGAGAAATAGCAACAAACTATGGAAAAACCATCCGAAACTCATGGCTCCAAAAGACGACATGAAGAGGATGTTTGAATATAAACTTAGGTACCAAACCAGAATGGGAACTAGATGGACAAACCTCTTTTAAAAATGGCAGCATTCTTTGGTACACAGATGAGTCTAGAAAACAAGAAAGTACAGTGGCAGGTATATTTGGTTCTGGAACCAAATATTCAGAACCTATACAGGAAAATACCAGTATCTTCCAACAGAGATTCATGCAATCAAAAGATATACCCAACTCAACCTAATAATAATAACCTCAACCTAAGTAAAGGGTGCAAAAACAAGGATATAGCTATCACATCAGAGAACCAAGCAGCCATCAAAGTACTAAGCCATCATTAGTTCAAGGGTGGTGTAAAACTGCTAAACCAAACAAAACATATTAGGTATGGGACCCTCTGCTGGGTCCCAGGTCACATGGGAGTGCAAGGCAACGAAAAAGTGGACACCTTTGTAGAGCACCGCTGACAAGACCACAACCCTTCTGTGGCATAGAGTATTACTAACCAAACAATTAACGAGGATCTTAGACAGAAGGACAAAACGAAAATGAGGGAACTATGGAATTGGACACAGACAATCCAAGATTCTTTCAAGCAATTTCGCAAGAAGAAATCACAGAATGTGTCAAGGGAAGCAGGAATAAACTCACAATCCTAATAAGATTCCCAACAGGATTCTGCAAGTTTAACGGACACTTAAAATAGAATGGAATAATCCAAAATGGTACATGAAGATTGTGCAAAGAGGCAGAAGAGACACAAACACATCTAATAACAAACTGCGCAGCTACACTAGTCAGTAGAAGGAAATTTTTTTGGATGATGTGACCAAGAAGTGCTTCAACTTGAAACCGGGCATATTAATCAAGTTTCTTTATGCTTTAGGCATGGAAGATACAATAGCTCTTAAAGGACGCAGTATACTATACCCTGAAATTATATCTACATCTAACTCTAACCAAATGTAGAGAAGTACAAAAATGCGTAAACGCAGAGTAAATTCTTCATAAGCCACCTCAACAAAAGCTTATTATGTTCGATCTCTCCTTAAGTTACTTAAATTTACTTTTCACTTTTTTTTAAACGTCTATGTAACATGAAATACATGACATATTGAAACTAACAGTGAGATAGAACAATATTTAAAATAACATGTCAATTAATTGCTTTGTTCTGGCTCTGTGTATTGTATTATTGTAAACATTTTTCATTAAACATATCTCTTATATTCCTGTTACTGCAAAACACCTCTACTTACTGTTCAATTAGTGATCGTTTTACATTGGAGCTTAAAGTTAGAACTCGGTTTAAACAGGGCTTTTAAAGTAAAAATTATAAGTAGTTTATTTACTTTTGAATGGTCCAGCGTACATTAAAATTTTGGCCACTTAATCCGCTATTTTTTGTATCCTCTCTAACTTAACCTAGTTAAGTACGCATCAACTTTTTATAACAACAGAATATTTAGGAGTTTTACTCTACTGGTCCATGGGTTTTCGGTGTTCACATTTGCCTGTAAAAGGATATGAGTTTTTTTCTACCTTTTTAGAAAAACGTAGAGTTTGGGTGTCTGTGAGGTCAACCAGTTAATGGCTTGGAACATGGTGGCTGTTACAGCTGTTGAGACTAGACATCTTCAGTCGTATTTTTGTATTATTTTTGCTAGAACTACTGTACAAACTGCTGTACTACTGTTTGTATTACTGCAAAATGTAGAGGGAAGATAGTAACTAGTTGAAAAATGAAGAATAACGACCAGACCATGCCAATAAACTAGTTCTTCAGACACTGACTTTAGGTAACATTTGCTTGTAAAACCATATATTATCAGGCTTGTAGCATCTCTTTATAAAAACAGCGTTTGGGTGCCTGTGAGGTCAACCAGATAATGGCTTGGAACATGGTGGCTGTTACAGCTGTTGAGATTAGACATCTTCAATCGTATTTTTGTATTATTTTTGATAGAACTACTGTACAGACTGTTGTATTACTGTAAAATGTGGAGAGAAGATAGTAACTACTTGAAGAATGGGGAATGATGACCAGACCATGAAAATGATAAACTATTACTTCGGACATTGATATAAGGTAAGGTTTGCCTGCAAAACCATAGTTATCGAGATTTTCTTGCACCTCTTTAGAAAAGCAGATTTAGGTGTCTGTGATTTCTACCAGATAATGGCTTGGAACATGGTGGTTGTTACAGCTGTTCAGACTAGACATCTTCAGTCGTATTTTTGTATTATTTTGGATAATCCTACTGTATAGACTGCTGTACTACTGTAAAATGTGGAGGGAAGATAGTAACTAGTTGAAAATTGGAGAATAATGACCAGACCTTGGCAATTATAAACTAGAGTTCATCGCGGTTGTATTGTAGCAATTTTTGGTTAGGTCTGTGTTGTTTTTATTAGTCCTAGTTCTTTTATAACTCTTTTTTTATACAATCGTAAAACGAAAAAAACGTTCAAAACAATCATGGTGATTTTACAGTAACTTCTCAGTACAGTAACTCTTCTCTAATTTTGATGTGTTAGTTTTCAGCATTTATTATTTTACAATTTTACTGTACATTTGAGACCGTGAATTCAACCCACTTACTAGAGAGGAAAATCTGTGTATCATATTAACACTTAATACAGATCCATTCCCTATAGATAGCGAAATGCTTTCTCATTTCCGCACTGACAGACGATACACTTGATAAAAGATCGGAGTACGCAGGTCGTTCTGAAATGTTGTGTTAATTCCACATTTGACAATTGCACTAACGACTATAATGACTAACGAATATAACAGCCGCACTACTGATTAAGGTCAAATGATCAACGTGATTGACTAACAAGTGAGAATTGGCAAACAAATTGCAATGACCAATCCTAACATTTCCAAACATAAGACAAAGAGATTCTTACTAAAGGACGCACGCATCTGTGTGTGTGTGTGTGTGTGTGTGTGTGTGTGTGTGTGATCATGTGCTCAATCACTGGGGGATTAACATCCAATCTAAGTCATCACCAATTTGATATGAAATGTCCAAAGAAATTTTGATACCCCAGAGATTTTGGCTAATTTTTATTACTATTATTATTAACTTACTATCTTCTAAAACTTATTGCTTTGCAACACGTTATTAATCAATTATGATACTTAGTAGGGTTTTTAGTTGAGATAAAAAATTCAGTGTCACGAGAGGGATTCGAACCCACGACCTTCGGTTAGATACACCGCTGCTCTACCACTTGAGCTCTCGTCACATTGACCCACTCAGACACTATCTTCCCATCTCAACCCCACCTTTTGAATTTTCCCTCCTTTTCATCTCAACTAAAAAACTTTAATTAATTGAAATATATTAATTGGTCAAGCAGACCATGGAAACAAGTCAACTTATTCATAATGTTTGAACCAAACTCCAACTATGATTTTGTTAGTGTAGAACTAAAATTTTCAAAATACATTTTTTAACCAGCTGTTAATTGTAACGACTCAACAAAGTAACTCTTGACGGAGTTGTCTGAATGAAAACGTAGTTTAGAAGGGTCAAAGGGCAATTAGAATAGAGAGGGAAACAAAAGTGCCTCTTACCACTGGAGACCTTCATGATACAAGCGTTGTTATGGAAAAGGTCCGCTGTCCTTCACATAAATACTGCTACTAGGAAATTATTAGGGCAGGTCTTTTAGACATAAATAAGAAAATAATCCTATAGGTGATACATAATACATCTTGAAAAACCAAAACAGCAAGGTTAGAAAAAATAAAATGATCGTAAATGACCAAAAACCTGTTTATTCCCACCAAGAAGATGTCACACTTTTTAATAAGTTATTCTTGTGTAAACTATCCATTTAAAAGACTGAAATTATAATAACAAAATAGCACAATCATATTATCATTATCGACTTATCCATAGGAAACTAGAAAAATTTAGAAGTATAGCACTATACGACATACATACAGAAAACTGAACCGACCTCAAAATAACGGGCAGGTCGTAAAGACAAAACACAAGTCTAAACGACAATGACGCCAACATAGATAAATCCCACACCAATTCCAACTAACACTAATGCCTTAAAATTGTCAAACTCAATCAAATCACACAAATCCATCAGCATGTTTTAAAAGTCAAATAAATGAAAAAATTTAAATAATTTTTTTTTCTGAGAAGTAGTAAAATTGAAACATGATTAACAAAAATAACTTACACCCTACTGCTTTTGAACAAATAGCAGAAAAAATATAAATTTACCTAAATAACTAGATATAGCCGTGATGACCATTAGTTTGGAGAACCTTTATTTTCTGGTATTCCTCACCCTGAATATTTTAAAAATGCTATCATATATATACCTATACATACACACACACACATATATATATATATATATATATGTGTGTGTGTGTGTGTCTTGGGAGGGCGCATACTGATCTGTACTGCAGAGTACCAGAAATTGTCCCTGTTACAAAGGGAATGGATTCGTAGTGGAGGGAATTTAAAGAAGAAGCTACCTTCTATCTGTCACCTTTTCTTGAAACGTGCTTATGACCACCGTTAATACCCGGCCTCACGGTGGATCGGACTGAAGCGTTGAGGACGTTATGATTACGCTAACTGAGTCCCTCGATTGCGTGAGTAGTGGCGGACGGGAACGGATAGTGAATCGGATGCTCCTATTCGAGTATGATTTGCACGTAGGTGTAGACTGACCTGGATTATGAGCTTTTTATCGTAGGCATTTCCATTTTAAACAAAACTGCGGCAGGATCCTGTAGTTGCTACGCTGAGGAGGCCCCATTTCTCTGGGAGGTAGAGTGGCCTTATCTATCTGGAGAGTGCGCGGGAGACCAGGCTGATGTATTTACGGGCGGCATACGCTTAATGCGGACTCGACCACTGGGAATAGGCAAGCAATCTCGGGGCTGAGATCCTTCTACACCAAGGCTACTGCACCAACACACTTCTGTCTTATGTTGAGGTGCGTCAGCTCTCACCTTGAGAATCATAACGTTCTATAAGGTGGAATTGGCCAGATGCGAACGTTAACGATCCTCATTGACTATTTTAGGACGATCGCGTATACGGGAAAGCAATGTCCCGTCTACTTCTTATACTTGGGCTTGTTCTGCAAGAATAACACTTGAGTATTTTTTATTCAGAGTGCAGGTTAGAAAACGTGATTAAGCACATGAAGGAACTGATTAAAAACTTAAAAGTAATATTTTCATTCTATCCAATCTGGCGTATTCGCAAACAGCACCGATTATCTGACCATAATTTTATGTACAAGTTAGCTCTGACTGAATTTGTCACAATCAGTTTCTGTAAATTAAGGATAGGGACTGATTGTGAATTTTATGAGTCGTTCCAGGAAACATCCTGTCAGTCCTCTTCTCCTCTAACTAGAATTAGCGAGACAGATAGTAGATGTACAGTGTATGGATCTTTTCAGCCCGTCTCCATGTTTGTTTATGTTGCAGCGCTGGGAGATGGAGCACCGAGGATTGTCGGATAGAGCTCATCGCATGAAGATCTATAGTTACGAGTTATTTATGGCCGCTCTCACTGGGTCCCTATTTCACAATCGTACCCTGCACGCACCGCTAAAAATTACCTTTCAACAAAAATGCCAGTCCGTTGTTTTTTCCTTCTCGCATGTTGCCCAACGCTCTTGTTCATTATGTCGCTTCGAGCAATTTTCACGATCTGTATATAAATTGGCTGGCCTGAGGTCGGTATAAAATATTTCCGCATGTATTTTCAAAGACTATGAATACGGCTCGATTTATTTATACACCCTTGGGATTTGGGAATGAGAACTCAGCGCAAAACCGAGTTTTGAATTATTAGTCGTTCTTCGGCTACTGGGAATTGATGTTCTTTCATGCTTGGGGGATACGCTTTAAAAATAATTTGCACAAGTGCAGATCAGAAATTTGATCGAGATATACATTAATTTACGTATCTATCGAAATTAAACCCCGGGCTGTTATTACACACTTATAAAACACATTTTAAACAAATTACAAACAAACTACTAGTAACAATTTTTAAATATATCTGTTATTCATCAGTGAATGATTAATTAACTATACACCGAGTGTAAATATCCACTTTTAAATCATGATTCTTTTTAATCATTGGCATAATCTGTGAACAGGTAACGGATCTTTAAACATCGAAATCGATTATTGTGACAAGGTGGGGTTGAGATGGGAAGTTAGTGGAGCGAGGTCACGATAGCTCAAGTGGCGTATCTAGTCGAAGATCGTGGGTTCGAAACCCGCTCCTAACACTGACTTTTTTATCTGATCTAAAACCCTTACTAATAAAATTAAGCGGGCCACGAAAACTAATGAATACATTATTAAAAAGAAGAATACATCTAATACATGTATACATCTAAAAATTTGGAAAAATTTCCCCAACCAATCAAACATATTTATACAAATCGAATGTATAAAAATAAAATAATCTATAACCATCGAAAATACGGTAGCCGAGTCATCATTAAAATGTGCTTTCAATAAACCCAACTCGACATGGGTTAATTTCACCAAGTTCTTTTTTAAGAAAAGTGTACGACATTTCATATCTTAGATAAGGACTTTTTTTTTGTATACTTCTCGTCTTGGCTTTTCTTTCCCTAAAAATATAAATATAATCCTTTAGGCTTACGCATCGATTTTTCTCTTCTTTCGATTATGACGTGATTTTTCTAAATTCAAACAATCAAGTAAAAATCCTGTGAAAAGTTTACAAACATTCTTGGAAAATTAACCCCCATATAATTATTAACCTCATTGATTACATAAACCTTTCCTATGAATTATATATTATGGAAAATAATAGAGTTTGTAAAGCAGTCTTGGCAAACCCCACTTTATATTGCATTAAAATAGCCTAACAACATTTCCCATTTTATCTCCAGGGAATTTATGTAAACCTCGTAACTTACTCTGTCGAATCAGGGCACCTTATTTTCTTTACATTTACGAAAATCTCCCAGGAGATCATTTAATAGAAATGGTAAAATGTTGATGTAAAAGTTCATTGAAATGTATTAACCAAAGCAGTTATACTATTATTTTTTATTAAATTCCGAAATTCCTTATCATGGCCGGCTTTTTTAAAATTATTGATTACATATTCTTCATACATAGTCTATTTTAGTATTCAAATATATCGTAATAGTTTTTTATTTATATAATATTTAATTGATATTTAATGGAAATAAATGGTCTATTGAGGAAGATGCACAATCCAAAACACCTTTCTTGGTACTTTGATAATTAAGGTCAAATTAAACCGAGCTTCTGGATTATTGAGAAACCAAATCCTCTCCTTTTAGACGCATTAGCGGAAGAGGTGAGCGAACTTACCAGCACCTTTATGATTTGCTAATAATGATAGCATTGGCTTCGGCTTCTCTAAGATTCCAAAATTGATGTAGTTGATGGAGTATAATGGGTAATTTAGCCCAATAGAGTTGACGATGTTGTGAAATCTAATTATCCTCCATTACTAACAAAATAACCCATCCTCTGAGAAGTCGTTGTGCGTTATCGTCAGGAAAACGTGATTGGTGAACTTTAGTGTGTGTACAAAGATTCAGGGCGCCATGTTAACAGCATTGTACCGCTAGTGTAGAAATGTGCGTGTCTGTCTTCTGTAAAAAAAGGGATGTACGACAAGACATGTTGACCGTACATTTACTTTCCTAAGTTATGTTTTCCATGTGGCCTTTTCGTTACGCTTCGAGTGAAACAGACCATAAATTGGCTCCAATAATATTACCATAAAATATATGTGCGTGGTTTTTTAAAATATTTATAGTAAGGCTTTCAGGAGAATCATATTGTATGCTACATTGCAGTTTTAATGTATTATTTTTTTTTTATCGAGCCAACGTTTCGATTTTTATTGAGATCGTCTTCAGGGCCTGGGATTTACACGCATTGTTCAAATTTAGCAAATGCATGTACGATGCGGAAAAAAGTGACGAAATTATTTTTTAATAAAATATAAAAATCATAAAATAAAAAAATAAAAATAAAAATTTTGAAAATTATTTTTCAATAAAAAATATAAAATAAAAAACAAATTAATAAAAAAATAATAATTTTGGCAGAAAATACATGTAAGAAGTGGAAAAAAATGGTAATTTTTTTTGGCATGTATAAATTCACTTTTTTCCACATCCTACTTAACACGAAGATTATTAAGATCATCTTCAGGACCTGGAATTTAAACATTTTTTAAATTGTACAAATACATGTCGGATGTGTGTGTTTGTAAAATTTAAACAATAATTATTTAGCAATCGTGAGATACGGTCTGGTGAGACGTAGGTTTTAGAAAAGTATTTTCTTTGTCGTGCCACCGTTTCGACCTTTACTGAGATCATTTTCAGGGCCTGGGATTCACAGATTTTGTTGAAGTTTAACAAATACAAGTAGGATGTGGAAAAAAGTGAATTTATGCAATGTCAAAATATTTCTATTTTTTATTAAAAAATAATTTAGGCACTTTTTCGACTTTCTACATGCATTTGCTGTCAAAATTATTATTTTTATTTTTTATTAGTTTTCATTAAAAAATAATTTTGGTGCTTTTTTCCACATTTTACACGTATGTGCTGTCTTTTTTAATTGTAATTTTTTATTACTTTTATTTTTATAAAAAAATAATTTTGACATTTTTCCATTTCCGGCATGTATTTCCTACCAAAATTAATATTTTTTAAATTATTTTTTATTAAAAATAATTTTGGCACTTTTTCCACATTTTACACGTATGTGCTGTCAAAATTATTATTGTAACTTTTATTCTTTTTTAATTGTAATTTTTTATTTTTTATTATTTTTACTTTTTATTAAAAAAACAAAACAATTTTGTCACTTTTTCCATTTCCGACATGTATTTCCCACCAAAATTAATATTTTTTAAAGCATTTACAAAAAAAAATTTTAGGGGGCGTCGGTGGTCGCGAGGTTTCGTCTTTGACACGGCACTCATCACTGTAAGGCCAAGGTCCCGGGTTCGAATCCAGCGGCCCTGCATTCGAACCCGACAAACTTACAAATGGGCTTTTTTTCAAAAACACCGGCACCCTGAGGGTTTATATGACCTCTACTGTTGTGAACCCTCGTTTAAAAAAAAAAAAAAATTGTTTTTATTTTTTAGCATTTTTAATAGTCATTTTTTTTTAAATTTAATTTTTTAATCATTTTTTATTCATTTAATTTTAATAGTTTATTATTTTAATTATTTATTAT
>CM077113.1:15921607-15950227 GCA_039619505.1 Cimex hemipterus
CATTTAATTTTAATAGTTTATTATTTTAATTATTTATTATTTATTAATTTTTTATTAAAAAATTATTTTGACACTTTTTTCCGTATCGTACATGAATCTCTTAACTTTAATTAATGTCAGTACATCCCAGGCCCTGAAGATGATCTCAATAAAGATCGAAACGTTGGCACGATAAAGAACATAACCTTATAAGCAGAGAAATCATAACCAAACGAATTTGTTGTTTTTTATGGAATTTTGAATCATTACTGGATGAGGTCTGGCATTGAGACATTCTTGTAAACTTCTTACTGTCTTATTATTCCTCATCCTATAATCTAGAATTTATCTGGTGCTTCATCGTGGTGCAGCAACTAGGACTCACATGTCAGATATTGTACACAACCATTCGTTGCACAAGGAAGCATTTTAGGTCGTATCACAATTTACTATACGTCCCAATACCATTAATATATCACAAATTTGTCTTCTAATACAAATCCTATCATCCAGGAATACCTTGAATTTAACAACAACTGGTCGAAAAATTGAGAACAAAATTGACTGAGGATGTTCGCATTGACAAATTTTGTATTGAAAAAAAAAAGTTTTGCCTAACAAGGTTTTGTTAAATTCTAATCAAGTCGCTTTGCATGTAGACGGCATTCGTGGCATCACCGCACAAGACTAATGGAAAATTAACAACAGATTAGAGAAATACGAAACCGTTTGTGCTTGAAATCGGTTTTGACTGCCCAAACTTAAATAACTTTATACAAGACATTACTGCGACTACGTTGAACACAATGAGTGAAAATGGTTCCGCCAAGCCAACCAACATTCAGAACATCCATGATCAAACGTCCTCAAATTAAATGTCGCAGCTGTGTTGGATGTCACTAAACTTTTATTGCTCTCAACGATACGTTCCAATTCAGACACCCTTTCAAAAATTTCACACCAAGCTCTCGGCCTTTCTGTCTAAGCCCCTGCTACATTTTCCCATCGACGTGCTCAACACCATTTGATCAAATCGGGTGGAATTTTTCCTATCTATTTGGAACCAACTAATGAAACAATGTTTCACCAGGACATATAATCTGGTTCCACACAAAAATTGTTTCCGCGTGTCAAACTTGCAAAAATAAGAGAGTCCGTCGAAAGAGACACAAAAAAGTATCATAGACATACATAAATTTAATATTCATAGTTCAGAATAAACAATAAATTGACTTATAAACAATAAAAATTTAAATGTTGACTCTTTATTTTATTAAATCCTATATATCAAAAAAATACATCTCTTTTTTGTTATTTTTGTAGAGTGTATCTTGTTAAAATGCAACAGGATTATGTAAAAGATTCAGTAAACACGGTGGGCCACAGTAAGCTGTTTGAGAACGTTAATACTCTATTTCCATATTCCAATTCTATCTCAGTTTAAGGAAAAATTTAAATTATCAGGTGTTTGAAACAAACGGTTTAAAAAAATAGAGAAGAGAAGATAGACTGTGCATACAGTTCACCTGCACGCAGATAAGGAACAAATACACGGAGACGCATATAATTTTTAATCCTGAAAACCTTCTTTGCCACAGCGTAAATGTCTACTCGCTGTAAATGCTTTGTTCGCCAGAGGCCAAATACAAAATGGCGCCGACGAACGTCACCAAAAATAGGAAATGTAATTAATAAGAAGATTGTTTCGGCACCAACGGGAATGAAAGATTCCCGATTGATTAAGAGATGTTAGTTTAGAAAGAATTAAATATAATAGGTTTGGAACTATTAGGTCTGGAGATGGGATGCACGCGGGGTTTAAGATCGTATGGCGATTTGTGAAGGGGATCCGTGAAGATTTGCGAGGCGATGAGACTTAAGAAACGCCGGTCTTACACGGTGGTTAATTACTATTGTGCAACACTTGTCAGGGCGGTAGGAGATGTGCACGCTCCGAGAGCTGGGGGAGAAGAAAGCCTGGAAGGGACGGATTTTTGAGGAAAAAGTAGAGAAGCGTGCTGTGATTGGTGGATTTTGAGAAGATAGAGGTTGAAGATTTGGGGTTACAGTGTACTTCCCAAATCCGGCGCTTCACTGACGGAGCCGCGCCCGATCGTGTTTACTCAAAAATTATAATAATTCATTAATTTCGTGGTCTGCTTGACCATTACAATTAATTGAAAAATGGCAAAAGGAGGGTATGGTATGGTGGGAAAGGATACCAGAGGCGGGGTTTGTGTACCTCAGGCACTGCAGCCTTCTGGCTTATTGTACCTTCCTAGTTCTTTAGTTTAATCAATAGACTCGATCCTTTTTCTCAAGAGTATCAAGTCATTGACTGTTATTGCTTCAATGTGGTTCTCTGAGTCGCTTTTATGCGTCAGATTGAACCTCCATTGAGCCGTTGCTTCGCATTCGAAGATGATATGAGTGGCTGTTTTTCCTCCTCATTACATAGTCTGCAAATGGGATCATAATTGTATATGCCCATGTAATTTAGATGTTTTCTCAGATGCCAGTGGCCGGTTAGTAGACCCACCACTCCTCTGAGAATTGCCCTCTCCAATTGTAGTAGTGTTTTTGCTAGTTTTGGTGAGGGTTGTTTTATCACAAGTTTATTGTGTCTATCACTGTTAGAGTTTATCCACTTTTCTCTTTGTTTTGTTTGGATCCATTCTGCAATGGAGGATTCTACGTTTGTTTTGGATATCCCAAGGATATGCTCGGGGCCTATGTATGGTCTTGCGGATCCTCCTCTGGCCAGTCTGTCTGCTTCTTCATTACCCAAAATTCCCCTGTGCCTTGGCACCAAGGATACCGTTACCTTGTTATGTTCCCCCAGGTTTTGGAGATTTTGGATGCATTCACTGACTAATTTTGATGTAATCCTTGTGCATGGCAGTGCTTTAATAGCTGCTTGGCTGTCTGCTCTTATGTGGATATTTTTGTCAGTGTAACCTCTTTTAAAATTTTCCAGAGCACAAGAATTGATGGCATGTATTTTAGGAGGGAAATTCAAAAGGTGTGTTTGAAATGGGAAGTTAGTTTCCGAGGGGAGCGAGGTCACGATAGCTCAAGTGGTATAGCAGCGGCCTATCTACCCGAAGATCGTGAGTTCGAATTCCGCTCGTGACACTGACTATTTTATCTCAACTACCAACCATAATTAAGTATAATTATAATAGTTTTTATTTGGAATCAACATAATTATTAAAATGTTACAACAAAAAGTTTATTTAACGGAAATGTAATTAAAGTGTGGAATTGTTAAATAAATTACATGTGAATTAAGATCGAATTTTCTCTATTGAAATTAATCTATTATAAGTATCGAAACACATAGAGCTAAATGAGTGAAAACGTATTAATGTCGTAGCAAATAATACATGACTGGACATGGGAAGGTGCGGGTTTAAGAAGTAAAAAGTTGGAGCAAAAATATCACCAAAGCCCACAGGTCGAAATCGTCGCACGTCCTCCGCATTACGAATCTCTAGTCCTTTGGCATATTCGTTCAAATCTTCAGTCAAATTAACGTGGACAAGGCGAGAAGAACATGCAGAAAGGCTGAGGATCAGCAAAACAGGTCGGAAAACGCAGTAAAAGGAAGACCTACGAATGCATACTTTGAAAACATCAAGAAGGCGCGATCGAATTGGGATGACTACAAACATGGGGAAATTGAGCGATCTTGGCAATTTTGGCATCCTTCTTTAAATTCCCTTTATGCCGTATACGTATGGTGACGTGCGTGCTTGTAGAGTTTTTGAAAGGGAAAGAGAAACCCTAAAAGCCTTCTTCCGCCAAAGTTTGCCCTCGGACTTTAAGAGAACGTATTCACCATCAAAGCCTTTTCTAGGCGCTCAAGGCATTAAGCCTGATATATTTTAGTCGTCAAATACAAAGCGTCTATTTATTTATTCAATTAAGCATGTATGTACGTTTATTTAATTAACGGTGTATTATGCGTTTATAGGTTCATATGGTTAGGCCGGGTTGATTTTCCCTACTCAACTTTGCAGCCATTCTTGTCGACAAACAATCAAAATCGTCAATAAAATGAAAATAATCAAAAATAGCGAATTATAAAGGGGAAATTCATTAGATTTGGATAAATTAAATTCAAGGAAATTAAATGTCAGTACCCTCTTTGAGTCTACTTAGGTATGGCCCTAGGAAGATGATAAGCTCAAAGTAGTTCCCCGGTTTTGGTTTCACACCCATGTTTGTTAGATTGGCGTGGTGGCCACCCGAACAATGGAAAGTCGAGTGATGAGACTGATCACAGTAGTCTTATGTGAGAAACTCCATCATCGACCGAGACATACCACTGGTAATTGATTAGGGATGGTTAGTAGTTAGTTGGTAATTGATGTCGCGTAATTTCTTATACCAGGCTGAAAGACACCATGACCGTCCATAATCTTTTTTGCAACATCTCATCCTCTGCCACTGTGAAGATACAAACTCCTGAAAAGAAAAAAAGCTCAATGAATAAGACACAGGTAGCCGAGTGGTTAAGGCATCAGACTCTCGGCTAGCAGATTCCGCGGTAGTGGGTTCGATCCCCACCGTCTGCTCGGGACAGTTTCTGACACCTAAGGGGATCGGTGGCCGCAGTTGAGATAATCTGACACGGCACTCATCAATGGCGCAAGGGGATCAGATCTCAGTGACCCTGATTTGGGTCTCAACTCACTTCAGACATAGTTTCTTCGATGGAAGCACACGGGAGCTCCAATTCACACTCGTGTTGCAGGCCCCCAAAAATTCCATTCAGGAATAAAGTACAATAAGAATCCCCATTAACTCACGGAATTTGCTTTGAGAGTAACATGAAAGTTAGTACATTAGAAGTTGAAACTTTGTGCCCTGTTTGTCAAAAATTAAATTTTTAAAATAAAAATTCGTTCATAACCGTTTCAGGAGTTCCTGATACCGGAGAGTGAACCCACTTGGAGCCGTTATAAATAATAAAAAACGCCCTTGGCAAATTTGCGTAATAAATGTCCTGGGAGTATAAATCACTTTTGAAACAGGACCGGCCGGAAGGGCTGGGATCAATAGCTCATTTTGCGGAAAATTGAGTCTAAATAAAGCCTTCTTCTGTTGAGACGAGCCAATTGTCACATCGTCAAATTGTAACTGTAAATTGAAGAAATCGAAGTTGCCACCGGCTCTGGAAGTCGAGAGCACGTTATCGGAGATATTTAAGGAAGTCGAACATCCGCTGCCATCTCTCAAATTGAATTGGCCTTTCAACGTGAATCCTAGCCCCGATAAGGCAGATGGAAAAGTCTTGGGAGCAACAAGGTTTACTTTTCAGCTCCCCGTCGTCATTACTGACACAAAGTAAATTGTCGTTACATTCTTATCAAATCCTCCACAAAGAAGAATAAGTTGATAATTTTCTTTAGTGCTCTAATCGGAGACCAACTAGGACAACAAAAGTTAAATATGTTAACTAAGACTAAAAAAACGTACTTTTATTTATGGTTTTATTTATTTATGTTTCATCTTACGGTATTATTGTAGTTTTCGCAAATAAAATTAATATTGTTATTTTCACTAGTTTTCGTAGTCCTCTTGATTTATTATCTTTCAATCAATTAAGGTTTTTAGATCAAATTAAAAAAGTCAGTGTCTAGAGCGGGATTTGAACCCACAATCTCCGGCTAGATACGCCGCTGCTCTACCACTTAAGCTATCCTGACTCAACTAAAAAACCTTAATTAATATCTAATTGTTTTAATAAGTGAAATGAAGAATGCCTTCACTAAAGCTCCCCGTGGTCATTTCATTTGTCGCCAAGAATCAATTAAATTACACGGAATTTGTAAAACGGCAAAAAAGGAGGGAAAATTCAAAAGGTGGAGTTGAGATGGGAAGCTAGTGTCCGAGTGGATCGAAGCCAGGTTAGCTCAAGTGGTAGAGCAGCGGTGTATTAACCCGAAGATCGTCGGTTCGAATCCCGCTTGTGATACTAACATTTTTATCTCAACTAAAAACCCTAATTAATTGAAAGATATTAATTGTTCAAGCGGACCAAGAAAACTAGTGAAAATAATAATAATTTTATTTGCGACAAGTACAGTATTACAGTGAGATAAAACATAAATAAAGAAATAAATAGAACCATAGGTTGAGGTATCATGTTAGAAAAATATATAATTCAGGAAGCCTTACCTACCTTTTCATAAAGACTAAAATTTCTTCCTTACACGTTGTATATTTGGGCCAATTGTTTTCGATAGGACACGTTGGATTTAAGAGCTTGCTAGTCGGATGATGTCCAGATGGAATTATTGCTAGCCATTGGAGTGGAATAGGAAGTCGAAAATCACTAACAGAACCTCCTGGGTTTTCTCTTCGAACAAGCTCGGTTTGAAATATTGTCCGGTTTAGCGGTTACATTGCTGTTTATGGTACGTTTCCTTGTCCTACTCTTCTTTCATCTCAGCCTGTTTGTAACTGCCCCATAGCTGGACATTTATCCTTTGAACTTCTAATTGGGCTGTCCAAAAATATTAAACACATAAATAACCATGAAAATTAGGGTTCATGATTGTTTTAAATTGTCCTAACGAAGGCCGCATTACTGTATAATTTCTGAAATGACGCTCGACAAGAGTAAAAATTAAAAATTTAATGTCGTTTAAATACTTTCTTTAATAGTAGTAATTGAATAGATATTATTAAATTCAAATTTTTGTTCAATATTTAATACTATGCAAAGTATTTGCAATTTATATACACTTATTCGTTGCTTTATTTACACTATAGCTGTATTACATTGCTTTGCTTGCGAGGATAATAAACTAGACTAATAGACAATTTTTTATTTTTTATATGCAAATATTGATTGAAGACTATGGTAAAATAATATTTTTCAATTAATTAAGATTTTCAGTAGAGAAAAAAAAGACAGTGCCACGGGAGGAATTCGAACCCACGATCTTCCGCTAGATACGGCGCTGCTCTACCACTCGAGCTATCGTGACCTCGACACTAACTTTCCATGTCAACCCCAACTTTTGAATTTTTTCCGCCTTTTTGCAATTTTTCAAATTCAAAAGGTGGGGTTGAGATGGGAAGTTAGTGCTCGAGTGGATCCAGGTAGCTCAAGTGGTTGAGCAACCGCGTATCTAACCGAAGATCGAATCCCTGGACCATTGGTATTTTTGTCTGAATTAAAAACCTTAATTAATTTTAACATATTAATTGGTCAAACGGATCACGAAATTAGAGAATTTAACTGTATAATTGTTCTCCAAAACTGAAAATTTGAAACTTGACTAGAAAAACTTAAAAAGTAGTTTTTCATAGCGTCATTGGTTCATGAGAAATGAGGCCATATAATAAGGACTGTATTCTCACAGCATACTGTAGTTATGTATCACGTAACAGACGGAACAATTATGAAATTACTGACGTTCATTATTTTTAAGAAACAGAGGCAACTTAAAATGTAGTATGCAACTAGTTAGAAAAGTTTTACTGTATCAAAAAACTCGTTTCAACCGTACAGATATTGATGACCATTGTAAAATAATTTCTTCCAGTTGGTTGGGGTTTTTGGTTCTTATAAAAAAGACAGTGCCATATGAGGGAATCGAACCCACCATCTTTGGCTACGTAAGCCGCTACTCTACCGCTTGTGCTATCGTGACCTCAATCCACTCTAAAACTAACATTCCATCTCAACCTCATTTTTTCTCCCTTTTGCCATTTGTCAAATTCAAAAGTTGGTGTTGAGATGGGAAGTTAGCGTCCGAGTGGATCCAGATCGCATCGGCGTATGTAGCGGAACATCGTGGGTTCGAATCCCTCTCGTGACACTGTCTTTTTTATCCTAAGTAAAAACCTTAATCACTTGAAAGATATTAATCGGTCAAAAGGACCACGAAAATTAGTGAATTGTAAAACAATTGATATTAATTAATGTATTTAGTTAAAATTAGACATTTACCTGTACATTATTATTTTTGTATTTTGGATTTCATAAAATTTAATTACTGTTGTATTCCCTTTAGGTTCATTGAAATTCCCTTGGATAAGCTTCCAAATTCAATTCACATAATCTGAATCATTGACCGTTTAATTCGTTTATCGTTGATCCAAAATCCAGTTTCATTCAAAATTACAATCGTTTCAATTGAATGTCATGTTGGGATCATTGGTATACTTGGTATTACTAGATCCTATCATTAAAGTGTCAATAAAAATTGTTTAATAATCTTTTGCCAATCCGGTACCATTGCCTAAACGGAGTGGGGCCAGTGTTTCTAAGAAAAATGATAGACTAATAACACGTGACGAAAATTCGATCATGTGTGACAATCAAACCAGGACAGCACAGCCGTTCCATATCGATCAACTGTCATGGCAAAACTGAATCTCAATTCAAAAAGCTTAAACGTGATTGCATTGGCTGTAGTCGGTTTCATTCATTATTCTTTTACGCCCCAGGGAGAAACAATCAACTCGACGACGTGCCAAGAAATGTACCATTGAGTTAAAATTTAATTAAAAACATCCAATTCGTTCTATCAAAACGGTTCTGCTCTATGACAACACCTGGATGAATTAACTGGAAAACTGGAAAAGTGAAAAAGTGTCGGCTGGATATCATTCGAAATTTGATGAATGAATTGGACCTTTGATTTTTTACATCTCTCCATTACAAAACGGCTTATTCGTCGGAGAAAATGTGTTAAAAAGCTATGCCAAATTCTTGAAATCATAATATTTTATTTGCTTGACTATTTGGAATTTTCGTTTTATTCCAAAGAAAAGACGGAATGTAAAAGTGAATAAATTGTAAAAACCAAAAACATGAAGTAATAGTATACAAATAAAAGAAAATAATAGAGAAAATGTAAATTTGCGTAAGGAAACGAACTTAGACCGGAGAAAGTTTTTTTCCGTTCAAACACATCATTCCTGCAAATAAATACGTTCATACAGTACACTCATTCCGTTTGGTCGGTGGAGCACTTGATATTCGTCCACCGACCTACACTTAAACTAAGCAAGATTGGGTACGATGAGGTACTTTTATTAATATTCCGCCATCGACCCTGAACACACTTCGCTTTCATCGTTCGAGGGGCGATGATGACATTCACCCTCACCCCTCGTCATTCACGCCAATAAATACATGAACACAGACAAAACACAAAGACCCATAACACATAAGACATACTATGTACAATAAAAAAAAGAAATTTCCCCTAAAAAGCGGAACCTCGTTACCGTGCTTGAGGACTCTTGTTAAATACGGCGGCATGCCTACACGCCTCTATTCCGCTCCTTCCGTGCCCTGTATTTCCTAGGTTGCTTTCTTTTCCAGTCCCGCCTCACTCGTCGTCCTTACATCATCCAATCCATTCAATTCAACTCCTCACATCACTCCCGTAATACCCGCTCATCCCCAATCGACCTTATCCTTCCGCAACATACAACCCACACTTTCGAAAGATCTTTTCTGATCCGAGCCCCAAACTCTGAAACTCCCTTCCCCTTTCTATTCGTCACGCTGCCTCCTTTTCCTCGTTTAAATCCCATCTTTATAATCACCTCCTCTCCCTCCGAGCAGAGAACTCACGATAGCATTTATTATTTTTGTTTTTGTTAATTTTCTCTTCTGGCCCGCCTTTCCGGCATACATTGTTCCACGATTTATATCTATCCTTTTTTTAATTATGTGACATCATAGAAGGTTATTTATTGTATCTGATGTAAATTATTCTTAGGGGACACCAGTCCCAGAATAAAGTGATTTTTCTTCTTCTTCTTCTATTATGTGGGACACATCGAGCAACTGTTCTCTGCATACGGGGTACCTGCGCAAGCTTTGGGCCATAAGCAGGTGCCCACGTGTCAACTGAGTATGGCCAATCCTCAGTCGGGTGAGGACGATCCCTAGTCTCCTGCTCAGGGCCATCTACTGGTCGTGCTCTTGACTCGCAAAGGAATCTCCGTCGACCCCGCCCACTGACGCTGCCATCTTTCTTTTATCATTTTGTTAACTGCGCGCTTAGCGTCAGGGGGCCCGACCGCGATGGTCCGATCTGGAGGGTGGGACGTACCGGGAAAGTTCGTTATTAAATTGTGATGAATGAAAAGGATTGGCTAAATTGTTCATGCGATCAAGCAGGAGCCTTCATTAATAAACGAAGTAAACTTTAATTTCTAAATAATAAAGTTTTTAACCATATTCTCTTATCCACCTGTAATTTATATTATCCGTACGTATTATTATGTAAGGACATTTGTATATGAATTAAATCTTCGTACTGAACGGAAGTCTTTATTAAAAAAACAAAAAAAAAACAATTTTATTTGACTGTAACTTTACTCCTAAAAATGCTGAGATTTGTTTTGTTGTTTTAGAAAGTTTACAGCTTTGAATCGTATTTCTTTTATCTGGGTTAGGTTTTATTCCTTTTGATGTAATGATATGACAAAGGTAAGCAACTTCTCGTTTTAAAAATTCTGTTTTATCCAGACGTATTTTAAAGTTGGATTTCCTTAATTCGCATAAAATCATTTATAAAATGTCAATACGTTCTTGATGGCTAGTAGTGGAAACAATTATATTATTTAAAAAGACTATTGAGTTGGTAATAACACTTAGGATATTTTACATTACGCGCTGGAAAATAGGCAGTGAGGTTTTTAAAAAAAGGGGATCATAACATCTGATAGTTTCAGTGTTAAATTCTGTTTTATTTGACACTGGAATTTGAAATTCCGAGCCCGGAAGCTAAGTCAATACTCAAAAAATATTGACTTCTCCCCATCTTATTAAGGTCTGTAATATTGGGCAAGGTGAACCTGTCGATGGATTTTCCATTCAGGTTACTGAGGGGAGTTCGATGGAGAAGGAGATGGCTGTATACCGTTTTGATCTGACATTTCGATAATTTGTTTTCTAATTACTTATTCAGATATCGTGAGATGCGGTCTGGTGTGATGTAGGTATCAGAAAAACATTTTCTTTATCGTGCCAACATTTCGATCTTTTATTGAGATCATCTTCAGGGCCTGGTATTTACAAACATAGTTAACATTTAGAAAATACATATAGAATTTGGAAAAGTGAATTTATACAATGCAAAAATCATATTTTATATTCTATCAAAGTATTTCTACTCACTCAAAGTGTTTGTCTTCTGTGTAATTGTACCATGTCGTGTTGAGAGTGCCAGTGAGATTTTACTGTTTCATGATTATATATGTTGGATTTTGAAGTGGTGGGGAAGGAAGTGGGTATAGAAGGGACAATTTTGTATAAGTCGTCGGCTTCTCTGAGGTGAAAAGAGCCGACAAAGGGAAACAATGTGTTGGTAATGTTTCCCTGAAGATGATCTCAATAAAAGATCGAAACGTTGGCACGATAAAGAAAATGTTTTTCTGATACCTACATCACACCAGACCGCATCTCACGATATCTGAATAATTATCCGTTAACGGTCACTAATCTCTACACATTTATAATTACTCTTTTGTAAATTTCAAAAGACCTATACGATTCGTATAAATTGGTATTTCATCCTTAATACGGATTTATAGGTTTCATCTGATATCAGAGGTTCATTTTCTCGGTGATGTCCTGATTTTGCTACTTTTTCTTCTTAAGTCGTCTGATCTAACGGAATATTAATAAGAACGTTATTAAATTTATGATTCTTGTTTAATTTAATTTTTTTGCGATTGTTCCCATCAGCAGAGGTTATATCAACTCTCGGTATGCCGGTGTTTTTGGAAATAACACATTTGTAATTATGTCGGGTTAGAATGCAGGGCTGCGGGATTCGAACCTGGGATCTTTTCCTTACAGTGATGAGCGCCGGGTCAACGCCTAAACCGTTATGGGCCAATGTCGCCCCGTTCTTGTTTTTTTAAAATCCGCTATTCCGCTATGTCAATCGATCAGTCCATTATGGTTCAATTGGAGTTGTTATTTTGAAAACGTCTGGTGTTTCGCCTAAATTGGTCGAATCACAGCATGCCTCACGAATGAGGATACCACGAAAACTAGTGAATTTAATAAAATAAATGAAGTATATCTTCACTAAAACTCTCCGTGGCCTTTTCATTTGTCGCCGAGAATCAAATAAATTACATGACGTTTGAAAAATGGCAAAAAGGAGGGAGAATTCAAAGGTGGGGTTGAGGTGGGAAGTTAGTGTCAGAGTGGACCGAGGTCACGATACGTCAAGGGTGGAGCAGCTGCGTGTCTGGCTGAAGTTCGTGGGTTCGAATCCCGCTCGTGACACTCACTTTTTATCTCAACTCAAAACCTTAATTAATTGAAAGATATTAATTGTTCAAGCCGAACTAGTGAATATAATAATAATTTTATTTGCAAAAAGTACAGTATTTCACTAAGGTAAAGCATATATTCTTTAACGAAGGATAAAGGATCCACAGGTCGCTGTGGAAAGTAATGTTGTGTCATGGTAAAAAAAAAGCTTTGACAATTTGTCATAAGATTTTTGAAAATAATGTTCGGGTGCTTTAGACATTGTATGAATTGTTGGAATCACACAGCTATTGTTAAAATGTTTTCTCTAAATTGGTGCCTATTCCACTCCAGTCTACTAGCTATATACATAATCCTATGTATATGACTTGAATGGAACATGGTAGCGCCTAAATTTGAGTGAGTACTATATAATTAATGTTGGCAGTGAACTTTTTGAAAACAGCATTTTAAGGATTTGAAAAAAAGGGGGCGTCGGTGGCCGCGAGGTTTCGTCTTTGACACGGCGCTCATCACTGTAAGGTCAAGGTCCCGGGTTCGAATCCAGCGGCCCTGCATTCAAACCCGACATACTTACAAATGTTTTTTTTTTCAAAAACACCGGCACCCTGAGGGCTTATATGACCTCTGCTGTTGCGAACCCTCGTAAAAAAAAATAAATAAATAAATTTAAAAAAAATTAAAAAGTTCAAGTATCGTACAATCTATTTGATTCTCAGCGACAAATGGCAAAAAGGTTAGAAAATTTAAAATGTGGGTTTAAAATGGGAAACTAATGCAAAAAACATGAAAATCTTATTTCTATTGTAATATTACCCAAGCAAAATACAAAAAAAAAAAAAAAAAAATAGTAGGCTTTGCGGTCCGCTTGACCAAATATTTTTTTACAATTAATTAAGGGTTTGGCTGAGATAAATTTCTCACCGAGAATCAAATAGATTACACGACATTTGAAAAATGGCAAAAATTAAGGAAAATTCAAAAGGTGGGGTTGGGATGGGAAGTTAGTGTCCAAGTAGATCTAAGTCACGATAGCTCAAGTGGTAGAGCAGCGGCGTATCTAGACGAAAATCGTGGGCTCGAATCCCGCTCGTGACACTGACTTTTTTTATCTTAACTAAAAATTTCAATTTTTTGAAAAATATCAATTTGTTCAGCAGTCCCCGAAATCTAGTGAATCTATTGACAATGTAGTTTCAACATTATTTTTACTTTTTGAAAAAAACCTGTAAAGACGATGGCAGCTTACAACTTTTTATTACTTAAAATGATTTGTATAGTCGAATTGATACAAATATATTTTTGTAATAACTTTTTCGATCTTGTGGCTGTAAGGTAATTTGTCTGAATTGCAAGTGTTAATGTAAAATTTAATCTTTTGTAAAATATTATTAAAAAGAAATTGCTTAATACAACCAAAATAAAAATTACTTTTGGTAATTAGTTACTTGTAAGATAAACGTATAAATGTTTCATTTAATTATCATTATATTTTTATGAATATAATAATTCATTTAGGGTTTGTACTGGTCCCTGTAATAAATAAAAATATTTAAAACAAGTTTATATCTAAATTATTTTATTATTCAAAATGACTCCCTGGTTAGTGATAAATGGTTGTTTCAAATTACTCCCGGGTTAGTAATAAATGGCTGTTTCGAAAGGGTTGGCGCTCACGAGTTAGACAATAATGTATATATTTTTAACCTTCTGCGTTTTTAAATATCAAATTTCAATGTTTTTTTAGTGTTGGACCTCGAATTTCCCTCCTGCAAACAACTCTGAAATGTTATGAAGTATAATGTATTTAACCTAAACAGACAATATCTGTCCTCTTCGAAGATGTAACAAATATTCGAAAAATATTTATTACAAATTTTCCCATCATTTGGTAAAAACAGATATTGACTACTTTTTATCTACGTTTCCAAAATTCCGACATTTTTACTAGGCTGTTAGTCCAAGTTATTCAGCACTTTAAGTTCTCAAGAAAATAGAATGAATAACCCAGGAGGAACAAACTTTATTTACATTTTTCCTTGCCAGTTTCCCATATTTCAATATTTACATTTCTTCAGGAAAGAACTGAAGTTCTTACTGCATGCTTGCTCATGAATAAACTGTACCGAAAAAACATAAAGAAATAAAACATTTAGTCGGAGGCAGCAGTAACAGTACTTCCCTAAAGGAATAGTGGAGCCAGGAAATTTTATGTCTGAGTCAAACAAAACCACCGAAATTGTACATTAAAAAAATATGTCTGCTATAAAATGTTATTTAGAACTACAATCGAAACGAAAGGATCAGACTGGGTAAAAAATAGACACATCGAGACTGATATGCTTTATGTTTGATCCCAGGTGCTTGACAAATTTAACATGAGATGGTAGATAACTTCGTTTTTGTTTTTTTCCTGTAAATGTAATGGTAAATTTAATTTTAATTTTTCTCAAAATTAAATCAAACGAATCGAAATTTTGTTGAAACAAATCCATAGCGGGCAATATGATAAGTTGTCTTTCTCTTTTTAGAGAAATTTAAGCTGTAACGTGTCTGTCCTCTCCTGATACCTACCACTTTGTTCAATGAGAAATGTGAATAATAAAATATAAGGAAGGGAAAAATCATGATTTATCTTTATCACATCTCTTTATCTTTATGCTATCTTTTTATCTTTATGCTATCTTTTTATCTTTATTTATCTTTAGGATTTATCTCTTCTTGTTTTTTTATTATTCTTTTCAACGGGAACTGAGTTCCTTATATATTTGTTTCTTAAAATAGCATCGTAAAACTTAAAAAATACTGGAACAAGTTAATGAAATAAAAGGAAAAAACAGTTCATCACTGTAAATAGTTTCTTTTCTATTAAAGAAGTTTAATTCGCCGGCAAATAGAAACACTGATGGTTTTTTTAAATTTATTGCTCCTGTAAAATGCTATTATTTCGGCGTCCCATATGTTTTTTCCAGCCGTTGCTTTTATACGATCTTTGCTGATTACAAAATGTTAGAAATTAAAAAAAAAAAAAAAAACAAATTAAAGGAGAGCCGAAGTTTGTGTCTTTTGATAAAATTTATAATGGTTGAAGACAAAATTCTCCAAAACACCGGAAAATAATTTGGCTATAGTTTTAAAATTTATTTAACAATATGTAGAACTTAGTGGCAGTTAATAGATAATTATTCAGATATCGTGAGATGCGGTTTGGTGTGATGCAGGTTACAAAAAAAAAATTCCTTTATCGTGCCAACGTTTCGATCATTATTGAAATCATCTTCAGGGCCTAGGATTTACAAAAATTATTTACATTTAACAAATAAATGTAGGATGTGGAAAAGTGAATTTATACATTGCAAAATATATTTTATATTCAATCAAAATGTTTCTACTCACTCAAAGTATTTTTCTTCTGCGTATTTGTGCCATTCTTCTTGCGTATCATGTCGGCTCTTTTCACTTCAAAAAAGCCGATGCCTCGTACAAAATTGCCTTTTCTATATCGACTTCCTTCCTCTCCCCTTCAAAATCCAGCATACATAAAGATAAAACAGCAGAATCTAACTGGCACTCTCAACACGACTCGCAAGAAGGGCACAAGTACACAGAAGACAAACACTTAAAAATGTTAAATGTAAACACTGTTGTAAATCCCAGGCCCTGAAGATGATCTCAATAAAGATCGAAACGTTGTCACGATAAAGAAAATATTTTTCTGAAACCTACGTCTCACTCTACCGTCACCTTATGATTTTCAAATTAGAGTTCAATGAATTTTCATTACATGCCAAGTTCTACGGTTTTCCAGAAAGAAACGTTTAAATAATTCAATTAAAGTTGCAAAAATACGGGTATATAAATAAAAATATTTTGCTGCAATTTCTCTCCTTTTTTCTATCTTTCAAATGTCTTTTTTACCTCAACTAAAATCCTTAATTTTTTTGGATGAGATAAAAAAGTGAGTGTCACGAGCGGAATTCCAGCCCACGATTTTCAGCTAGATACGCCGCTGCTCTACCACTTGAGCTATCGTGGCCTCGATCCAGTCGGACACTAACTTTTAAATTTTAATGTGACAATAGCTATGATTAATGCTAATGTAATTACAAATAATAATCGTATAATTAAAACAAAACACGAGTTAAGGCCAAAACTGAAAAATGCCGAGATTTATAGATGTTTTGGTATTTTAATAGATGTGTACATAATTCCGCTGTAAATTTTACTACTATCTTAAAGGATTTCATCCATAACGAAATAACAATATTCTAAATGCTAGCATAAAAAATATTTGATCGATATTCATGGATGTTTTGAAAAAAAGGAGAATTACATAGCAGCATAAGATATTTCTATATTTTACTATGATTTATTCTATGTAGACGAACATGTAACTTTTAGAAGAACTATGTTGTTCATTATTTTCAAAATTCAAAAGTTGTGGGTTAGATGGAAAGTGTCCGTGTCGATCGAGATCACGATACCCGAAATGGTTCGAAGTTTGTGGGTTCGAATCTCGTTCGTGGCACTGAATTTTTTTATCTCAACTAAAAAACTTAATTAATTGAAAGTTATTAATTGGTCAAGCGGACCACGAAAACTAGTTAATTTAAAGTAGTATGTTGTATTTAATATAAGGATTAAAATATATATGGTTTCAAATATACAACAAAATAGGAATAAACGGTTATTTTGACATTGAATTTATAAAAGAATTGAAAGTATATTGTATAGATAAATATAAGGTTTATAAAATATTCAAGCTGTGGCTGATAAAAAAGGTTTTTATGAGCAATAATCCTATAGCTTCACAACCCTCCGAATAATGGCCTACTGACTGAAAAACTACATACATTTTCGTCAGATTTTAGCTTTTAATAATTTATAGAATTATAAAATTTTATGGGTAATGTCATAAGTAGTAAATTTTCGTCGTGTACTTGACTCAAACCATGACCTCTGGGGCAATTGAGCGAAAAAAATGACGATTATGAGCAGTTTGGTATTACTGTTTTTAATTAGTAGCTGAAAATAGATAATCCAAAACACGCTAGTCGAAATTGACAATTTGTTTTTGTTTTGTATCACGATACTTACGCGCCCACGTTTCAATGAGACAGGGGTCACCCCCTCCCGAGGACGACCCGGCACCAGTTCGCAACCTTACCAATCAATACACGCTGATTTGACTAGGTCAACCAACCGCGCTACGCTGAGCCGTTTTTCTAACCGTTTTTAAGGAGCAAATATATCATTTCTGATCACATTAAACGAGAGGGTAACAGCTAGATAAATGGATTAATATGGATTAGTCGAAAAACTCTGTTTTCATTCGGCTGAAATGATTGGAAATTTTTTTTTTTTACATTAATTGTTAACACTTCAAAAATCAACTCTACTACACTCTCACTCGTTATAAAATAACTATTTTTACTGCGTATATTGTATTGATTATTTAGTAACAATTCCATTTCAAACTGTTATACAATTAAAAGTTATACTTAAAAAGTAAATACGTACAAAATTGACATTCATTTTTTAAATTAATCCATTTGTACTTTATAAATATGAAAATAAACTTTATAAATATGAATTTTTCCGAAGTCACAACACCTTAAATTGTTATAAATATTTTCGAACGTAGGTTGTAATAGCGGTTTTTGCAGGTTATCAATGTATATTGTACATAATATTAAATCCCCTGACAGTAACGAAGTAGGCTTAATATTTTATTAGTTCTCTGGGAGATGGGGTTTTCTGTGATATTCTTTTTAAAAAAGGCACGCCATAAGCCTTTGAAATTTAATAGTTGTCAGATATGGGTATTTACGGCGTGCCTTTTACACTTTGTAGCTTTTATTTTTACAATCTAACTTAAGTTGCTAGAGCTCTCGATGTTTGTTCTGTCTAATGTTTTCTTCTGGTACACGAAAGAGATCAGTTGTGTTTCTAATTTAAACTTAATTTAACCTACCTTTATGCATGAACTTTATTACCATTGGGCTAATGATACCACTCTGACTTTTCTGGTGTTGATTTAAAAAATTGATGATGGAAAATCTGATGTAAGTAAAAGTATAAGAGTTATGTAGAATTTTCAATTGATTAAGGTTTTGGTTGAGATAAAAAATTTTGTGTCACAGGAGGGATTCGAACCCATGACCTTTGGCTAGATTCGCCGCTGCTCTACCACTCGAGCTATCCACTCTGACACTAACTTCCCATCTCAACCACACCTTTTGAATTTTCCCTCCATCTTTGCCATTTTTCAAATGTCGAAATCGATTTGATTCTCGTCCACAAACGAAATGGCCACGATGAGCTACTTCAAGTATACTTCATTGTTGCTCATTAAATTCACTAGTTTTCGTGGTATCGTCAATCGGGATGCATGTTGTGATTTGACCAATTTACGTGGAACACCAGACATTTTCACAATAACTAAACCAATTGAAATCTAATGTACGGATCGATTGTTATAACAGATTTTGATAAACAAGAAGGCCTCGGTGACCGTAAAGGTTTAAGGATGATTCACGCTATACCGTGTCGGGGCCGAGCCCGGGCCTCAGCCGAGCCATAGCGTCCGAGTGGAGTCCGAGCCTTTATGCATGCTGTTCCGTAGTAGTTCCGTGCGAACCGTGGCTGAGTATTGGTGAGTGGGTAACAAGCAAAATGCAATTTTCAGAACTTGAACTAGCAGCAATTGCCGTTGCACTTGATGAAGAAGAAAGGGAAAACCATGTTGATCGACTTCACACAGCAAAGAGGAGACGGGGCGTGCATCCTTTGGGGGCTTTGTGGTTGGCATCCAAATACTTTGGATGCGACATATCGTAAATGCAACTGTACTTCCGCACATATTCCATAAGAATTTCGTCATCCATTTTTAACGTTTCACTGAGGAAGACGCAATAAAACTGGGGTAGACAACCGTCCCGGGCACGGGGAGAAATGTTCAGCCCCTTTTCTCACCGAGGCACGGCCGAGGTACGTTCCAAGCACGTGCCTGGCTCGGGCGCTGCTCGGTACAACGTGAATGGGTGCATATAAAATAATGTCAATATTCTTTGACCGTGTACTCTCCGTGCCTCGGCTCGGCCCCGACACGGTATAGCGTGAATCATCCTTTAGGCGTTGACACGGTGCTCATCATTGTAAACGTCCCGGGTTCGAATCCAGCGGCCCTGCATTCGTTTTTCATGTTTTTTCAAAAATACCGGCATCCCGAGGGTTGGTGTAACCTCTGCTGTTTGATGATTTTCAAGTGATTAAAGTTTTGGTTGGGATAAAAATTCGAAGTCACAACAGCTCATGTGTAGCGCAGCGGAGTATTTAGCGGAAAGTCGTGCGTTCGAATCCCGCTTTTGACAATAACTTTTTTATTGGCCGGACCGTCCGGTTATGTGCAATTTTCGTTTTGTAGTAGTTATCTTTCAATAATAAAAACAAAACTTTTGAAATTCTTTTTTTTTTAGAAAGTAATTCTATCTGAAAGAAAGCATAATTGATTGCACTTTCCAAACTTGTTCAAACTCCACTGATTGCTTCTGTGATTTATTGAAATTTATTAATGAAATAAAATATTTAAGAGAGGTTTCTGATGAAAAGTTATAATTCTATATTCATTTAATTACTCGTAGAATCCATAAATGTATTCACGTCTTTCAATCAATGGATTTAAAAAAAAAACGTCAATCCGTAATTTAATCCCTGATGATGACCTTCAAATATGTCGAAATCTTGGCTGTAATACTGTAGCAACCAAATTCGCTTTCTTTTTCAATACCATACGCTGATTTGGAGTGATGATATCTCAAAATCGTACTTTAGTTTGTGTTCTATTTTGGTATTGCATTATGTTGAAAAATATATTTTTTTTTCATTTTGTTAAAATTTTTTCTGTAATTTATTTTTTGTGGTTCTTCAACAGCAGATTGAACGAAAAGATTTTTTTATGAAGTAATAGATTCCCTCTTTAGAGTACCTATTCTTTTGCAAAGGTCGATTCTTAAAACCCTTGAACCTTATCATAAGACAGTTTTGAGCCGCTCGGGCCCTAAGGGGTAAAAAGGCTTAGAAAGGGGTTGCGAAATATTTTTTGCCTATTTAGGACGAAGAAGGAAAATGCAATGTCTTTTGAGAAATTGGATTGCAATGGAAAAAATGAACTATTTCACTGGACTTTTCCACTTTACATTAACACTTATTTTCTGCTAAAATGATTGTTTGTAGTTTTGGTGGTCCTAAGTTTCTGAGTTAAATGGAACCAATTAGTTGAAAACACACCCTGTTTTTAAGAATCAGTTAACACTTGTCGATTTTCTTATTCAATATCACATTTTACATCAGATTTCGTTAAGAATACGGTGTTTTTGGATGTTGAAAGTCGCTTGTGAGTAATGGGAGGATCGAGCGCTTGGGATGAAATGTTTGGAAGTATGGGATGTTGATTGTGTGGTCAATTAAGCAGTAAGGGATTTCACAATTTTTCTGAGAACGGTCGATTGAAAGGATTGGATGCAGTGGATATTAAAAAACTTGACAAACTCGAAGAGTTCCATTTTGTGTGTCGAAAATGGTCGTAATATATTCGTGCACGGTTAATTGAGTATTGACAGTTAAAACAGATTTTGGTTCTATAAGTCATCCTAGCAGTCAAGGACTTGCCTTAAATGTTTATCTGATGATGCCAAGTCAGCCTGCTGTATACTTAAAATTATAAGTATTTGACTTGTGTGAAAATGAGTATTTCATTGTTGATTCACGTTGCGTAGCAAGTCTATTTTTTCAATATAAAGGTACATTGGGCTCCATTCAGTCTTATCCTTCACTTTTGAACATGTCTATAATAACCGCAGGCGCGAACAGCATAAGTTGTAATGATAATTTTCAATTAATCGAGGTTTTTAGCTGAGATAAAAAAGTTCGAGCGTGATTCGAACCCACGACTATCGGCTAGATACGCCGCCACTCTACCCCTTGAACTTTCGTGATTTCCATCCACTCGGACACTAATTTTCCATCTCAACTACACCTTTTGAATTTTTCCACGTTTATCCAATTTTTGAAGTCACGATTGCTCATGTGGTAGAGCAGCTCCGTATTTAGCCGAAGGTTGTGGGTTCCAATCTCGCTCGTGACATTGACTTTTTTATCCCAACTAAAACCTTAATTAATTGGAAGATATTAATTGGTCAAGCAGACCAGGAAAACTAGTTAATTGTAGTCGATAATATCGGGAAATATTATAGGATGTCCAGCAGCCTAAATTAAGTACAGGGTAAGATGCTGGGAACCCCGGCTGATTTGGTCTCTATAGACGTGTACTTCGAACGAACGGGCAGTTGGTTTCTAGGGTAAGGTAATACGGGGTAGGTAAGACGGGACTAAGTCCATAGAAGGACACCTGTTGAACCGGCATTAGGATCAATTACTGATGATTACACTAGCGAGTTTGTGTTGAAACTCGGGGTTGCGCCATCTGAGTGAGGTACTCTTTACCGACTCGAAGACCAACACGTTCACATTGATAGAAGAAGTCATGTTCACAGAGCCTTTTTGGATTCTTCGCCATATTGTCCCGACGTTCAGTGAACTGTTGCTCCAATGTAAATGAACACTGTAAATTTCATTGAAAATGAACACCCAGTAGTCCTTCACATTTTACACCATTTCATTAACCTATACTATATCCATTAGATTTCATGGCCAGCTTGACCAGGTAACATTTTTCAATCCGTTTGTCTCTGCTAATCAAGTTACTGATTGAAATAAAAAAATGTCAATGGGGGAGATTCTAACCAATGATCTTTGGCTGGATATGCAGCTGCTCTACCACTTGAGCTATCGTAACTTGGATCCACTCGGACACTAACTTCCCATCTCAACCCCACCTTTAAAATTTTCCTCTTTTTTTAATTTTTATACCTCAACTAAAAACCTTATTTAATTGAAAAATATGAATAGGTCAAGCGGACCACGACAACTAGTAAATTTATGTAAAGTATTAATTCAACCAAGATGATGGTATTTTGTAAGGTGTACGTTAAAGATATCAGCTCAAACTTTATTACTATTCGTAATATCAATTTTTCATAACTGAAACAGGATTATTAATATAAAATTCTTTATTTTTTGTAATTTTGTTATTGTGAACGAAATAATATAAAAGTCTCCGGACTATGAGAGACGAATGAACGAAATTAGAAAAATTGGAAAATAATTAATTGTTCGTTGTTAACAAATCTGAAAAAAAAACACAAATAAAAATTAACCAATGATTAAACCATAGTGGAAGGGTATGTTTAGTTAAATGGGCTCATTCAAATCAAACCAACACGATAAATACAAAAAAATGAAAACTCACTTTAAGAAATGAATAAATAATTTATGAAGATTATTAAAAATCATTTATCATGATATTTCGTTTCAAATTGACTCGGCGAGTTTGATAATCAACCGCCTTGAATTTTTTGATTGCTTTTTGTTCGTAATTTCTTTCTACTGACCTGCTCAAAATTGTAGTACTTGACAAGAAAAGAAGGGAAAACTCTCGTATATAGTTACTATCGAGAGATTTATTCATGATTTTTTCGTAGTCGAATCATGACCTATTTTATACAAGACTCATTGAATATTTTTATGGACAAAAATAACACACGCAAGAAAAAATTATTTTAAATTTTTAAATCAGCGTTATAACCCCATCTTTTCAGGGTTCGTCTTGCGCTAATTATAAAGTGTCTCACAAGGAAGCGTGAAGCCATTTGGACAATAGTCTAATAAAAATCTTGGTTCATCTGAGCAATCTGCACTTTTACTGACATCATACATCTGTCAGTCGTTAAGACAAGTGGTCTTACCTAATCGAAAATCTTCCAGGTTTCGTTTCAAAAATGGAGGATTTTTTAAACTTTATTTATTTGTGTCTACACAGTACATGTTCGTTCTTCTTTTTGTTGGGCCCAACCCTGAATTCGAAAATCGAAAACCGAACGTCCCAGTGGTTTTGAACGATCGGACCTGACTACAATGATTTCTTTTATCGATCAGGCACCTTTTATATTTTATTGAAACCAAAATAAATACGATACCGAATGTTTGTTGAATGTGAATTTCTAATTATAATTTATTTCACACAACTTTACAATATAATTTATTAATTATTGTTTTTAATTTAAAGAATCCTTTTAGCTTATCTCAAATCTACAAATTTTAATTTTAAAATGAAATTTAAATCTTGTTTTATAATTTTATAAAGAAACGTACGAAATTATTATTTTTTTTACGAGAGTGCGCAACAGTAGAGGTCATATAAACCCTCAGAGTGCCGGTACTTTTGAAAAAAAGCCGATTTATAAGTATGTCGGGTTCGAATGCAGGGCCGATGGATTCGAACCCGGGACCTTGACCTTACAGCGATGAGCGCCGTGTCAAAGACGAAACCTCGTGGCCACCGACGCCCCTGAAATTATTATTATTATATTATTATAATTAAATTTTTAACCACCAAATAAAAAAATAGAATTAAACTTTGAACACAATTTTTTTTTGTTTTTTAAATAAATATTATTTCTTCAGTTTTTCTTTATAAAAATATTTTTCCTTTAAAAAAACTAAATTCCAATTATTATTTTTGTTTAGACCTCAAAGTAATAAAAATTAACTCACATGAATTGTGTGCACAGCCATTTTTTTTTTTTTTTTTACCAAAATAACTGTTTATCCACGGAAGCCAGAAAGGGAATTGAATTAGTACTTCAAAAAATATAGCCCTTTCTTGACCCCTACTCCTTGCACTATTAGAGTGTGTAGAGGGGCATGGCGGTTCATTTAAATCTGAATGTTACACATGTATTATATACAACCAGCAGATTGGGTAATTTGTGTTTGTGGCATTGCGGGCGTTATAGCTATAGCTACCCATTGGTAGCAACTCTGTAATATGTTTTGATAGGTGAAACAACTTTTGGCTTGTTAAGATCCCTGTGTAGTGGGTTATTGTTTACGTAAAAAGGGGCCGAAACAATTAGACCTAAAATTTTTGGATTGACAAAGTTGTAATCTTTGAATATTGGAATACTTGGCCCGTCCATATAGTTGGCATACATCCAGATAGGTTTGAGTAAGTATGTGAATGTCGAAAGATTTGATTTTAATGGTAATTTTGATTGGTTGAGTAGGTAATAAAGCATTTTTAATCGTTTGTTCAGAGACTGTTTTTAATTGCGCATGTGTGTGTGGGGGGTTGAGATGAGAAGTTAGTGTCCGAGTGGATCGACCCACGACCTTCGGTTAGATACACGGCTGCTCTACCACTTGAGCTATCGTGACTTCGATCGACTCGAACTTTTTTATCTCAACTGTAAACCTTAATTAATTGAAATATATTAATGGGGCAAGCGGACCACGAAAACTAGTGAATTAAGTTGAAATGAAGTATACCTTCACTAAAGCTCTCCGTGGCCATTTCATTTGTCGTCGAGATTCGAATAGATTAAAGGACATTTGAAAAATGGTAAAAAGGGGGAAGAATTCAAAAGGTGGGGTGGAGATGGGAAGTTAGTGTCCGAGCGGACCGAGGTCACCATACGTCAAGGGGTGGAGCAGCTGTGTGTCTGGTCGAAGTTCGTGGGTTCGAATCCCACTCGTGACACTAACTTTTTTATCTTAACTAAAAACTTCCATCAAATGCAAGTCCTAAATTATTAACTTTGTGAGATTGAAGAACAGGTTTGTTGTATAAGTATATACTAGGAAATATATTATTAAAATATAATATAAAGGAAAAAACCCACGACCTTCCGCTAGATACGCTGCTGCTCTACCACTTGAGCTGTGGTGACTTCGATCCACTCAAACTTTTTTATTTCAACTGTAAACCTTAATTAATTGAAATATATTAATGGGTCAAGCAGGCCACGAAAACTAGTGAATTAAGTTGAAGTATACCTTCACTAAAGCTCTCCGTGGCCATTTCATTTGTCGTCGAGATTCGAATAGATTAAAGGACATTTGAAAAATGGTAAAAAGGGGGAAGAATTCAAAAGGTGGGGTGGAGGTGGGAAGTTAGTGTCCGAGTAGTCGCGGTCACCGTAGGTCAAGTGGTCGAGCAGGGGTGTATCTAACCGACGATCGCGGGTACGAACCAAGCTCGTGACGCTAACTTTTTTTTAATCTCTACTAAAAACTTTAATTAATTGAAAGATATTAGTTGGTCAAGCGGACAATAAAAACTAGTGCCATTGAATAATATTAATTAAAATTAAGACAGTGAAAACATTTACCTCAGGTATATTAGCATAATAAATAGCCCTTAAAATGTTTCATATCTGTTTTCATTTTCTAATGGAGCTTCAGACAAGGCAATGTGGTCGTACACTCCTTAGATAATTAGGCTTACAAGTCAGTAAGTTATGCCGTTGATTATTATGTTTAATAAAACTTTACAAGATAGGTGAATTTGAATTTTTAAATGCAAACATTTCCTTGTTTCCTCAAATTAACCATTATTCATGTATATGGCGAAAGTTGAATTGAAAGTATTAGTAAATAATCGGACAGGAATTGGCAAATCGAAAATTGAGAAAACGCTTACGGCAAACTGCATCACCAAAAAATCGCCAGCAAAAACCGAGAAGCCAAGGTGGTGTATGATTGTGCATTTTAACAAAACAAAAGAACAGAATTATTGCACACCATATAACTTTGTGGGACATGTTTCTGTAAAGTAGAACTACCACAAAACCATTTAAAAAAGAAATACATGCCATCAATGGTTGTGCCCGGAAAATCTTAAAAGAGGTTACACTGACAAAAAATCCTCATAAGATCAGACTGCCAAGCAGCTATTAAAGCACTGGCATGCACAACGATTACATCGTTACATAATTACAATTAGTCAGTGAATGCATCCAAAATCTCCAAAACCTGGGGGAACACAACAAGGTAACGGTATCCTTGGTGCCAAGGCACAGGGGAATTTAGGGTAATGAAGAAGCTGACAGACTGGCCAGAGGAGGATCCACAAGACTATACATTGGCCCCGAGCCTATCCTTGGGATATCCAAAACAAACCTAGAATCCCCCATCGCAGAATGGATCCAAACAAAACAATGAGAAAAGTGGTTAAACACTAGCAGTGCTAGACACAGTAAACTTATGATAAAACAACCCTCACCAAAACTAGCAAAACACTACTACAATTGGAGAGGGCAAATCTCAGAGGGGTGGTAGGACTACTAACCGGCCACTGGCATCTGAGAAAACATCTACATAATATGGGCATATACATTGATGATCCTATTTGCAGACTATGTAATGAGGAGGAGGAAACAGCCACTCATATCATCTTCGAATGCGAAGCAACGGCCCAATGGAGGTTCAAACTAACGCATAACAACGACTCAGAGAACCACATTGAAGCAATAACAGTCAATGAAAAAGGATCGAGTCTATTGACTAAACCAAGGAATTAAGATGGTACAATAAGCCAGAAGGCTGCAGTGCATGGGGTAAACAAACCCCGCCTCCTGGTATCCTTTCCCACCATACCATACCATACCATCACAAAACCAGAAAGAACATGTTAATAAACTCAGCATAAAAATATGGACACTTGTGGAACATCCTTAGCTCGATATTACATACTAGTAATGAACTATCGTCAGATGCTGTCCGTTGTGACATAGTAGTCAGAAAAAATATTTATCGTGCCAACGTTTCGATCTTTATTGAGATCATCTTCAGTGCTCAAAGTGCGTAGATGTGTACACATTGTAGAAGCGGGAATACCTAGTGGATGAGGTCGTTTTGGTTAGCAGGGTTGATGATGTAAAATGCTGTTACAATATCTCTGAAGACTTTGTGCTAAGGATTACTGAAGAATTGTATGCACTACTATTGAATAGTTTCTGTCCAAATTTCAAAAATGGTTTCAACATAATCTTCTTTAACATCAGCTGAAACAAATTTAATCCTAAAAGTGTTTCATAGTTGTCCGAGACTTCCCATGTATCTTCAGTCTTTTGTACGATTTCTACATTTGCTGTCTAAGATGTCGGTGTATAATGAGGAGAGCGAGACTTACTTTTCATTATTCAGTCTTGTCAAGCTTGTTGTGTTGAGGTCGAGGTGGTCTTAAATCTTGGAGTAAATCTAATTTACATAGGATTGGGGTTTAAAAAAAGAATGACGGATTTTCCCGCAGTTATGTAATAATTATGTTGTATGAAAAACTCAAATGTGTAAACGGTATACAGGCTGTGACCAAGAATGCTCCTTTGAGGTAAACTGGCAAATATGCGATTGTCAAATATTGTTTTAACCTGAATTTTACCCTGTTTTAACGACCTTTGTGGATTTTTCTATTTTCAATATGATCTTTTTTTCAACTGATTCTCTTACTCGTGTAGTATTTTAAAAATCCTATAACAAATGTTTTAACCATGATGAATTTTAATTTTATAATTTTGCTTTCAACTCTAGTTTGTATAATTGAAATATAGATAAACCCGTCATTCTTCTAGACAACTGGAGACCAAGCACCATTATTATTTTCAATGTAAATAAATAAAAATCTTTCAATTAATTAAAGTACTTAGTTGCATTGCATAAATTTACTTTTTTCACATCCTACATGTATTTGTTAAATGTAAACGATGTTTGTAAATCCCACGCTCTGAAGATGATCTCAATAAAGATCGAAACGTAGACACGAAAAGGAAAATGTTTTTCTGAAACCTACTTCACCCCAAACCGCATCTCACGATTTTTGAATAAGTATCGATTAACGATCAGTAATCACCACACGTTTTTAGTTGAGATAAAATGGTCAGTGCTACGAGTGTGATTCGAACCCACGACCTTCGGCTCTATACGCCACTGCTCTACCTCTTGAGCTATCGTGACCTGGATCTACACGGACGCTAACTTCCCATCTCAACCCCAAATTGACAGATTTTATTGGACAAGTGGCCCACGGAAGAATTTATTGAATTTAATAAGTTAAAATGAAGTATACCTTCAGCAAAGCTCTCCGTTGCCATTTCATACATTGTCACGACATTTGAAAAATGGAAAAAAAAGGTAAAATTCAAAAGGTGGGATTGAGATTGTAAGTTAGTGTCCGAGTAGAACGAGGCCACGATAGCTAAAGTGGTAGAGCAGCGGCGTATCTGGCCGAACATCGTGGGTTCTAATCCTGCTCGTGGCATTAACTTTTTTTATCACGTTTAAAAACCTTAATTATTTGAAAAATATTTATTGATCAAGCGGACCAGGAAAACTAATGAATTTAACAAATAAAATTATCATTTCTTAAAAAAAAAAAAAAGTATATATATATATATATATATATATATATATAT
>CM077113.1:15950627-15977246 GCA_039619505.1 Cimex hemipterus
TCTTCTTAAGATGTGTATAAGAGACAGATATATAGATGTGTATAAGAGACAGTATATATATATATATACTAACTTCCGGGACTCTGTCAAAACGGCGATTTCCAAGTTCTCTCCGCTCCAATTAAAGACTGTTATTCGAACCCACCACCACCACCCTTACAATGAATCGCCGTCTCATCAATGTAATCGTTTGCTACTGCCTCAATTTCTAATTTTCTCGTGAAAATACAAAAATCGACCGAAAAATCCAATGATATATTGATCATTAACTAATAATATAGTAAGATAATTTTTCATTTATGTGTGTTGTTCAACAGAGCTTTTATTTTGTTTTATCCGATAAGCCGTCATCATCAATGAAAGCAACGGAAAGCGTTTTAAATTTAATTTCTAATTTAAAATTAAAAGCCCTAAACAATCTAAGCCCTCTTAATAAGCTATCAGAGCCTTAACTTTATACATAGTAAGTTAATAAGCCCAGAAGCTTATAAACATTTGTTAAATTTTATTTCAAAGTTTGTTTATTAGAGAGTAAACAATTATATAATTCCGGCTTTTTGTTGCACGTTTAACGATGAACACCGGTTAAACCAGAAAACGGCGCGAAATATTTCATTCGCAATTATTGCGTTCTAAAACTTTAGAAATTATTTCAACAATTGTTTGCGTCTGTTACGTGACCATACGCTTTCAATAACTAAACAAAGTTGATGGTAGTCGGGCACGTTTACTGCAATCATCTAAGCTGATAAATATAAAATTAAGTGAATCACGACTGTAAAATAAGGCGGTATGATTATGAAGGCTAATTGGAAGCACTACGTAACACGAAAACTCCTGTAAATTTATAGTGCATTATTTTATGTTTTTTTTTAATCTTTCTTTACGTTGAAGTAGTTTAAAAAAAAATAATGAAAATGAATTTAATAATTAGAACGATTTTTCTGCCTGCAAGCATGTCTGCATACGACGCGCATTTGCCACGCTAACGTTTATCGGATCGATTCTCGCCTAACAATTTTTGAAATTTAACTAATTTCCATTAATTAGGAAAATGTAGTTAAACGTTATGATTTAACGAAAGGAAATCAATATTATAAACTGATTAATAGCAAAAATATTTCTACCGATTGATCAATAACAATGTCCAGAAATTCCTGATTTCATAAAATTAAGCTTAAATGTATTTAAATAAAACACTATATTATAGTATTATCAACATACAAAAAAAGTTCAAATATGAACCGTGGTTCGGGTTGGCAGTGAACGATAAATTCAGCAGTAATCACTTCCGCCACTGATATTGAGATCAGCTGGGATAAGCCAAATATATCCTCAAAAGCATTGTCTTCCTGGCTTTGTGGAAACGACGTTTTTCACATTTTTCTCATCAATTTGAATCAATTGTTGTAAATGACGGTTCTACACACAGATTCGTCGATAACTCGATCCGTATTAAATGTTCATCAGATTCACTAACTTTTTGGTACGCTTGACCAAATAATATATTTCCATTAATTAAGGATTTTAGTTGACATAAAAAAGGCAGTGTCAGGAGCGGGATAAAAAATGGAAAATAAGAGGGAAAATTCAACAGGTGAGGCTGAGATGGGAAGTTATTAATATTACCCAAGCAAAATACAAAAAAAAAATTAGTAGGCTTGATATATTTATTTATTTTTCAATTAATTAAGGGTTTGGTTGAGATAAATTTCTCGCCGAGAATCAAATAGATTACACGACATTTAAAAAATGGCAAAAATCAGGGAAAATTCAAAAGGTGTGGTAGAGATGGGAAGTTAGTGTCCGAGTGGTTGAGCAGCGTCGTATCCAGCCGAAGATCGTTCACAACTAAAAACCCTATTTAAATGATCGAAATTACGAATAATTAGTGTTTAAATTTAAAATGAAGTATACATTCCTAAAGCGTTCCGTGTCACCGAGAATCAAATAATCAAATCAATACAACATTTTAAATATGGCAAAAAGGTGGGCAAATTCAAAAGGCGGGGTTGAGATGCGAAGTTTGTGTCCGAGGGGATGAAGTATACCTCAAGTGGTAGAGCAGCGGCATATCCAGCGAAAAATCATGGGTTCAAATCCCGCTCGTGACACTGTCTTTTTCATTTTAACTAAAATCCTTATTTCATCATCACGTTGAAGGAGTTAGACACATGTCAAAATGATTTATAAGTATGAACGTCCGATCAACTGCCAACGCATTCTAATGAGAAGCTCGTTTATTAACAGTGATGATGAATGCGGTGAGAGTGTAGATACACTTTTTTTTAACCAGCTCATAAATCATTTAGAAAAAGTGATTACTACATACTAACTCCAGCTTCATCGTTTCATTCTTTTGAACTGTCATGACGACAAAAAATCCGGAATTTAACTACATTTTTCACTTTTGTACTTCGTTCCGTCCAAAGAAATAGGATAATGCCGTTATGTTTTCCTGAATGACGGAATTTGTTATAACACAAACCCTACCAACCAAAACAACATTTTTTCAGCACATTCCACCTCGTACAGTATCTACTTAGGAATTCAATAACGAGTATAAAAAGTTAATAATAATAATACTTTGATTTTAAATTTTTTACCAGGACTGAAAAGGCAAAAATGTCTAACCACATTTCTCAAGCTCTGTCTCACCCTCACATGCCATTTAGTTAAAACAAGATAAAATAATATAAATTTGCCCTCAAGGTTTATTAAAAAGGGTGTATTTTAAATTAAACAGCTGAGAGCCAGAACAGTTAGCATTATTTATCTCCATCCTGCCAACTGCGACATTTTACCGCTTATCACTTAAAATTTACATGGCAATTTATTAATTTATAATTTATTAACATATACATAAATTAATTATTAATTGCATAATACCTAAGATTTGAAATTTTTGTTATATATAAAATTCACTATTTTTTGTGATCCGCTTGACCAATTAATATGTTTGAATTAATTAAGGGTTTTAGTTGAGATAAAGACGTCAGTGTCACGCGCGGGATTTGGACCCGCGATATTCAGCTAGATACGCCACTGCTCTACCACTTGAGCTCTCTTGACCTCGGTCCACTCGGACACTAACTTCCCATTTCAACCTCGCGTTTTGAATTTTGCCCTTCTCTTTCCCATTTTTCACGTGATGTATCAAAAGTAAATAAATTTTAAGACAAAGTCTCTTTACATAAAAAAGACGTTAAAAAAGAGAAGCATTAATCAATATAAAAACCAAGTACATGTAATTTTATGCCTATAATTGTATTAAAATTAAGAAAATAATTTTTTTTATTAAAATAAAATTTAATTAAAATTAAATTTACTAACCAAAAGTTTCTTTATTGTATTGTAATAATAGTGTATTATTAACAATCATCCTAATTATTCATATTTAAAATCGCTATTCTCACTATTCATGTGACAAAGATATCCGGTTGTATTAAATAAAACGAAAGTTTCCAGGAATCTCGCGCGTCATTGACATTGCAGTTGCATAGCGAACAAAAGTAATTATAATTCACTAGTTTTCCTGGCCCGCTTGACCAAATAATATCTTTCAAATAATTAAAGTTTTTAGTTGAGTTAAAAAAAAATGGCGAAAAAGGAGGAAAAATTAAAAAGGTGGGATTGAAATGGGAAGTTAATGTCCGAATGGATCGAGGTCACGATAGATCAAGTGGTAGAGCAGCGGCGTATCTAGATGATCGTGACACTGACTTTTTTTTTAATCTCAACTAAAAACCTTATATAAGTAAAATATATTTTTTTGGATTTGGCATTGAAGAATGATATTTTCTTGGATATTAAAAGCACGCTTAATCTATACATTTTCACTGTTAATTATTTCTGGCTTATAGCTAAAGAGTTGGTGTGTGTAACGTTCTATCAATAATTGTAAAACAACAATCTTTCGTAATGACTGGCCTATTAATAATTTTTATCCAATAATATTGGTTAACTCAATGCATTGTTCTACTTGGTTCTGTCGTTTGTATTACACGACAAAATTTATCCTAATCCGAAAATCCTTTCAATAGATTGGATTCAAATTTATTTTGTTTTTAGCTAAAAACTATCTCTAACAAAAGTGAAAAGCTGAAGCGTTTACAAAAGACCGAATTATCAATAGGAGACCAGGATGAACGGAAACGACGAATTATCGTCATTGGATCCTGGGTTCATTTTCTCCTCGCTGGATTGCGTTTTACTGTATCGCACTTTGGCTTCACGCCATATTCAGCGAGGAACAAATTTCTCTTCGTAACAATTCACGTTCTTTTTCATCTGTTACAAAGGTTAGTCTACTGAACTTAATTATGAAGCAGTGCCGCTACGGGTTTTCAATTCAAAAATTCCAAATATTTAATATAAGTAGCTGATTTTTAAATGGTGTAAACAATCTACAAGACTGACCGGAAAAAAAACACATGGCGCAGGCAAAAACTGACGTTCAATGGTGGGTTCGTAAAATTTACCTTTGTGGGTGGTAGATTTTTTCCTAAGGTGTCTTCAATCGCGAAAAACAGTGATTTGATCAGAAAAGTCTATTTTTTTTGCTGCAATTGGACTCGTATCAATCAATATCTGCTACGTTAATTTGATGGCATAGGATTCAGTAAAGGTCATATAAAAAAACATGAGATTTTATTATTAGAAATCCTAGGTATTATTAATTATTGTAGCTAAAAAATCTAAAACAATAAGCAAATTTTGTTATACTTTATAACTGGTGATTTTGATTACTATTTTTCTTTCGAATTTTTAACCGTGGAATAAATTATATGGGAATGAAAACACATCTACTTTGTTATACATCGTTTGCCTTCCATGTCTTATAATATATTCTGAAATAATGATTGAAAATGTCGCCTTTTTTAAGCAGTTGGGACACCTGATCCCATTTTCCATTATTCTACTTCAGAGTTGTCAACCGGCTCCGCGTTTATTTTTCATAAAGTGCTGAATGAAGTATTTTTTAAGTTAGGGGGGAAAAAATCAACTTCTTCGTGAATGGAGCTTTTTTGACAGGAAGGGGAAAGAGGAGAGCGTAGTTGATGAATACTCCTCTTTCCGCGGATTTTGTAAAGAAGGGATAGCTGATGAAAACCGTGTGGTTGTGAAACCACTTTGTTACAAAGGGTCTCGCCTGACTCATTAATTAATAGCCTCCCACGTCGGAAATATGTCGACGGGCTGAAACTTCAAATTCTCTTAATAATAATAAATAGGAGGAACGTATTTTTGCGCTTAGGTATAAAAGGGATTTTAATTACTTACACTATCGTCTAAATGGAAATTTCTAAAAGGGCCATTAGGACATACAGACTACCAGGTGTATAAACTAGTTTGCGCAAACATGTCTCTAGTATATTACAGTACGAAATAACAACTGGTACAACTGATCTTAATTTTTTTTTGTTTTTGCTGTTCTCACGTCACAGTATATCAATAAAAGATCTGGCATTCGTCAGACACGGGGATGGTGATGGGAGAGAAGAGCCATTCAATGCTAGAAATGCCCAATTTGGCTATACGACACGTAATGCAAAATGCAATTCGACGCCGCATTGGTGTGGTATGATGGAAGAGGTTTCTAGGAAGCTGGGTTTGTATTCCCCAGGCACTGCAGCCTTTTGGTTTATCGTAGCTACCTACGTCTTTAGTTATGTCAATATACTCAATCCTTCTCCTTAGAAGTAACAGGTCATTGGCTGTTGTTGCTGCAATTTGGTTCCTTAAGTTTTTTTCCGTACGTTAGATTAAATCTCCATTGAGCTGTTGCTTCGCATTGGAAAATGATATGAGTGCCTGTTTCTTCCTCCTCGGTACATAATCTACAAATGGGACCAACGCTCGTTAAAACAGGGTAAAATTCAGGTTCAAACAATATTTGACAATCGCGTATTTACCAGTTTACCTCAAAGGAGCATTGTTGGTCACTGCCTGTATATCGTTCATACATTTGAGTTTCTCATACATCATAATCATTACATAACTGCGGGAAAATCCGTCATTCTTTTATTAAACCCCAATCCTATGTAAATAGCCTCCAAGATTTAAGACCACCTCGACCTCAACACAACAAGTTTGACAAGACTGAATAATGAAAAGTAAGTCTCGCTCTCCTCATTATACACCGACATCTTAGACAGCAAATGTAGAAATCGTACAAAAGACTGACGATACATGGGAAGTCTCGGACAACTATGAAACACTCTTAGGATTAAATTTGTTTCAGCTGATTGAAAAGAAGACTATGTTGGAACCATTTTTGATATTCAGATAGAAACAATAGTAGAGCATCCAATTCTTCAGTAATCCTTAACACAAAGTCTTCAGAGATATTGTAACAGCATTTTACATCATCAATCCTGCTAACCAAAACGACCGCATCCACTAGGTATTCCTGCTTCTACAGTGTGTAGTGTTGAGGGTATTGTAACTCTCACAATAATGACACATCTACGCACTTTGAGCACTGAAGATGATCTCAATAAAGATCGAAACGTTGGCACGATAAATATTTTTTCTGACTACTATGTCACAACGTACAGCATCTGACGATAGTTCATTATTAGTATGTAATATCGAGCTAAGGATGTTCCACAAGTGTCCACATTTTTTATGCTGAGTTTATTAACATGTTCTTTCTGGTTTTGTGATGGTATGGTATGGTATGGTGGGAAAGGATACCAGGAGGTGGGATTTGTGTGCCCCATGCACTGCAGCCTTCTGGCTTATTGTACCATCTTACTTCCTTGGTTTAGTCCATAGACTCGATCCTTTTTCTCAGAAGTATCAAGTCATTATTGACTGTTATTGCTTCAATGTGGTTCTCTGAGTCGCTTTTATACGTTAGATTGAACCTCCATTGAGCCGTTGCTTCGCATTCGAAGATGATAAGTGGCTGTTTCCTCCTCCTCATTACATAGTCTGCAAATGGGATCATCATTGTATATGCCCATGTATTGTAGATGTTTTCTCAGATACCAGTGACCGGCTAGTAGTCCGGCCACTCTTCTGACTTTGGCCATTTCCAATTGCACCAATGCTTTTGCCAGCCTCGGTAAGGATTGTTTCACCATAAGTTTACTATGTCTACCAGTGCTAGAGTTTATCCACTTCTCTTTCTCGTTTGCTTGGATCCATTCTGTGATGGAGGATTCTATATTTGTTTCTGTTATCCGAAGTATAGGTTGGCCGTATCCTTCGATTCAATTATTATCTTTTTTATATGTATGTTCCATGAAAGTCTGCTGTCCAAGTAAAAACTAAGTAAGCGGATCTGGTTGAATATATTATTATATTACCATGTGGTAAGGTTTCAACCATATATGAAAAGAGAATTGCGTTGTCGTTGAGCTGTGGGTGTCTGCAGCATGTTTATACATGTATATGAGCGGTGCAGATGTGTACAGGATTGGACCTTGGATAGATACTACCTTGGTCAACGCGGTCTTGGTGGAACTTATATTTTTTTGAATAATTGGTAAAAGTGACATATTTGAAATCTAAATATATTTTTCTTACGCCAGCCCTTTCGTACAATTACGTAAAAGCTTTTTAAATACGAATTTCTTACAACTGATGTTAAATTTCCCTAAGCTGAATTATTGTCCTTGAAGATAAAATTTGTATTTAAATCTTTATCCGTTTATGATAAGTTGACCAAATATAAAATTAGAAAACATAGCTTCAGTCGTACAGACAGATATACCACCATCTGCGTGTTCTCAACTTAGAGAGGTAATACTTTTTTTAACCGTGTAAAACAGTGCTTTGTGGTCAAAAGAAAGTTCAATATGGCCACTTTTCGGCTTGACTTATTTCCACGTTCTCTATTTAAAGGGTTGCGCCTTTGAAAAAATTGGCTCCTTTGTCGACAAGGGAAGCTCTCCTGAACTCATTTCCCGAAAAACAGGAGCTAATCTGTCGGAATGACAGTCCATATATACCGCCTATCTGACATTGAAGTCATAATCATTTTCTACTCGTAAATGTCTGATTCTTTTGATGTATGATCATGAAGAAACAGCTAATGATTAAATACCAGCCCCAGATATAATCCGTTTATTCCAATTTACCATTGAATCGCAAAAATAAATGTTGATGATCATATAAACATAGCCATATCTTGTTTGTTTTTTCATCTTTACTTTAAAAATTATTTATAAATAACAAATAAACATTATACATATCTTTCCGAAAATACACTAGTTCTACTAGTCCGCTTGAGCAATTAATATTTTTCAATCAATTAAGGTTTTTAGTTGAGATAAAAAGTGAGTGTCCAGAGCGAGATTCGAACCCACGATATTCCGCGATACGATAAATTCCCCCGTTCCTGTACCACTTGGCCTCTCGTGACCTCCATCCACTAAGACACTAACTTCCCATTCAACCGCACCTTTTGAATTTTCCCTCCTTTTCGCCATTCTTCAAAGCTTAATTAATAATCATTTATTAATTGGCCAAGCGGACCACGAAATTAGTGAATTTAAAGATTTAAAATGAAGTATACATCCCTAAAGCTTTCCGTGTCACCGAGAATCGAATAATCAACTCAATACAACATTTGTAATATGGCAAAAAGGTGGGAAAATTCAAAATGCTGGGTTGAGAAGCGAAGTTAGTGCCGAGGGGATCAAGGATACCTTAAGTGGTAGAGCAGCGGCGTATCTAGAAGAAGATCGTGGGTTCGAATCCGTATCCAGACACTGACTTTTCTATCTCAACTAAAATCCTTAAGTAACTGAGAAAATATTTAATTTTTTTTTAAATATTTTCTTTCTTTACTTTAAATTTTATGGCAGATAAAGGAAGTAAAACTCACCATGCTTGTCATTTCAATTAAGTATTAATTACTCGTTAATTAAGCATTGGAATGAGGGAATGAGATATTTTCTCGATAATGGAGACGTTCTAAGCAGTTCTCTTTTCGTCGACATGAAAAGAGTTGGAAACAACGAATTTTCCGGGCTTCGACTCTTTTAACGAGGAAGTAAATCGTCAATGTACGGTTAGTAAAATCGCCAATTTAGTGTTGAAAGAAATTGAAAAAAGCAAAAAAAAAAAACACGAAGCTCTTGTTTTTCCTGATACCAATATTTTCGGGAAGGTCTAGAATACCCATTTGCCCAAATGTAAATCTAAACTCATTAAATCACGTTATGCGCGTAATTGGGCGGATACGATAAAGTAAGGGAAATAATCCGGGTTAGTCCCAAGTGGATGTTTTTACTCCGTAATATGTCCGATTTTCTCGACCATATAGGAGTGATCAATCACCGAATTGAAATTGGTTATAATGATTATATATAAATGCATATATTATACATATTTATAATAAGGCAGTTAGTGCATGATTATTCGAAAATCGTGAGATGCGGTCTGGTATGATATAGGTTTCACAAAAACGTTTTCTTTAACGTGCCGACGTATCGATCTTTATTGAGATCATCTTCAGCACTCAAAGTTTTTGTTCTCTGCATAATTATGCCATTGTTGCGTGCCGTGTTGAGAGCGCCGAGATGCAAACATTTCAATCCCTGAAGATGATCTCAATAATGATCGAAACGTTGGCACGATAAAGGAAATGTTTTTTGAAACATCATCACACCATACCGCCACTCATGATTTTCGAATAATTATCTGAATTATATTCTTATTGATTGTAAACACTTGTTGTAATCAAATGTTAAATTAATTATTAAACACTCCCTGCACTTTCAAAGAAGAAAAACCATTTCTTTATATAAAATATGCATAAATTCCATGGCCAAACTTTGCAATTATTACAGTTTTTTATACAATTTATTTTCAAAAAATTGTTTTTTTAATGGTAATACACATTTTAATTTTTGGATTTGTTAAGTTCATTAAATTTTATTGAAAATTACCCTTTACTTACCTGTTACTCTGCAGAAAAAATTCAAATAGAGAAATCTGAATTTTTAATAATTCTATTGTAATATTTTCTCATTGTCGTCATTCTACCACCACTCTTCGGAAAGACTTGCGCCATAAACTTTTAACATGGCTTCCTTTTTGAAGTGCTGCTCAGATATATTGAGTTCAAGCGGTGAACCCATTTTCATTTTGAGAATAATGTCCACTCTTTTTGTCCTTTTCCTAAAAGGCCATAATTCGAAATTTTGTCACATTTTTATTCAACATCTTCATTAATGAGCACTTAAATCCTTAATTAGCAGTGAAGTTGGATTGCTATCAGAATGTGGTTGTAAAAAGCATTAAATCGATATTATTTACTTTCTTGTAGCACTCCAGGTCCTTTAGAACTTCTTGAAAGCAGTAAAGGACTCAGTAAACATCCATGTTTAACCTTAATGTCAACTCAGTATAACTGAGCGAACTCATTGTAAAAAAAACCCTGTTTCTTTTTAACGAAATTTTACATAAGCTTTTTGTCATTTGAATAGAACGCTAGCTGATTTATTGAATATTTCCCCTATATGCATACTGTAAAATTTAACTATACACTATCTATAATTTTCTATTATCAGAATGAACAAAAAAGGACTGAGTAAAAATGCAAGTTTAACTCCATCTCAAAAACAAACCCCATTACCAAACTTACTTTCATCCAAATTCAAATGTGAAAGAAATTCGTTTTTAATATGTGTCATTTTACTAGAAAGCTAAATTATTCATTAAATACTAATTATTCGTAATTTCGATCTTTTAATTAAGGTTTTTAGTTGAGATAAAAAAAGCCAGTGCTGTGCGAGGGATTCGGACCAACGATCTTCGGCTGGATACGACGCTGCTCAACCACTCGGGCACTAACTTCCCATCTCTACCACACCTTTTGAATTTTCCCTCCTTTTTGCCATTTTTCAAATGTGCAATCTATTTGATTCACGGCGGCAAATCACATGGTCACGGAGAGCTTTATTTCATTTTTTTTTATTAAATTCACTCATTGAAAAATTGGGCCGAAGATCGTCGTTAGAATCCCGATCGTGACACTGACTTTTTTTTTTCATCTCAACAATAAACCTTAATTGAAAGAAATTAATTGGTCAAGCGGAACACGAAACTAGTGAATTATTCATAATGTCAAATGTAGCTAGAAAATCTACAAGTGCTTCATACATAATGCGCAGGTTGAAATTTTTGTATTGTAGTATCAGGCTACATTTTGCGCTTCATGACAAAATTTGGCGTCTTTTACCTTGGTCTTTATTATATCTGCTAGTAAAATCGTTAAATGTTTTTTGATGTTTGACCAAACAAAAACAAGAAAACTTGTTTATATCATAGATTATTGAATACAATTAGAGGATTAGTTCCTTAGGTATTTTTTTAAAGCCAAAGTGCATTCTGTCATCACAAAAATTTAAACTACAGTATTTCCCACATATCTAATAACCAAACTAGGAATCAATTCCAAAGGCGCGTTGTAAAGAAAGAATGCAATCATAAGCGTTTATCCACGAGGGTGGTGTGGCTGCCGGCTACAGCTTAGTATTGATTAGATGAGAGCGGAAGAGGGGGCTGGGTTTTAGCACGATACAGCCGGGACTCCTGGTCCTTGGTCCCCGGGACCCTGAACCCCAGGGTCATCTTCGACAACTTTTCTTCCTCCATAAGACTTTCGAACTTATTCTACCCCCTGCCAGGAAACAGGAAAGCAACAGTTTTATTCCCAACACCAAGTTTAGAGAGTAATTCGATTTTATTATCTTACACAGTTTTACGGATTTTTTGTAGTATTTAACAAAAAATTTAATTGTTGAAATTATGAATAATTAATTTTTGTATAGACAAATAGAAAGTAAAGTAAATATATACACGTCTTGTAATAAAAATATCAAAAAAGGTTTGACGTTAATATAAACAATTAATAAAAATTAGCTGTAAATATCCTCTTAAATATAGCAATATCAATCCAATAAGAAAACATAGAAAAATGAAATGCAAAAAGTTATAATTCGAAATTTATAAACGACGAATTTAGGCTACGCGGAACTGTACCTCATTGTAAAATAATTGAAAATAATAATTATAATATCAAAATTAATAGATTTTTAAATTTCGTAATTTTTTAAAACTATCACATTATAGCAATGGATGTTCTAATTTTAAAATAAGCTCCACTAATTTTCGTGGACCTCGTGACCAATTAATATTTTTCAATTAATTAAGGTTTTTTAACGGAGATAAAATAGTCAGTGGCCCGAAAGTGTTTCGAACCCACGACCTTCGACTAGATAGCCGGTGCTCTACTAGTTGAGCTATCGCGACTCAAATAAAAAACATTAATTAATTGAAAAATATTAATTTGTCAAGCGGACCGCGGAAATTAGTCGATTTAATAAGTTAAATGAAGAATATTTTCATTAAAGCTCTCCGGGATTTGTCGCAGAGAATCAAATTGATTACACGACATTTAAAAAATGTCAAAAAGGAGAGAAAATTCAAAAAGGTGGGTTTGAGATGGGAAGTTAGTGTCCAAGTGGATCGAGGTCACGATAGCTCACGTGGTAGAGTAGCGGCGTATCAAGCCGAATACCGTCAGTTGGAACCCGCCCTTGACACTCACTTTTTTTATCTCAACTAAAAAACCTTAAATAATTCAAAATAAACCTTTAAAAAATCCGTTTCAATGTTGTTTATCCTGTTTTTCCGCCCAAGCAGACTGTATTTTTCAGGTTCGTTGACAGATAATATCCCTAGCTTTCGGAAAGGCTCAGCCTCCTTGCGTTCTCTCCACAGCAGCTCGTACCACCTTATTATTACGTAATTCTAAAATCTTGTCTCAAAAATTGTTTGTTGAAATATAAAAAGATTTAAGTCGGGCTTAAGCCAGCGTCTCACAAGGGAGCATTCTGAGTCTGTTGTTATATCCCATTTATCCAGATAACCAATTGTACGACCCAAAACTCACCTCACAACGCTGGTTATACTTTTTTTCCTTGTGGTTTTCAAAGCTCAAAAGAAATTATGTATGTCGTCGATTTTTGCCTATAAGATCTTTGGGCCACGTTGAGACACTGAGTGATTGGCCCCTTGGACTTTGTCAAGAATATTTATACTTTTTCTTTATAAGTAGGTGTTTTTAATTAATCAGCTGGCACAGATCATAGACATGTGTAAAATTGATTATTTTTCTTTTCTTTGCCGTTAAACACAATTTATAAAAAGTGTTATTTACTCCCTGGGGCCGTTTAGGCTACCAAAACCTGCTCGATTAATTGAACGGGAAACAATTTGATCGTGAAAATTTGTAATGAAAGTTAATGGTTTTTAAATACGTGTGCGCGTGACTTGGTGCATTTAGAACTACTCCCCTCGTTGAATGGGCACAAATTTTAAGATATTTGTAATTTTCAGTTATGCCAAATGTCGTATTTCTACTTATGGCTTTTACATTTGTCAAATTTGCAATTTTCACATGTTCATCTTTTTTTTTTACAATTTTCTGTCTTTACGGGAAGTTTCTTATGGTTTAAATGGAGAGATTTCACTCTCCCCTATTAAAGTGGCTGTAATTTTTAGAAAATTGCTTTTTACGATTCCTTTTCTCGCTATTTCAAGCCTACGTTTCTACCGAATTTCACACTCTCCCCATAATGCGGCCCTAAGTTTAAGAAATTGCAATTTCTTCAAATTTTTTCCTTCAATTGCTCGATGAAATTGTTCTCTTTTTGTTTAAAGAATATCACTTTTGTAGCTAATCGAGAAATGCCTTATAATTTTAATAATGGGTGGGTCAAGCTGTAACAAACATGCAAATTTTGAATTTCTCCCCTTTGGGAAAGGCTTAATATTCAATGTTCAAATTTATTTTTATAATGTCTTGAGTTACTTAAGCTTCATTTATATTTCAGATTTCAAAATCCCATCTAGAGAGGGAGAAAACCGGTTGAATTGATTCGTGTAAAGGTACATATAATTATTTGCGTTACAAAACGGTAATAACCAGTATGGTGTACACGTTGATTCAGGGATACAACCAGAGAAGAAAACAAAAACATAAACCATAATATTTAAATACTGAACGTTCAAAAGATATTTTTCGAAATGTTTTTATTATACGGTCATCATTATGAATTCTTGATCATTAGGATGAAGAATACACTTGATATTTGTTTAAGTTTCGCGTCACGGCGTTCTTGATAAGGAAACTTTTCCGCGGTTAAGTTCAGAAAACTTTCACTCAAAGTAAATAAACATGAATAGAACGAGTGGCACTGCGGTTTTAATAATGAGTTTTATTCGGATAAAGTTCAAAAAGGACATTCTATTTTAGTGTTTAATTCCATTCAGGGGTTGGTTGGGACTTTTCATTATTAATGTTATCTACTTTATTTAATTATTCTACAAAATAATAGTTAAACTAGGTACTTGTAAACTTGGATTTTTGAAGTGATCAAACTGAATATACAAGCAATGTTTAGAAATAATTGTTGTATTTTTATTTGTAGTAAAGGAAATATTGTTTTTTATTTATGCAATTTAGTTTATTTAAGAGAATTACAAAATAAAATCCATACTTCTGTCTTCGTAAGAAATTGTCGGATAGATTTTTCTCAGATAAAATATTTTCTGTTGTTATTACATTTTAAAATGGATTACATGTGTGTGCATTTCAATATTATTTTGATTTTTCAATTAATTAATGTTTTTAGTTGTGAGATAAAAAAAAACTCAGCGTTACGAGCGGGATTCGAACCAACGATCTTCGGCTAGATACACTGACTTTTTGACTGAACAACCATAATTAATTGAAAGATATTAATTGGTCCAGCGGATCACGAAAACTAGTGAATGTAATGTTAAAATGAAATATACCTTCCCTAAAGTTCTCCGTGGTCGTTTCATTTGTCGCCGAGAATCAAATAGGCTACACAACATTTCAAAAATGGCAAAAAATGAGGGAAAATTCAAAAGGTGGGGTTGAGATGGGAAGTTAGTGTCCGAGTGGATCGAGGTCACGATTGCTCAAGTGGTAGAGCAGCGGCGTATCTCGCCGACATTCGGTGACACTTACTTTTTTATCTCAACTAAAAACATAATTAACTGAAAGATATTAGTTGGTCAATTGGACCACGAAAACTAGTGAGTGTATAATTAAAATCAGAATTTTCAGGATTTGAACATGGACGAGCGGGTATTGTACGTAAATGGTAGTTTTCTTTCTTCGAGAATGAAAACACGGAATACTTCCATGAAATAGTGGCATAATTGTTACGTTGAATAGCATTATATTGTGCTTACAACTACTATGACTTTTTGAAGAAAGTTTGAAATCCTCCTACGCTGGAGGTACGTAGATCTTGTGCAGTTAATTTTATTCTTTGGTATTTGTGGTGACCATTTACTCTCTACAAAAATATCTTTTAATCTATAATTAAAACTACATAAATCTCACCACATAATGTATAATATTTCTTGCGAAATGTTTTTCTAAACCTGTATAATATATATATTTTTGTAGTTTAATTTGAGAACAATGTATGCTTTTTTATGGGAATTTGACGTCGAGGTAGTGGAGAATTGTTTGTACGTTAACCCCCGGTGTATATAAATTTCTTTGGAGAATTGAATTTTTTAAAAACTCTGGACTCCTGTTGCTAGCCGTAAAAATATTATGATCTTAGGTTTTTCCGTACGACTCTTTTCAGTCGGGCCTTTATACCGCAACTGTTCTTTCATAACAGCAGAAATATTTGAAAACCAAAAAAAAAAAAAAAAAAAAAAATGATGAAAAACGTTAGTGGTGATGTTCGTTATTGATATATAGACGCCAAGTTGGTCTCAGGTACAGTGGGAAGCCTAAAAAAACTAGGAGATAATCTGCTTTCACGCTTATGACCTTAGGTAGTAAGTCGTATAGATTTCTAAAGATCGCACATTTTGATTTCTCAGTTCACGACATACTTTACATTATAGAAATATGGGGGTGAATATGTATTTCACTTTTGGAAAATGAAGTAGTGAAAACAATAAATTCTGGGAGTACGACCATCATTAACAAAATGAGCTCTTTACCATTCAAAAACTTGGAACTTGGACTCCCGTCCCATAGAATTTTGATTCAATTTCTATCTCGCCTCTGGAAACTGCCAAAGAAGATAAAAAGGTAACAGGTCAATTCGAGAAGACCCCAGAGTGTTCGAACTTCAGCGACTTTCAAATCTTATCTAATTTTTTGAGAATATAGGTTTCTTCGGTGGAAGAACATCTAGTATCTGAGGGTTCGATCTAGGAATCTAACCCTTTTGGAAAAATAGATTTGTAGTGGAATTGCTGGTGGGTTTTCTTAACCCAAAGGATTCTACACTCTTCAAGGAAGGACTCAAGACGCTCCCTTGTTGAACAACTACGTTGATATTATGTGTACCTGAGAAAATATCGTCACTTTGGAAGTTCATTTTTATTTTTTTAAATTATTTTTTTTATGAGGGTTCGCAAGAGCAGAGGTCAGATAAACCCTCAGGGTGGAGGTTTTTTGAAAAAAAGCTCATTTGTAAGTATGTCGGGTTCGAATGCAGTGCCGCTGGATTCGAACCCGGGACCTTTAGCTTACGGGCCACCGACGCCCCCAAAGCTCTTTCTTCAAAATGATTTTACAGTTCTACAATGTGGTTTCATTTTGTAATGTTTCATTGTGTAACGATTTCGTAGGCCTTCTCCCTGCTTAGAAACAGTCCGAAGCGTAACTGTTTATCTCCCAAAGGCATTACGATTTTCTACACAACTGTTGTTACGGGTAAAGGTGAAAAAAAATCTGCAGAAGAGATTACAAGTGGATACACAAGTGAAATTAAGCAGTGGTGTACCTGCCTGTATGGTGTTTTTGAGGTTGTGGATTACAACTGCTGTTTCGACAGTTTGAGAAAAAGTCACTTAGAATAATGCATTGCCATAACATATGGCCAAAAATAGTGGAAACAATATAATCGACGCCGATCAGGTGAGTGGTTTGATATCGATCCGCAACACATCAATAATATGTTGTCTAAGGGTTTCTGGTTCCGGCAATCTATTCGATGCGAAGACAAAACGAATCAGCGGTCCGACCTATCACAAATTGGAACATCCTGTTTATGGAAATTAATTGAAAAATATCGGAAATTTTCCCCCAGGAGAATGTGAGACAAACAAATTCATATGATCAATACCGATATCGAATGCTTTGAAAAACTTGCGCGCATAAAACTAAGCGTCCAAAGAATAAATCTCACGGAAGAAGAGCCTTTCCTTTGAAGGAACACAGAATAAAACGTGGTCGAATCTTGTTACGGGAGACAATTTTCAGCGTGTTGACGGGTGTCACGCTTTACCCGCTAAACGTACCGTTGAACGCAGATTCTTATTTTCCCCCTTTAAATAAAACAACTTTCTCTTTTTCGGACGGGAAATAAAAAGTTGGATGCGGGAATTGTATTGTGTATTCAAGCGGTTCAAGAATTTTATATACACCCTCGTGCCCTAGCAACCATCTGCTTCTTTATTCTTGTAAGCGGAAGTAACTTTTTACTTTACTTAGAAAAAGCCAACAATTGATAAGACTTGCTAACACTCTAACTTTCGGATTTTACCTTAATCTTACAAAAGCATACATAAAATTGTACTGAATTTGTACATACGGGAAAAATAATATTTAGGTTGTAAGCATTTCATCGAGGAATGTTCTTGTATTGTTACGCCTTTTACAAAATTAAACCAATATATAAGATAAATGGAAAATTCTAACCGTCTGAAAGATGAACGTTTCATGTCAAGAGAGCCTGTATCGACGTCGTAGGTTCACCTCGGGGTTGATTGGTTCAGTAAATAAACTCTTGGAATTCTTACCGCAAATAGGCAATAACTTTTTCCTAGTACCTCCCATTGACCTGGTCCTTTTGATTTATTATAATTTATTCAATTATTAATTGCTAATATACTGATAAGTCTGAAAAATGTTTCTCTTTGTATGAATTAATAGGTTTTATTGGTGAAAGCAAGTGTTATAGTTTAATTCACTAGTCGGCTTGATCAATTAATATCTTTCAATTAAATAAGTTTTTAGGTGAGATGAAAAGTGTCACGAGCGGGATTGGAACCCACGAATCCCGGCGAGATACGCCGGTGCTCTACCACTTGAGCCATCCTGACCTGGATCCACTCGGACACTAACTCTCATCTCAACCTCACCATTCGAATTTTCTCTCATTTTTGCCATTTGTCGCCGAGAATCAAATAGATTATACGATATTTGAAAAATGGCAATAAGGAGAGAAAATTCAAAACAACGGACCAAGAGGCCCCGTGTTTTCTTTCCTGAAGCAAGAAAACTCCAATTCACGTATCCTTCTACAATACCCGCTCTCCCACGTTCAAATCCTTAAAATGCTGCTTTGAAAACGTTTACTGCCAACATTAGTTATATATTCATTGTTTTCGTGGTCCGCTCGACCAAATATATCACAATTAATTACGGTTTTTAGTTGAGATGAAAAAAAGGTAATGGCACGATAGGGATTCGAACCCACGACCTTCGGCTAGATACGCCGCTGCTCTACCACTTGAGCCATCCTGACCTCGATCCACTAGGACATCACCTCCCCATCTCAACCTCACCTTACGAATTTTCCCTCCTCTTGCCATATTCCAATATGCTAAAACAGAGAATAATGATTTAAAAATGAAGTACACTTCACTAAAGCTCACCGTCGCTATTTCAATTGTCGTCGAGAATCCAAACAGATTATACGGCATTTGTAATATGGCAAAAGGAAAGAGAACTAGTAAGGTGAGGTTGAGATGGGGAGTTGATGTCCGAGTGGATCGAGGTCAGGATAGCTCAGGTGGTACAGCAGCGGCGTATCTAAACGATGGTCGTGGGTTCGAATTCCTCTGGTGCCATTACCTTTTTTTCATCTCAACTAAAAACCGTAATTAATTGTGATTAATTATATAGTACTCACTCAAACTTAGGCGCTACCATGTTCCACTGAAGTCATATACATAGGATTATGTACATAGTTAGCAGACTGAAGTGGAATGGGCACCAATTTGTAGAAAAAAATTTAACAAAAGCTGTGCGATTCCAACAATTCATACAATGTCTAAAGCACCCGAACGTTTTTGTCAAAAATCTTATGACAAATTGTCAAAGCTTTTTACCACAACACAACAATTATTATGCACAGCAACCTGAACATTCTTTGTTAAAGAATATATTCGAACCTGCTTTCAAAGGTTCAACGCTTTCCATTCAACTTCATTCACCTGCCCGTGCCTTATCTGTACTTTTCTGTTCTATGTACCTGCCTCGTTGTGTCAGTAAATATTTTATTTTAAGTGTTGGAAAAAACTTTAGCTTAGTCTCTGTCTCGTTTTTATAATTTTTCTATGCTTCTTTTGTTATGTAATTTACCACTTAAAATATTTTTGTCGGATAATGTTTTTCATTTGTAATTCTATCATATTTGATTTTTTATGCTTTATTTATTAATTTTGATCATATATTTGCATAAGAAAAAATAAAAAAATGACAAACTTGCCACATAAAAAGTATCTACAACAAACAGCTTGCATAAAATTCATGTATACAGCTAGAACCCCACACTCCTCGAAACTCAGAGGACAATTTTTTAATGGATTCATGTCGATATTTTTGCAATTTTCTTAAGCTATTCACTACCTTCATGGTGGTTTTGCGCGATGGTCGCTTCGAAAATTTTTTTTCAAATATCGTGTAATCTATTTGAGTCTCGGCGACAAATGGCAAAATGAAGGAAAAATTCAAAATGTTGGGATGAGATGGGAAGTTCGCGTCCGAGTGGATGGAGGTCACGATAGCTCGAGTGGTAGAGCAGCGGCGTATATAGCCAAAGATCGTGGGTTCGATTCCCTCACGTGACACTGACTTTTTCTCTCGACTAAAAACCTTAATTTAATTGTGACCAATTATGACAACATTAAATCCGACAATTGCATATACACACAAAAGACGGCTTAGTGAAGGGAAGCTAACACAACCTCGACCACTCTTGCAGGGGTTTTCAGAACCTCAAAGAGTACCACTTCCAATAAAATTTTGGGTGAAAACGGAATTTAGTTTTCAATTACGTCGACGAAGTACTTGCCATTATAGACAAAAAACACTCATAACAAAAACTGATAATAACAACAGCATCAACTCCTTGTGACACACTCACAAGAAACTACAATACAATCGAATTTCAAGCAATTGTAACAAAACCTACAAACAACCACGAAAATAGCAATAAAAACGAATATAAAAGAGCGCAAAATTAATGATAAACAAAATACCAAACGTAAAAATGAATCTTTAAAAAAATATTTACAATTTTGACATGCCCAGGAAAAGACAGACCAAATAATATGCTTAACAAACTGGGACTAACAGCACGAAAGATCACTAATAATACAGAAGAATAAGAAACTGATATTGCACACTATTTTCATACCGCTCAAAACACTATATAACAAAACGCAAACGTTGAGAAGAAAACTACATCAAACAAACCCAACAGAAACTAAAAACTATCTAATAATAATTAATGCATACCCCCTTGAGCAATCGCCCCTATCGACCACCGACGGATCGAACTACATATAAGCCCTGCTCAGACAAAATAAGCAAAAGTGGCTCAATGATGGTACCGCAATGCCGAAACGCGTTTGAGCAGTTCAACAAACCCACAAGTGAAGAAGTGACCAAGTTGCAGAATAAAATCGTACGGGTCGATCGGAAAGACCGGGTCGAAGACAGATTTATAACACGGAAATTGAATTACGTATAACTATTTAAAGTAAATATGAGCATTCCAATATAATATAGAATAAAAGAAGTAACGGAAAAATAGAATGGTTTCTTATATGTCTCAGAGCCATTGCGGCAAACAAGAACTTTTTTTTTTATCACGTACACTCAAATAAAAAAAAAATAAGGATAGCCGCTGAATTGGTCCGTGCACAAACTACAGGGCAAGGCAAACAGTGTCGAATGATAATTGAGAAAATAAAAGAGGAAGTTCACATTTCTACGTCAGTACAATTCATTTACAAATGGAACAAATTGTAATTCTGACCTGTGAACGTATTTGTGAGGTTGTGTTTCATTTGATCTTGGAACCTTTCCGCCATTAGATTTCCCCAGGTCAGAAAACACTCAAATATTTAATTGGATGACCCACAGGGGGCACGAAGCTCGCTATGGAATCTATCTCTGGTTTGCAGCGGCGGTTAAGGCTGCCTTTCTTTTAAAGGAGTAGCCTTAAACTCAAATAACTCGGTACAAAGCTCTATCTCAACGTCCTCGCGGAAAATTGAATCTCATATTTTTGAATTTTCATTCAAAACGGTTGAAAGTCTGGTAAAGAAAGTTTCGCAGTTACATTCCTTCCGACGTTGCTTTAAAAGTAAATTCGCTACAATCTACCTACTTAACTGCATTGCATCTATTATTCAAAGTTTTAGCATACGTCACATAAAGATTTTCTGGTATGTTCAGAACCTCCTTCTGTAAAGTAAAAGAATTTCAAATGAGAGGGAAAATGACAATGTTTTACACCAATTTACATTCAAATACGACTACTCACCCATCTTATTTCCTAATGCAAATTTATATTTTTCAACAAACAACATGAACAACAAACTTCTAAACATTTGTGCAATATATTGTAACTTCTAAACATTGATTTAATAAATGAGTTTTATACCAGAATATCAGAATGAACTTCAACCGGTTCAAACATTTCTCCATTTTCAAATGGCAAATGTGTGGTGATTATTGAATGGCAAAATTACGCAGAAAACTAACAGTTCGAGTAAGTGGAAATACTTTTCCACATCCTACATGTATTTGGTAAATTTAAACAATGTCTGTAAATCCCAGGCTCTGAAGATCATCTCTATAAAAATCGAAACGCTGGCACGATAAAGAAAATATTTTTCTGAAACCTACGTCCCACTAGACCTCATCTTATGATTTTCAAATTAGAGTTCAATGAATTTTCATTACATGCTAAGTTCTACGGTTCGAATCCAGCCGCCCTGCATTCAAACACGACATACTTACAAATGGGCTTTTTTCAAAAACACCGGCACCCCCCTTAAAAAATGATATATTTTATCCTTAGTTTCACGTCTAGTTTCTTTTCACGTCAAAGAAGCCGATGCTTTATACAAAATTGTCTTTTATAGACCGACTTCCTTCCTCACCCCCTCAAAATCCAACATATATAAAAATAAAACGTCAAAATCTCAATGGCACTGTCAAAACGACATGCAAGAATGGCACAAGTACACAGAAGAGAAAAACTTTGGGTCAGTAGAAGTACTTTGATTGAATATAAAAAATATTTTCCATTGTATAAATTCACTTTTTCACATTCTAAATGTATTTGTTAAATGTAAATCCCAGGCCCTGAAGATGATCTCAATAAAGATCGAAACGTTGCCACGATAAAGAAAATATTTTTCTGAAACCTACGTCCCACTCGACCGTCACCTTATGATTTTCAAATTAGAGTTCAATGAATTTTCATTACATGCCAAGTTCTACGGTTTTCCAGAAAGAAACGTTTAAATAATTCAATTAAAGTTGCAAAAATACGGGTATATAAATAAAAATATTTTGTTGCAATTAAAAAAAAAAAAAATGTTTTTGTCAAATGATTGTTTGAGGTTAAGGTAAAAAGTCCGTGATTTATGAACAGTTTTTTCTACCGATTAAACGTTAAGGAGGATATAAAGGTCCGGGTTTTGCAAATGGGAAGCGAGCAGCTTGGGCAAGCCATTAACACCAGATACAACCAACTCCAACAAGTGCCCTTCAAATAAATGATACCTAGGTTAGTTATAACAACGAGCCTGATCACGTTAGTCCGCCATGTCAAAAACATAAACTAGATTATTCAAGAATTGTTAAAATATAGATATGGAATTTCGTTGAACTTTCAATTAGACTGCCAGTGTTAAGAATAAATATGTCACAATATTTAACCAAGATGGCGATAAGACGTTCATCACTGTAAGGTAAAGGTCCCGGGTTCGAATCCAGCGGCCCTGCATTCTTACCTGACATACAAGTTTCAAAACTAGGGAAAAAAATTGAAATTTATAAATGGTGAAAATGGCTGAATATGAAATTGACGAAATTTCATGTATTGTGTTCACATTTACAGTTTCATCTAGTAATATAATAGTAAACCTAAAAAAACATTGCTATTTTTAAGAAACGTCAGGAATTAAGTTTCCTGATTCGGGGTGGGGCATGGGTGGCCGCAACGGTTTAGGCATTGACCAGGCGCTCATCATCGTAAGGTAAAGGTCCCGGGTTCGAATCGAGCAGCCCTTCAATCCCGACATACTTACAAATTGTTTATTTGATGTAAATTTTTCGTTATGCCTCGTGTACCTATTTTTTTGTACAAATTTACCTTTTTTAATTTTCTTTATTTAATTTACTCAAAAGTTAACGTATTTTACGAATATTCTGAGAAATGTGTATTTTTGTGTTAAAAGACCATCACCTTAAGTAAAATATTGTAATATTTTCAAAAACTGGAACTGCATATTATTTAATTTATATCGAAATTAATATTTGTACATTTAAATTTTATGAAATAAGTCGTAAAAAATGACTTGTGGTTATGTTAATAATTAATCGTACCATCGTGCCCCGAAGTTCATTTTTAAGTAATAAAATTTCGTTAATTATATGTTTCAATCTTTACACTTGTTAAGTCATTAGTGAATTTAATTTACCGCGATGAGGCATGAATTATAAAAGAGAATCACTTTTCAATCTAACCGCTTGTATGGCGGTAACGACTCTCTTTTTTTGTCAAAGAGAACACGAAAAGTGGTCCTACAATTTAGATAACGGTATCGTATGTCATTTTCCTCCTAGACACTGAGCCATTTACCTAGAAAATATCGGCGCCTGAGAGAAGTTCAATGAAGCTGAAATCGATGCGATCCTGGTCGTTCTTCGTCTCGGAACTGACTCTGATTAAAAGCTCTAAGATATTAGGCGCCAAAATGATCCCAACGTTAAAATTTGTTACCGTATTTAGTAAAATTGTTCCTATTCTTTCCTATAAGTGGAAAAAATTATATTGTTTTCTGTTTAAACTAATTTCAACCGGGAATCAAAAAAGGACTCGCTTTATACCATTTTCTAGTTCAATTTATCATTTTTCATATAAAATTTAATGCAAATTCAACCAATTCTAGTACACTCTGTCAATAACAAAACTAATTTAGAAAAAGGCAATATTTTGTTAGAAGATTCTAACGCTAATTGTGTTAAAAAGAGTTAAATTATTTACTAACAATTAATTAAGGTTTTCGTTCAGTGACACGAGCGGGCTTCGAACCCACGAACTTCGTTTAGATACGCCGCTGCTCTACCACTTGATCTAGCGCGATTTCGATCCACTCGGACACTAACTTCCCTTCTCCATCTTTTGAATTTTCCCTGCTTTTTGCCATTTTTCAAATGTCGTGAAATGGCCGAAAAGAGGTTTAGTGAAGATGTACTTAACTTTAACTTATTAAATCCACTGGTTTTCGTGGTCCGCTTGACCGATTTATTTAAACTAAAAGCCTTAATTAATTGAAACGTATTAATTGGTCAAACGGACCACGAAAACTGGTTAATTTGTTTACCCATCCTCAAAACATGGACAAATTTTTAAATTATTTTCTTCAAAATTAGTACGAGCTCAGACAAGTCGAATAAATCGGCAAATAAAGATTAGTCTCAAGCTGCCTATTTGTTGAATAACTGGCAGAAAGATATTTTTCATTGATTGCAGAAATTCTGACAGTTTGTCAGTAATTAAAGTTCGTCATTATGATTAAATAGGTCAACGAATGATTAAAAGCACAGAGCAAGTCGAAACTCGAGAAAAAGCCACCAGAACGTCAGCCTTGAAATTAAAAACAAAACATATAATAATAAATGAACGGATACATATTACCAACCACACACGTGATATATCTCCATTTACAGTGTGAATGTATTTACTAGCGTGGGTGATGATATTTCTGGATGTGGCTGTGACCGAATATGAAGTAGCTCACGGGCCCGCCAAATTAGGTTAGATAATTATATAATTGTGTGATGTGAGCTATCAGGTCACATCTATCAACGTTGCAGTAGTACTACCGAGATGTTGCAACCTCTCCAATATGATTGTATTTATTAGCGTGAATGGTTTGTGTAAAGGGACGTGGATGTCTAGGAATATCAAAAATTCTACAAGCCTGTCAAAAGGAAATTGATCTAATGTACGAATGAAATTTTGTACATAATGTATGAATGTATTTATTAGCAAGAATGGAAGGAAGTCAGTAGAAATGTGTAGAGATTAGTGACCGTTAATCGATAGTTAGTCAGATATCGTGAGATGCGGTCTGGTGTGGTGTAAGTTTCAGAAAACGTTTTCTTTATCATGCCAATATTTCGATCTTTATTGAGATCATCTTCATGGGTCAAAGCGTTCGTTTTCGGTGTAGATGTGCCATTTTTGCGTGAGGAGTGCCCTTCTCCCATTTATCTCCTTTGTCATTCTTGGGAAAAACAAACACTCTCAGCCCTGAAGATGATCTGAATAAAGATCGAAACATTGGCACGATTGAGAAAATGTTTTTTTGAAACTTACATGACACCAGACCGTATCTCACGATATCTGACTAATTATGGGAGTCAGTAGGATTATGACTAACTTACTGAATTTTTATTTATTGGGTTGTCCGGAAAATAATGCAGGATTTTAAGTTTTCATTTAAAAAAATCTATATAAAATATTCTGTTTACGTTTACAGGATTACTCATTTGTATGAATGTCAACACTTATTAATCCTCTTCCAAATGATATTGTTTGTTTACCTCTGTAGCATTCCGCTACTTGGAAATAATTCAGTCATCCTTATAATGTCAAAGCGAGAATTTCGTACGATTTTCTTTTACGAGTTTAAACTCGGCCGAAGCGGAGCCCAAACGGCTAGAAACATTAACCAAGTCTGGGGCGAGGGTTGTGTTAATGAGTGCACTGTGCAAAGGTGGTTTAAAAAATTTCGGGAGGGAGATTTCAGCCTTGAAGATGAAGAAGGTCGTGGAAGGCCTTCCTCTCTTAATGATGATGTTCTGCGATCAGTGGTGGAAGAAAACCCCAAAACAACTGTTCGAGAACTTGCAGAGCAACTCAAAGTCAGTAAAACGACCGTCGCTGACCACCTCAAGGCGATTGGAAAAGTGAAATTGGAAAGGGCCCATTTTGTTGCATGACAACGCTCGACCACATGTGTCACGTGTAACGTCACAAAAATTATTGGAGCTTGGCTATGAAACTTTGCCTCACCCACCCTACTCTCCGGACCTCTCGCCTACTGACTACCATTTTTTTATACACCTGGACCACTACTTACAACACATAATATTCAAAAATCTAACGGAACTGGAAAATGCATTTATTGACTTTATCAATTCTAAAAATTCTGAATTCTACTCAGACGGAATTAATAAGTTACCAACACGTTGGGAGAAATGTATTGAGAGTATGGGAAATTATTTTGATTAAAGAACATTGCTTTAAAGTAACTAGTTTCTTTTTTTTT
>CM077113.1:15982246-16002776 GCA_039619505.1 Cimex hemipterus
TTTTTTTTAATGAAAACTTAAAATCCTGCATTATTTTCCGGACAACCCAATATAAATTCCCTTTTTGGGCCGAATGCTACATGTACTTGTAATATTTAAACAATGTAAATCCAAGGCGCTGAAGATGATCTCAGTAAAGATCGAAACGTTGGTCAGATGAAGAAAAAGTTTTTTGACACCTATATCACACCAGAACTCTACTCACGATTTCCGTTATAAAAAGTCCTGGATTAATAGGTAACTGCTGAGTAGAAAGAGTAGATTTTTTCGTCCATCCAGCCGGGCATGCTGACAAGCATGGCATTTTGACGGGCCCTTTACAGACCAATCGGACAACACGAATAGACTAGCGGTTGGGTCGAAGTAGGATAGTGTAGGCGAGGCCGCACTACAGGATGCGAATACCGCAGAAAACGAAAATAGGATATATTTTTGGTAAATATTCAGGACAAAAAGAACATGAAGAAACGAAGGCCCTCTTTCGCACTTAAATAAATACTGTGTCAGACTACTGTTTTTACCTTTGTTAATAAACATTATCATATTACTTGTATTCCTGATCAGCTTGACCAATTAACATCTTTCAGTTAATTAAGGTTAGTTGAGCTAAAAAAGGTAGTGTCACGAGCGGGATTCGAACCCACGATCTTCGTCTACATACGCCGCTGCTTTACGACTTGAGCTATCGCGACCTCGATCCACTCGGACACTAACTGCTCATCTGAACCCCACATTGGTCAAACGGACCCCGAAACCTATTGGATTTAATACTCTAAATGAAGTACATCATCTCTAAGACTCTCCTTGGCCATTTCATTTGTCGGCGAGAATAAAATAGATTACACGATATTTGAAAAATGGCAAAAAAGGGAAAATTCAAAAGGTGGGGTTGAGATGAGAAGTAAGTGTCCAAGCGGATCGAGGATAGCTCAAGTGGTAGAGCAGATGCGTATTTATCCGAAGTTCTTGGGTTCGAATCCCGCTCCTGAACAGTGGCTTTGTTATCTCAAGTAAAATCCTTACCTTATTATATTTGTCTTTATGTTTGTTTAAAGAAATTTAGAATTAAAAACAGACTATTTAGTTAAAATAATTAATTCTCATTTCATAGAAACTGATGTGGGAAATTAATAACTATGATACTTAAACTGCACATGAGTGAATTCACAATCAATCATGATTTTATGCGACAGGGTTCAGAAAGAGAAAATCGGGCCAATAGTAAACTCGATTCGATTTTGTTCAGAAAGATCTACAGCTGTTTGGATTTCTTCTTTAATCTTTGCATTGTTTATATAGCGGTCCATTATAAACCGGTAGTCACCGTCTTTTCTTTGAATAAAGTTTTAAAGGTTTTTTTAAATTGCTTCGACAGCATTTACCTGGACAAAAAGGCTCTTCCGGAACTTAGATCCCTTTTCGATAAAGGCCTTCTGAGTCGAGATAATCTTTGAAATAAAACTAACCGACTCTAAGGAAAAAAATACGTAAGTGAAGCATTTCACGCCTGAAGTTTGAGCCGGGCTTGGTAAGAAAGTTAAAAAAAAAAAAAAATACAAGGCTCCCTGTCAACCTGTGCGTGCGCTGACTTCAAAACACCGATAGAACGTGGGGGTTTTGAAACTCTCGCCCCGGAGGGTGAGACGGACATATTAATGTCAAGTCGAAAGCAGACATTTTTTGGTGGGGAGAAGGATTTTCTCGTTTACTTTCGTCGTGTCCTCGGAGCGGAAGTAAAAGCTGCTCATGTACCTCTGCAATTTTCCTTTTGATCGTTCCTGAACACATGGCCGATGGTTTACAAAATTATAACGGTATAATATTTTCAAAGGTTGAAAAAAGAAGAGTCTCTTTGGTATAATTATAATGTTTGTCATATCTTTGATATAAGTGAATATGTAAAAGTTATTTATAGATATACTGTGTTGTTGGCGAGACGGCGCTACGCTCTGTTAATCCCGCACGACCGATCAATTATGAGGTTTTAATCTGTAGTGCGCCGTGCGAGAAAATCCAATCGAGCTTCCCTTATTTTCACACGCGTTACATGAAAAATATTGAATCACGCATAATTAACTTACATAATAAGAGAAATTTTATTCCAATTAGAATTTATCATTAATTACTAAAGCAATTTCCGATTAGGCTTTTTATGGGTTTATACATCCAAAATAATGCGGTAAATCTATGTACCCAACCAGAAAACGTATTGATAAAATGAGTGCTGACGAGGTGATCTTGACAATATGAGATCCGGCAGACATTTAACAAACTAGCGGAGTAAAATATTAGAAAAAATTGTTGACTGTGTTTATAATGTTTAATAATGAAAAAAAGAGTAAATGGTAGGGTTTGGTCTGCGAGTTGGCGAACTCATGTTGAACTGGCACACGGGCACTTACTGGGTCTGTCTTCACTCGCGGGTTTATTGTTTGTGTCGATCAAACGCGTTTCGTCATTACGCCATCTTCAGTGATAAACTATCATTTAGTCTGCGCGGGGTTTATATCGTGTTGTGTCCGTCGTATGTTGCTGGGGGCGTTGCGTTAGGGGGCGTGGCCTCCGTATCGGTTGTTCGGTCATGGTGGGGGTTGTTTCCGTTGTCGGTTATTATTTGAGCGCCGTTGGTTTTTTGTTTTTTCCTGGTGCTCGTTGTAATGTTTTGTTCTTCTGAACATTTTCGTTTTTTGTTATCACTGAAGATGGCGTAATGCCGAAACGCGTTTGATCGAGTCAAACAATAAACCCGCGAGTGAAGACAGACCCAGTAAGTGCCCGTGTGCCAGTTCACAGTTCAACATGAGTGAAAAAGAATACGAAATTTAGGGGACGTCGGTGGCAGCAAGGTTCAGTCTTTGACCCGGCGCTCATCACTGTAAGGTAAAGTTCCCGGGTTCGAATCTAGCGGCCCTGCATTCGAACCCGACATACTAACAAATGGGCTTTTTTTCAAAAACACCGGCACCCTAAGGGTTTATATAACAAAAAAAAAAAAAAAAAATTCATACGATTTCAGTCTTATATCGAAGCGAGAATATCCGTTAGTTAAGGAGTTAACACTAATTTACATCAATTTAATAAGCGTTATATATACTACAAGAAACGTAGATGGTTGGATGAACTGACGAACGAGGACGTATTGCCAACGGTTGAATTCACCGCAGACGACCTGTTTGTCGAAAGGAGACAAAATCAATCAAACCTTTCCAAAATCAGATTATAAGGGTCATCTATCTATAAATAACATTACCATAAATGACGAAAGTGTATATTTTATTCATCAGTTTCAATCTTGTATTTCAATGAAGGAGGAACAAACTAAAAATTAAAATCCATGATGGATCGGTCGCGAAGCAGATGACACCGGTTCATAAAAGCTGATCGTATGTGATCCGTCGCTCTATCGTACTCTGATCGTTTCGTTTTCACGCCTTCATCAGTCAATGTCTTATGACGTGAATGGGCGAGCTCTCAGGGCATAAGATGCGATAAAACAGCTGACGTAAATCTATCAAATATCAAACGAATATGTTATACATATTTATAATGGTGATTGATTGTTTTTTGGAAAATGTAACTTAGAAAGTTTTTATTTATTGGAGTTTATGCACCTTTGAAATTTATTCTGTAGAAAAAATATTTACTACAGTATGTTTAGTTGTTATAGTTTGTATCATATATAGGACAATAATAATAACAATGATAATATAATTTTCGTTTTTTTATGCACGGTTATGAACTCGCTGAATGCAATAGTCACTAGTATTCGTGGTCCGCTTGACGAATTAATATCTTACAATTAATTAAGGTTTTAGTTGAGAAAAAAGTCAGTGTCACGAGCAGGATTTGAACCCACGAGTTTCGGCTAAATACGCTATTGCTCTACTACTTGAGCTATCGCGACCTCGATCCACTTGACACTAACCTCCTACCTCAACCTCACCTTCTGAATTTTCCGTCCTTTTTCGCTATTTTTCAAATGTCGTTATTGATTGACAAATAAAATGGCCAATGAGAGCTTTAGTAGAGGTATACTTTCATATTTACTTATTAAATTCACTAGTTTTTAAGATCCGCTTGGCCAATTAATATCTTTCGATTAATAAGGTTTTTAATTGAGTAAAAAAAATTCGAAGGTGTGATCGAGATGGGAAGCAGACAGACTGGCCAGAGGAGGATCCGCAAGACCATACATTGGCCCCGAGCCTATCCTTGGGATATCCAAAACAATCGTAGAATCCTCCATCGCAAAATGGATCCAAATAAAACAAAGAGAAAAATGGATAAACTCTAGCAGTGTCACACAGTAAACTCATAATAAAACAACCCTCATCAAAACTGGCAAAAACACTGCTACAATTGGAGATGGCAAATCCCAGAGGAGTGGTAGGACTACTAACCGGCCAGTGGCATCTGAGAAATCATCTACATAACATGGGCGTATACAATGATGATCCCATTTGCAGACTATGTAATGAGGAAGAGGAAACAGCCTTATCATCTTCCTTCCTTATTATCATCTTCGAATGCGAAGCAACGGCTCAATGGAGGTTCAAACTAACGCCTAAAAACGACTCAGAGAACCACATTGAAGCAATAACAGTCAATGACTTGATACTTCTGAGAAAAAGGATCGAGTCTATTGACTAAACCAAGGAACTAGCATGGTACAATAAGCCAGAAGGCTGCAGTGCCTGGGGTACACAAACCTCGCCTCTTAGTACCTTTGCTACCATTCCATTCGGAGAGTGGATCTGGGCCACGATAGCGTAAGTGGTAGCGACGCTCGTGACACTCACTTTTTATCTCAACTAAAAACTTTAATTAATTGAGAGATATTAATTGTTCAAGCCGAACGAAAACTAGTGAATATAATAATAATTTTATTTGTGAAAAGTATAGTATTATGATAAGGTAAAACATATTTTCTTTAATGGAAGGATAAAGGATCCACAGGTCGCTGTGGAAAGTATTGTTGTGTCATGGTAAAAACATGCTTTGACAATTTGTCATAAGATTTTTGAAAATAATGTTCGGGTGCTTTAGATATTGTATGAATTGTTGGAATCACACAACTATTGTTAAAATGTTTTCTCTAAATTGGTGCCTATTCCACTTCAGTCTGCTAGCTATGTACATAATCCTATGTATATGTCTTGAGTGGAACATGGTAGCGCCTAAGTTTTTGTGAGTACTATATAATTAATGTTGGCAGAAAACTTTTTCAAAACAGCATTTTCAGGATTTGAAATTGCGGGAGCAGGAATTGTAGAAGGATACGTGAATTGAAGTTTTCTTGCTTCAGGAATGAAAACATGGGGCTATTGTTACGTTGTTTTGAATTTTCCCTCCTTATTGCCATTTTTCAAATATCGTATAATCCATTTGATTCTCGGCGACAAATGGCAAAAAGGAGGGAAAATTCGAATGGTGGGGTTGAGATGAGAGTTAGTGTCCGAGTGGATCCAGGTCAGGATGGCTCAAGTGGTAGAGCACCGGCGATTCGTGGGTTCCAATACCGCTCGTGACACTTTTCATCTCACCCAAAAACTTATTTAATTATTGAAAGATTGGTCAAGCGAACTACGAAAACTAGTTAACTCAAAACTTTGCCAAATTTTGCAATTATTTTCTTCAAAATTAGTACGAGCTGAGACAAGTCGAATAAATAGGTAAATAAATTATCATTTTAGTTTTAACCCGTTCAAGGTTTAAAATTTCAACGTTAGTTTCTTTGATGTTTTTTAATGAACCGAGAGATTTTTGAATTTTCCTCTTTTTAGCAATTGTTTAACTTTTTTTGGATCGAAGTTGCGATAGCTCAGATGGTAGAGCAGCGACAAATCTAGTCGAAGATCATGGGTTCGAATCCAGCTCGTGACACTGACTTTTATATCTCAACTAAAAACCTTAATTAATTGAACAATTCATAATTTTAATATTGTTGATGAACCGGTATGATTTGACTTAATATTTATTTAGTATTTATTTCATTTCAAAAGCTGAATACCAAATGGGACCATGTCCTGCCGTTAGAAGAGTAATGTACTTTCCAACTCAACGTCGAATTTAGGACAGACAAAGAAAATAACATGAGGAATTTCCTTTTTTTTATACTTTGGTCATATTAGCATTTTAATTAATCCGGCAATGGAACAGAGTTTAGACGTTTGATACGCTTTTTCCTGTTCCACAAAGTACAAAGCTCGATCGTTAAATTTTTCCAATTGTTATCCTGCCCAGAGCATCAAACACAACAGGAGGTAAATGTGAATAAAATCTTAGGTAGTAAAAAAACCCATTAACTTTAAAATAGAAAATGAAAAGTGAAACATTTCTACTAGCGAATTGTATGAAGTAATGAAATAAAATATTTGTGTAATAAGGCTAAATATTGTTAAGCTAGTCAGTTAAAAAATTCCGAAATATGGAAGATTAATATTGAGATATCAAGTATTAAATTGGTCCCCATCACGAAAATACGATAACAGTGATAATACAAAAATAATTCTAAAATTCCATAATAACCTTACAAAATGTAGGGCAACTAGAAAATTACATACGATTTTATGCTTTCATATTGTTTTATTAATTTTCTGAATAGAATGATTAGATGGAATTCAATGTCGATTTGTTTTTGATTTTTGGTGTTTATATGTTTATTAACGTGTTTGAATTTGTAAATCCATTACTTTCAAAACAGTAATCAATACTTCGAGAGGTATTACATATCAAACTGGACGAAAAGTCCTTATTGCACAAATTATATTAAAGGAATATCAATTTACAGACCGGTCCAACCTCAACATTATTCCATAAAATTAACCGTATCTCATAAAATTTTACTCCTACGGTACAGCAATTCTGAAAGAGCCTTGAGAGTTTTATGAGATTTTTGATAAACTTTTAATCTTATTAAATTAAGATAATAGACAGTGAAATGGGTAATTTTTATGCTTTTCATAGTTATTTTTTAAATTTAAAATAAAATTTTCATAGTTCTGTAAATACTGATTTCTAGGGCCCTTACTGAAATGTTGACCCAAGTCATGAACTTTAAGCTCACTTAATTTCTCAATGTTTAATCATAACAGCTCATTCACATTTTAAAACTGAATAAAAATTAAAGAAAAAAAGTTAAATTACAGGTTAACAATATTTAATTTCTTAAACTTGTATTCTTACAAAGGATGAACAATTGATCATATTTGTAAAAACGATTTTTTTTATAAACATAATTTTTTAGCAAACGTCTATTTAATTTATTTTGTACCATTATGTTTAATACATGGATATAATGATTATTTTTTATACAATTGAGCAAAAAATCCAACTTTTGCAATTGTACATTGATTTTTACATTACTGACTTCATCAGAATTACTACAATTAATTAATAGATGTAACATTTCTGTATGTTTCGTATCTGTAGGAATTTCCACGATACAAAAAATCTTCTTTAGAATTACAGAAACTCGTATAAGGTGATATTTTATTTATTAAGATTTCCAGTTGGGATAAAAAGTTAGTGACATGAGCGGGATTCGAACCCACGATCTTCGGCCAGATACGCCGCTGCTCTACCACTTGAGTTATCGTGACCTGGATCCACTCGGACACTAACTTCCCATCCCAACCCCACCTTTTGAATTTTCCTTGATTTTTGCCATTTTTCAAATGTCGTTTAATCTATCTGATTTTCGGCGAGAAATTTATCTCAACCAAACCCTTAATTAATTGTAAAAAAATTATTTGGTCAAGTGGACCGCAAAGCCTACTAATTTTGTTTTTGTATTTTGCTTGGGTAATATTACAATAGAAATAAGATTGTCAATGTTTTTTGCATTAGTGTAATTAAATTGACATGTTATGAGAGACAGGTTTATGAGAAAAAGTTTTGAAAGTTTGAAAAAAGAATAACTAAGTGTTGGGTCAGTAGTCTATAATCTGGTAGTATTCAATATTATCAATTATGTAATGTGTACATATCTTTTGTTATTAATTGCTTTTAATTAAAATTCACCTATTATTGCATAAAAACAAATTCCATTGAGTAATGAAACTTTTCTCTGACAAGAAGGATTTTCTTCTGCTGGGAACGAGTTTCTCAATTCACTATAGCCGAGCACAAAGGAGGTCCAAGCGTCTAAGGTTCTCAAAAGGGCAACCACCTCTCGATACTCTCCCATCTACACAAAAGAACACTAAAGTGATATCTTTTTTTTAAAACAGGTTTTTATTTCACTTTCTTCACTTATGTTTCTTAAAGGGAAAACTGATACAAAATGACGGAAAGATACAAATCTAAAGCAATCGCGTTTTCAATAATTCTGGCTGGGTTTAAAAGATATATATAACTGTTTTAGTTTTTGCGTTTTAATTAAAATTTCTTTATGTTAATGAGAAGAAAAACAGATTGCACCGGCCGCTGAAACCGAGATTGCCAGAGTTGAGTTGAATATATAACCTTGGCCCTTAGCTGCAATGAATTCCAACCAAGGGCTCACTTGGAATTCTAATTAATTTAAATCTAAGCATCAACGTCCCAAGAACCACCTTCGGATTTTTATTTTCTTATTCAAATCCTACAGTGCTATATCGCTTAAATATTTGAAGTTTAGAATGTCGGTATTTTACGTTTCACGCATTTTTGCGGTTCTAGCTTCGTGTAAAACTATGATGAAACATTCATGACTCTACAGCAGGTCCTGGGCAGAGAACTGTCATATTAGTTTGACCCTTTTTGGACCAAAACGAAACGCTCGTCAGGTTGAGCAAATACTCCCAGATTGAATAATCTCAAATTGAATTTTGAGTGGAGAAAAATAACAAAAAACTTGTAACCAACGTGACAGAAAATCCACGAAAATAGGCAGTCAATCATGGTGTTATTTTTATTTTAGTGATTAGAGAATTAAAAGGACAATAATATCGACAAACAGCAATATAGTATAGTTATATATACACATGTAACTCTCAAAAATTTAAAAATATTCAATTAATTAAAGTTTTGCTTGAGATAAAAAAAAATCAGTGTCACAAACGGGTTTCGATCAAACGACCTTGAGATCAATAGGCTGCTACTCTACCCCTTGAGATATCGCGACTTCAATCCACTCGGGCACTAACTTCTCATCTCAACCTTACCTTCCAAATTTTCCCTCCTTTTTGCCATTTTTCAAATGTCGTGTAATCTATTTGGTTTTCGGTGACAAATGAAATTGAAATTTTGAAAAATGCCGAAAAAAGGAGGGAAAATTAAAGGGGTGTGGCTGAGATGGATTAGGGTACGCTCTGGTGGTAGAGTAGCGCCGTATTTATCCGAATTTCGTGTGTTCGAATCCCACTTTTGACACTGACTTTTTTATCTCAACCACAATCTTAATTAATCGAAAAATAATCAATCTGGTGACTCCAAACCGCATCACACGATCACCACGCAATCATTAATTAACGGGCACTATACATCACACATTATTTTAAACTGTTTAAACGCCATCAAATTGTATTTGTATCAAAACTCAATCAATGAGATGAACATTTGTGAATATCGAGAGGAAAGTAAAATATTTCCCTTAGAAAGGGGGTGGCGTCATTTGGAGTGACGCCTCGCGAGATGGATGTCTTCAATATTCAGTGACTTTTTGCACCATTAACCAAAGACTGCTTCTTTTGAAAAAAGCGCCTTTATAACTATATAAACCCGATGTCATTAAATTATCCCTTTTAATGGCATGAAATTATGTCACATATATTTTTCATATTTAAGTTAATAACTTGCCTACTTAATAGCTAAAACTTAAAATCCTCCAATTAAAAAAAATGTCTCTTTGTAAAATTTTTATAATTTAGATTGTTTTCTTCTCACCTTTTTAATTACATTTACTTTAAATAATTACCGTGCTTAAATTTTTTGTATAATAAAAATGAATACAAAAAGCAACAAACAGTTCAATAAAGTTAATTTAAAAATCCTAAAACACAAAATTTATTATATTGTAAATTGTAATATCCACATTGGTTGAGACATAAATTCAGGGTTTCGTAGATACCCACTAAAATAAATCTTCCATCACACATTTCATATCCATCGGGCCGCCATTCCATCTTCTAAGAAATTTATTAGAGGCATGAGTTATTTATGAAAGATTGATCTAATTTACACATATAAGATAAGCGGTAAAGTTAGAATTATTTTATTATAACTGAACACCTATAAAAAATGGCTTTTGAACGAAAAAAACCACTATTTTTAAAAATTAAATTCGCTAGTTTTCGTGGTCCGCTTGACCAATGAATATCTTTCAATTAATTTTAATTGAGATAAAATCGTCAGTGTCATGAGTGGGTTTCGTGCCCACGACCTTTGGCTAGATAAGCCGCTACTCTACCACTTGAACTATCGTGACTTAGATCCACTCGAACACTATCTTCCCATCTCAACCCCCATCTTTGTGTAATTAATTAAGGTTTTTAGTTGAGATAGAAAAGATGGGGTTGAGATGGGAAGTTAGAGTCCGAGTGGATCGAAGTCACGATAGCCTAAGTGGAGAAGGTCGTGGGTTCGAATCCCGCTCTTGTCACATTTTTTATCGATTTTTTTATCTCAACCTCAATTAAATGGCAAATTAATTTTGATGTTTAACTTTTACTACAGGCCCATTCTGCTAATTACGGCTAATACAAAACGCAATTTCTCAGAAAGATTTTTTAGACCAGTCGGTTCTTATAATTAATTTCCCATGACGAATATTTAAATGTATTTATTCCATAAAAGTAGGATACTGTTGATAGTTGCCTACAATTAAAAAATCCATTATGGCCAGCAAACGTGTAACGTTCCTTGTTAATTTGGACATTTGCGACTAGATGTGGGACTCAGTAGCTATGGAAACTTAGCCATTTACGCTTGAATTGCGCTCAGTAAATTTTAAATATATAAAATATTTTTAAAAAATAAGAGGCACAGTCACCGGGAAGGTAAAATCATCGTTAGGGACGGATTAGATGTTTTCAGTATTTTGCTTTCATTATTACTTTCAACACCATTTCAACCATTGGATTCATAAGCGTTAAAGAACCCGGCTACAGATAAAACAAGTCGTAGGTGAACGGCGGGTGGTCAATCAGTCTCAGCCGGGTCAGTGAACCAGATCAGGGGTCGGATCATGACCGAATTTGTAGTGGTTCCTTTATGAGACTCATAAAAGTTACCTTGGTTAGCTACCTTGTGTCTACGAAATTTTGTTGTTCCATTTATCAGCATGATTTTATAAACGATTGCGCTACACTGATAAGTTAATGCGTTCGAAGAAGAACCACTTACACTTTCAAGCGACGTGACCTCTAAAAGGAAATAAATTGGGAAAATGCACTTAGATTCCTCGAGTAGCACAATTATGGCATTGGTCCAGATAATTATTCAGATATCGTGAGATGCGGTCTGGTGTGATGTAGGTATCAGAAAAACATTTTCTTTATCGTGCCAACGTTTCGATCTTTTATTGAGATCATCTTCAGAGCTCAAAGTGTTTGTCTTCTGTGTAATTGTGCCATGTCGTGTTGAGAGTGCCCGAGAGGGGCTCAATGAAAGATGATCTCAATAAAAGATCGAAACGTTGGCACGATAAAGAAAATGTTTTTCTGATACCTACATCACACCAGACCGCATCTCACGATATCTGAATAATTATCTGTTAACGTTCACTAATCTCTATACATTGGTCCAGTTTTTCGCTTTTCCTTCATCGTATATAAAATTCCACTATCATAGCTAATTATACACTTTTTCAAGCCAAACCCAATACAAATGATTATGATTATACCAGGACGACTTGGTATACTCTAAGCACTGCACCATTTTTCGTAATTTACTGTTCGTAGTTTCTTCCATTTCAATTGGCAGTTTCTCTTTAGGAAGTAATAGGTCATTAACTGTTAGTGCTCCCATGACATTTTCCCATTCCCACATTTTGGGGTATCCTAGTTCAAGTCTATATTGAGCTGTATATGTCCTCAGTAAAGCGATGGGTTCTTTTTTTAAAAAAGGTAGTTCCTACTTTACTAAAGTGAAGCCGGCAATTTTGCAATTCATATCGAGAGACGTGGTTGTAGAAATTTTTCAAACTGATGATGAGGTAAGGGCTCGAAATCAGGATAGTTGGAAAACAACTTACTGTGAGTAGGAACTATGTTTTTAAAAAAAGTATTGAACACCGCACGCACTCAGTTCATCATTCATAAATAGAAGTTACGGGTTTTACGTGGTCTGTGATGGTCAATTCTTCGGATGGTTCTTTAATCATATGTTTCTTGTATCTGACAACTTTGAAGTTCGTCTAGTGCACCTTTTGTTTTTTGTGGTGTCATTTTAATATGGAGGAGCCTATGTGAGCATTCCAAGTTAATTTAACTTTTTTTCGTTATTTAATTTTCTTATTTATTTTCTTATTCTTCTTATTTATTTTATAGTACTTTATAAAAGAGGTTTCTTCCAATTTTAATGTTGTTAGCCGATACAAAAATATTTTCTCAGTTTACATTCGTCTATTTTTAACTAAATTCGGATTAAAGATTAAAGATAAAGAAACACTCTTTTAAAAATAATTCGGATTAATAGTCTAATAATAAAAAATTCTAAACAGAATTGAACAAGTTCACGATGTACTTTCAAGATATTTGTAATTTATTGAACACGTTTCTTTAATCATACGGCATCTTGAGGGTTTTCTTCCAAAAAGTACATCAGCAGAGTTTATTAGCCAGGTTTTATCATTTCGTTGGATGCTGAACTTGTAGAATTAACGTTTCTTCATTCCTTTCAAAAAGAAAAAGTATATTAAATTATCTTTCAATTAATTAAGGTTTTAGTTCAGATAAAAAAACCAGTGTCACGAGCGCGATCCGAACCAACGCTGCTCTACCACTTGAGCTGTCGTGATGTTGATCCACTCGGACACTAACTTCCCATCTCAACCTTTTCAATTTTTTTATGGAAGCTAAAGAGTGGAATAATTAAAGGTTTTATTCATCCTATGTTACACTTTTGAGTTTGCCTTGTATATGCGTTTTGTAAATATAATTTACGTTTCGAGTTGATTGGAACTAGTGTGATTTTATTTACTTTTCAATTAATTAAGATTTGGGTTAATAAATAAGAATAATAAATGAATAATAAGAACAATATAATAAAGAAAGGTTGAGATAAAAAAGTCAATGTCACAAGCGGGATTCGAACCCATGACCATCAGCCTAGATGCGCCGCTGCTCTACCACTGGAGCCATCGTGACTGCAATCCACTCGGACACTAACTTCCCAAGTCAACCCCACCTTTTAAATTTTCCCTCCTTTTTGCCATTTTTCAAATGTCGCGTACTCTTTTATATGAACTAAAAACCTGAATTAATTGGTTAAGAGGACAACGAAACTAGTGAATTTCAAATTACGCTTATTTCCTGTCTTTGACCAACATTCCCGTGTTTCTATCGACTTATTCCAAAGGAAATATTTAATTTTAATCGATTTTGTGTACAGTAATTATACTTTACTTACAATATCCACAAGGTTTTGAATACTTTTGAACGTTTTGAAATTGTTACAAAATTAAGCAAGATGACTATCATAACGATGTTCAAGAAATAATTGATAAATTTTTAACATTGTCAAGGAATGTGTGCATTTTGCGATTATACTAGACCTGTACAATAAGAACGTTTCAAAACTGGGTTATCTCTATGGTTAATCTCCAAAGAGATGGGTGGGATGGAATTGGGCTTATCTTACTCAACGCGTACGGATCGCTTGCTCCTGGGAAGAAAAATCGAAGGTCCGCCTTTATCCATGAGTTGAAAACCGTATCTGATCATCATATTTTTTACATATCCATTTTGATATATCTGTAAAACTGTCATCCCGGTCAGTGATTTTCCTTATTATCGACACACAGAATTTTCATGACTGATTATAAATTTAAAATAAAAAGTACAAAAATTATCAACGTTATCGTCGAAAAAATCACATTTTCCGGTCAATTCGTCCAGTTGTTCGACAAGAATAACCTCACTTACATGCAATTTATTCCATACAGAAGAGACGATCACAATAACGGACCGGAAAAAACAGAAAAGTCTTAATCCATCAAAGACTCCGGCTGGCAAAGATAAGGAAGACACTGCCCTTTCACCTTTCACGAACATATAAAAGGGGCCCGGGTCAAAATGAAAATATCAAACCAAACCCCTGCAGATGGCAGTCTTGAAAAGCTTACTGTCAAAGCAGTAGAGGTACAAGGACCAGTATGTTCTGAAATGATTAAAAAACACACAAATATATTTCTTACAAGAATTTTTGAAATTGATGTGAATTTGTGAATTTTTCCTTCTTGTTTATTTTATGTGTTGGTAATAATTTCGCCAACTTAACTTACTATCAATTGGAATCTGTTAGTCACCTAATAAATAAATAATCTCACATATTATTTTAATAAAAATTTCCCCGGTCCTTAATTATTTTGTAACAGATAGATTAACATTTATGATATTCAACATTTTTCAAAGAATGCGTTTAAAAGAACTAATTAGATCAACATACAAATTAAGTACATTAAAATTAAATCAATGAGTTCAAAGGTGTTTCGTTTGCCGTTTTATGCTTTTAAAGTCTCGACCAAGACATTGATACATAAGGTATGATGTTGATATTTTTAAGTAGACATTTCTGATATTGAGAAACTTTGGCAATTAATTTTAAAATTTAATTTGATGGCCTGCGATCAATTAACAAGTTAATTATTATGTGCCAGGAGTTCGTTTTAAGTTTCGTCGTTAACGCCCCATCTTGGTTGGCCAGTCTTTAAAAAAAAATACAAAATACCAACTGGCATAACCAGTTCGATAATAATACCATATGACCAATAAATAGTGATAAACATAATTTACTAATAGAAATGATGCAAAAAAAAGTAGATCTGTAGAAAACGTCTATATGGGATATGTTTTTATAGATATCGCTCTTTATTTTCTAATAGTTTAATACTAAACCAGAACGAGTGAAGGTTATAAGATTGGGCTGCCATATCTTCGCCGGGGTGTTTTAACAGGCGGTTAAGAGGAATGTTAGTGGATCAGTTATAATTGTGACTATGTTAAAACCGCATTTACTTCGGAAAGAAATTCTTAGACAGCTAACCTTCTCAAACACGCTCTCATCAACTCGCCTGCCCGTTATTAACACCGATTGCTCCATCCTGATGAGGACTTGTCCACTGCCAAATGAAGCGAACCAATTATATAGAATTTAGTCCGCGCTTAAATATTCGTTTTGACTTCTTTACAAGTGAATAGGAGAAAGAAATTGTTTTAATATATTCGGAGAAATAATAATATGGCAAGCATTGCATTTTCTCTATGTATTTTTCTTACAGAAACAAGGCCATGTTAGGCCCCCAACTTATGGCGACGTTTGGTATAAATGTAGACAAATTTAATTTTATTTGAAACGTTTTAATTATAAAACTTTTAATATCATTCCTATTCAATTTTCTTACAATAGACGGTTTTTATTTTACAAAGAACGAATAAATTGCCAATAAATAAATAAAAACTAGGGAATTATGAAACAGAAGATCAGTGTTATTAAAACGTAATATATAATATCATAAATATGATACTGAAATTTTATTATGAGGAGATCTCAACTTCCAACAATATTTTGAAACATAGAATATGAAATAATAATAAATATAATCTTTCAATTAATTTATCGTATTTAAGGTATTGGTTGAGATAAAAAAGTCAGTGTCACGAGCGGGATTCGTACCCTACGATCTTTGGCTACTCTACCACTTGAGCTATCGTGACTTCGATCCACTCGGACACTAACTTTCCATATCAACCCCGCCTTTTGAATTTTCCCTCCTTTTTGCCATTTTTCAAATGTCGTGGAATTTATTTGATTCTTGGCGACAAATGAAATGGCCACGGTGAGGTTTCGTGAAACTTCAGTTAAATTATTAAATCCATTACAGTTCGTGATCCGATTAACCAATTATCATTTTTGGTATTAATTAACATTTATGAAAGGCATTGGTTAAGATAAAAAAGTCAGTGTCACGTACGGGATTCGAACCTATCTTCAGCTAGATACACCGCTGCTCTACCACTTGAGCTATTCTGACTTCGATCCACTCGGACACTATCTTCACATCTCAACCCCACCTCTTTTGCATTTTCTCTCCGTTTTGCCATTTTTCAAATGTTTCAATTATCGTATAATCTATTTGACTCTCGTCGAAAATGAATGATGGTGTTTTCTCGTACTTTCTCCATTCTTCATTTTAAGCATAGAAAGTAGTCAACTGAACTAGAAGTTTGCAACATTATTGTAAGAATTATAGTGAGAAGTCAACAGCAAGTGATAGGCTCAGATGCAATTGGCGTTTCTCAGTGCGAGATCTTCCGGTTTATCCAGATTCCGCAAGAGTGCGTTCTGGTAGTGGATCTCAGCGCATTCTGTCTCTAAGGGGGGACAGAAACATTGCCATTGCTGCAAGAACCTTTCCATAGCGGCAGAACCTAAATGAAGTACAAGATGTTTTCGTAATGATTCGTCCATGTCGGTTAGCTAATGAGAGTAGTTTAATCTTTTACTGCTGAATGACGTTTGGGTCTTTCTAGAAGTCGAGAAAGAAGTTTGTATCGTTTATTGAGTACCTGTCGTTTATGTCTAGTACGCGGATTGCACGTGAGGCGTTTGCCGATTTATATCCTAAGTAGCAAACACAATTTGTCGTGGGTGGAGGAACACCGTTTACATACACGAGAGGAAGGATTACTCGCCGTAATGTGAAATAAATGTTCTGCAATTTATTTTTATCCTACACTTTTTTAGCCAAAGTGCTAATGCAAAACAAACAATCGTGTGATACAAAACGTAAATGTATTAAAATAGTAAGATAGGAAACTGTTTTTGGTCAGACTGAGACCTCTTTTGGTAGTCAAATGCAGGAAAAACAAGTCGCTAGAGGCTGTAATGAGTGGTACGCTGTTCGATCCGCTGCGACACCAACTTCCCATCTAACAACTTCCATCAAGGTTGTTAGTTGAGATAAAAGTCAGTGTCAAGAGTGGGATTCGAACCAACGATCTTCGACTAGACTCGCCCTCCAATCTATCTGAGCTATCGCGACTTCGATCCAAAAAAAGGTTGAACAATTGCAAAAAAAGAGATAAAATTCAAAAAGCCCTCGGTTCATTGAAAATCATCGAAGAAATTAACGTTAGAAATTCAAAACCTTGAACGGGTTAAAACTGAAATGATAGTAGGCCTTCTGTTCATTGCCGATTCTGGAGAATTGTGTGTACATTCAGAGCAGGAGAAGCAAACCTACCCCGATGCTGCCTGGAAGTAGAAGAAACAGAAGAATATGTCGTCTTTGGATCAGAGGGGGTGTTCAAGCTGTGCTTTGTCACCATCGGCCGAGACAAGCGAATGCTTGAATGGTACTGGAGGTAAAGAAACTATATGGTTCCGATAAGAAGCCTTAACGAAGAGTTGTAGATAATAATAGAGTTAGCACAATAGACCAATATTGGTCGCGGTGGGCAAGGTCGTTAGCTGCTTTCTTTCAATCTTAACCATAACCTAGTATTTCTTTTATGTTATTTAAAAAAAAAAGAAAATAAGGATGAAATCAATAACCATAAAGGTTTTTTTATATTTCCCCTTCTGATTTATTACCAGAGGCAAGGTTTACGCCATTTCGTGTAGGTTATGAGTTCTAAAGTTTTCTTTAGATCGGTCAGGCTATCCTACATCAATATTTTCGTAATTTCTGGAACTACAGAGGTATTTGTAAGGAGAAAACGCTGAGAAAACTTTATATCTATGTTGTTCTTTTGCTGTGTACAAAACGAGTATGAATTTGTCTTTTTTAAAAAATATTTTACTCTGTTTTGATACTTTTCTCACTCCCAACATAATTATTTCAGTATACAGCTCGATTTTCTCTGCCCGGAGGGGTGGGATTTTTCAGTTTTTTGTAAGAAATAATTGTGTTTTGTAAGTTGAAAGATGTGTGAAGAAAAGGATAATAGTTTAAGTAAGAAAAGAAACAGGCACATTTTACAATTAAAAACAAATTAATGAAGGAAACATTAACTAAGCCGTCCATTGAGAGCAAACGTCAAGGTTTTGTCTATGAAAAAAAAAAAAGTTTTTATTTGTTGAAGTTGGTGAAAGAAAAGTTTATTTCAAACTTTTGAATTTTTATTTATTCGATGGGGGGGGGGAATTACGGTAATATTTCAAATCTCTTTGCGCCCTGTAATTATCCCGTTCATGTTATTGGCCAATTGGAAATGACACCCAATCGGAAGTCTCCGCGTATAAAGAGTCACGTTCATTTTTCCAATATTCCTTACATTTCACAAGTTTCTGGCAACCTTTTTCAAAATGTTTGATTTTGTTTCGATGAAATGTTAGATTACCCCTGTCACTTCTGTTCTCTTTTAAAACGCCTTGCCCTCCCCGAAAAAGAATCCCTGGCGAAAAGGTGAAATATCGGAGGTCAACAATGACCGCGGCGCTGATACAGGTGACGGTCAAAATCCCTAAGATAAATATCAAGACTTATCTTGTCGGATACGGCGTTCAAAATCCTGTGCCAGTTCCTAAATTACATTCAATACTACTTTTCCGGGTAAAAATCCTATAAGATAGGTTTATCTAAAATTTCATTTAGGAAGTATTCTCTAGTTTTTAATATTTAGTATAAATTTCGTATGCGCAGTTCCATTATGTAAACATATCTATGGAATGATGTTTACAGATCGACCTACAGTAGAGTTCAATATCTTCTTTAAGATCTTTACAGAGTGAAAGAAGGACAAAAGTTTTGGAATCACCAAGCTTTCGGAAACATTATGCTGCCATCATCAGGGACTGTTACGTAATACATACAGATACTTAATATACATTTTAACAATTCCAAACATCAATGTATTTTCTTCAAGAAAGAAGAGAAAAAATTTTTCAACCAAACAAATTAAGTCAACGGTTTAGTTTATGAAGGACATGGCCAACACTCAGTTATATATAGTGAAAACAAGCCATCTATTTACGTAAATTTATGAGTAATTACAACATTATTGATTGACAAACAATAATAACTTAATATACACAATAACATTTTTTTATATTTAAAATAAATTACGTCACTAATAATTCACATTTACAAGTCTGACTGTTTTCGTTTTTACGTGCTATTATTGTCATTAAAACCAAATATTATCACAGAGTATTACATTAATGACTAGAATTTAAAGCTCGTTTAAAATAATATATACAAAGGATTAATATCCTCTTTGTGTTGACTCATTGATAATTAATTTTATATAAATTATGATCAAAATAATACAACGTGTGTAATTACAATAGTTACTACAAAAAATTATAATTCATTATAAAATGGCTTTTGAATGAAAGTAACATAATCTTTTAAATTAAATTCACTAGTTTTCGTGGTCCGCTTGACCAATTAATCTGTTTCGATTAACGAAAGTTTGTAGTTGTGATAAAAACGTCAGTGTCACGAGGGGGATTCGAACCGACGACCTTCCGCCAGATACGTCGCTACTCTACCACTTGACGTGCCTTCAATCCACTCGGATTCTAACTTCCCGTCTCTCAACCCCACCCATTTTGAACTTTCCCTCCTTTTTGACATTTTTCGAATAGAAGAAGGGGATATTCAATAGGATTAAATGGGTTGAGATAAAAATGAGAGTTTCCAGAAAATTGTGGCGTTCATTTTCAGAACTTTTTTCATTGCTTTCAACTATCCAGACCGTCCTTCGGGTCCCAGTGTGATGGTCGTTCCAATTCCGTGGTCAATAGAAGTCAAATCTATTCTAACACTCCATTGCCCAAAAAGTATTTGTCGAATACCGTTTCAATAAGTAAAATCATCAGAATTGGGAAAACTCATCAAGTGAACGTTTATTTAGTGTAGAGACTACTAAAACCGATTTCTTCTTAGGTACAGATTGGCAATTATAAATTATACAAAATAAAGATTGTTTTTCTGAACTGGACTAGATTAAATTATTAGGGTTGATGTTTTGCCCATTGGATTTACTAACATTTCTGAATTTTATAAAAATGAGAATTTCCGAAATTCCCTAATTGTCAGTTTATAAACGTTTTGAAATTACATATAGAGATTAGTAACGGTTAATAGATAAATATTCAGATATCTTGAGATGCGGTCTGGTGTGATGTAGGTATCAGAAAAACAGTTTCTTTATCGTGCCAACATATCGATTTTTTATTGAGATCATCTTCAGGTCCTGAGATTTACAATTGTTTTGTAATTGCGTTCAATTAGTAAAGATAAAATGTCACTGTCACGACCGGGATTCAAATAGATTACAGAATGCCAGAGAAATAGCAAAAAGCAGGGAAAATTCTAAAGGTGGGGTTGAGATGGGAAGTTAGTGTCCGAGTGGATCGAAGTCACGATAGCTCAAGTGGT
>CM077113.1:16002786-16018819 GCA_039619505.1 Cimex hemipterus
CAAAAAGCAGGGAAAATTCATAAGATGGATAAGGGAAGTTAGTGTCCTAGTGGATCGAAATCAAGATAGCTCAAGTGAGCAGAGACGTATCTAGCCGAAAATCGTTGGTTCGAATCGCCCTCGTGACACTGACTCTTTTTTATCTCAGCTAAAACCTTTAATTTAATTGATTGAAATGAATTGTTCAAGAGGACCATGAAAACATGTGAATTTAGGAATACTAATTATAAGAAGATTTGTACATCACCTACTTTTATACGTTGATATATTTTCACTGCCCACGGTTGAGAAATTGGACCCAACCCTTCCAAAGCTAGAGTCCCTTGATATATTAACATACCTCAAATTAATGAGAAATTCGAAGAAGAATTTACTTCAGTAAAAGCGTTGTTTTGAGATAAAGAGATATACAAATTCAAATGGGGTCGAGTGGATAAAGATAATTGGAAAATAAAATTCAATTTACACGGACTGTAAACTCGAAATGTTTTGGCACTGCAAGATAGGGTACTAGCAATATTAACAAACTTAATTCAACGTTTATTTTATTTTTTATATTAATCGATTTGGGTGGTCCCATTACCCTTGATTGTCCAACCCGGGAATATCATACACATCGCTCTCATGAATGCCACCAAGGATTCCAATTTAATGGGCCTAGGAACGAGAAAATCTTCTTCAAAAAGACTTTCTTGATGCTCTCGTATTCTCGACATTCCATATGATAGGTCTTCCGTCTGATCGCAAATAACTCAGTTTCAAACTTAACAATTTAGACAACAACAGTACAACACAAAATCCCAGAGGCCAGAGCCCAAAAAGCTCAGTACTTATAAAACTTACATAAGCACATGCTCGAAATACGATTTTACGTGAAAAAAGCCTACTGTCATCTGAAAAAAAAACCTTGCCAATATTAAAAGAATACTATACACAGGAAACTAGAAAAATCAGAAGTAAACTTTTTAGCTTATTAACTAAGATGGGACAAGACTATAATTGGTTGAAGGAAACCTATGCAACTTAAAAACGCTACAAAAGTTAATTTTAAAATAACTAAAACGCGCGGAGCATAGAAAATTCCCCAGAGATCTTCCAACCCGCAGCGACATTTATCTTAAAACAAATGAGAGTCATAAAGACAAATAGAATGGAAAAGAAGGTACCTAACGAATCGAGACCAGTTCCCCAGTTTGTTCCTCTCTGTGGTAATTATATTGGCAAAAAAATTTAAATAAAAGCTCGGGATAAAGAAGAGTCATCGAAAACTCAAGATTATGGCATATAATTACATGGACTAATAAGGGAATTATTACCTATGTTAAGATGTTGGTTATTATTTGATTATGTTAATATATATATGGATATACACTGTGTAAAATTATACGCTTATTCCGTATAAAATTTTCTAATTTCCACGACAAACTTTCCACTAACCCCAAACTTTTAGCCCACTCCATGTCCAACATAATACGTCGCTACAATCTCATAATAATACTAAAGATGTGGTGGCTCCCTCTATAAGAACTAGACAGTATTTAAGGTTAGGAAAACAAAAATACTGGCTATATATCACAGTGCAACAAATTAGAAAATGTATGTACGGATAAATGTTTTGTTACGAAAAAAATTATGGGCAATTTAAATACGGAAAAAAGGTCTAATCTAAGCTGTTTCGAAAATATCAGCTCCGGCGTATCTAGGTCGTGGGTTCAAATCCCGCTCGTGCCACTGACTTTTTCATTTCAACTAAAACCTTAATTCATTAGAAACTATTAAATGGTCAAACGGACCACGAAATCTAGTTGAATTTAATAAATTAAAATGAATATATTTTCACTAAAAATTTTCGTGACAATTTCATTTGTCGCCGAGAATCAAATAGATTACACGACATTTGAAAAATGGCGAAAAGGAGTGAAAATTCAAAAGGAAGGGTTGAGTTGGGATGTTAGTGTCCGTGTGTATCGAGAGTTCAAGTGGTAGAGCAACGGCGTATTTAGTTGAAGGTCGATCCTTCTCCTGACACTGACTTTTTTATCTCCACTAAAAACCTTAATGAATTGAATTATATTTACTAAATGAAACTATAAATGTGAATACAAGAAATGAAATTCCATTTGTTCTGCCAAGCTACTATTCAGCCGTTTTCACCATCTATAAATTTCAATTTCTTTCCCTACTTTTGAAACTTGTCCTGTATGAAATTTAATATCATATTTTTCGGGGAAGTCGAGGAAGAATTTGAGCCAGTTTACCGATCTCGAGCCCAATATCTTTGGTAGGCCATCTTCATCCATCAAGATTAAGGTATTCAGTATATATTTTATGTCGGAACCACTAAATATACCTTTATAATGAATTTCCCATTGTTTCTAGCAACAAAACATCTTTAATTTATTAATATTATAAATTGATAAACCAATTTTTGACGTACAGTTTTAGGACAATAATTAAAATCATAACTTTAATTACATCGAGGAAGTTAACTGGGGTAATTAACTAGTTTACTAGTTGAGAATATGTCTGGCCCAGTTTCCATCATACCAGGGGAAAAACGGTTTACTGTCTGGAAAATTATTCTAGCAATCCATCAAGTCCCTTAGAATTTAACTTTTTTATTTAATGGTTTAATGAAAACGTAATTTATTATTAATTACTCGCATGTGTATAATTTTCAAAACCTTTTAAATGTCGACACAATGAATGCCAAGGTGTTTTTTTCCTCATCTCGGGAGTCTTTTTGTGGATCCCTAAAGGTTAATTGGATCATCCCCAAAGACGATAGCAAAGTGTAGAGTGATTGCCGAAAAATGGCTGGAGAATGTAGAACTTCGTTCACAGAAATTTCAAGGCCGTTGTAGATGGTGTGGTTAGTGAAGTAATAAGGAAATTTGATTTATCTGAGGACTTTTGATTGTATGATTCGGTGTGCAGGATGTTGGAATTTCAGAACCCACAGTTCCCCTCCGTAGTAATAAAGGAAGTTTAGGGTTGACGGAAAACAGAAATTTCAGGCCGCGAAGTAAATATGGAAAGTATATTTTCCTCAACTTCGGTGTGACTGCTGTTTCTTAAGACTTTTTTGATGTCAGGCAACAGTCTAGGCGTGATACTGCGTTAAGTATTTGGCTTGAATGGATGTCGGTTTTTTTCAAAGCTCCCCTTGGCCATTTCATTTATCGCCGGGAAACAAGTAAATTACACGACGTTTGAAAAATTACAAAAAGGATGGAAAACTCAAAAAGTGGGGTTCAGATGAGAGTTAGTGTCCGAGTGGATCCTGGTCAGGATGGCTCAAGTGGTAGAGCAGCGGCGTATCTAGCAGAAGATCGTAGGTTCGAATCCCGCTCGTGATACTGACTTTTTATCGTAACTAAAAACCTTACTTAATAGAAAGTTATAAATAAAATTAACTTGGATTATGGGTTCACGACATTTTCCTTCACCCATTTTTTAAAAATATTTCCTTGTACATAATAAAATTTTTCTAAATTTTTTGTTTATCGACAGTGAATGATAGCGTTGGGCAAGATCCGCTTAATTAGAGTTGATGGTACGACTGGGAAAGCTTAAAACGACACTGAAAACGCTTCAGCTTTCCAATCCCTTCATTAGTGAAGTCAGAGCCTTTCGCCGGGAGGGTCAGGGGTTTGACCAAATCTATTGTGATCTCTCAAAAAAATTTACATTTAAATCTGTCGAAATTAACGAACGTCTTTTTCAATTAGACGAAGAAAATTAGTTGATTTGAAATCTTGAAAACGAATGTTTTTCTTCGCCATATTAAAAGTTGATAATGGAATAACAAATATATAATTAATTATGCGAGTAGTTGTTCTCGCAATTTCCTTTAAAAAAAATATTGTGAAAAGATAATGTTTACAATAAATTTATTTGATTTTTGTTCACCCCAAACTATCTGAGAAATATCTGCCACTTCTTGTGAATAGGTGATTTCTCCAAAAAACACTTTTAGAGGTTGAAATTTGCCGTTATTAAGTAATTATTTTTTGCCGTGTGAATATATCATTTTTTCTTACGCTTTTGCATAGGCTGCAATAAAAATATATTAAAAGCTTACGAAATATATCAATAACCAAATTTTGTAAAAACGAAATATGTTTTTGTAATAGCTTTATATTCTAGTATATTAGGCAATGACTGTGCTATTACGCGTATTCGTTTTGGGGGGATGGGTAACGTGAAAAAGCCGAGGCGACGGCGGGAATTGAACCTACGACCTCGGGGTCGACGAGCCGAGAGTCTCTCGAGCTAACCCTCTCAGCTACCGCGGTCCCCCCAAATATTTTTCAAGTCATAAAAATTATTTTCGTCATACTAAAATGAAATTTCGATCGTTTTGGCACCACTAGAGACTCCTACATATAAATTTTGTTTGAATTTAAACTTATCGATTTTTTTTTATCTTAAAATCTATTCGATTTTTAAGAAATCGTTCTTGGAATATCTGAGTGAAACGGCTATAATTCAATAATGGCTGTAAGTACGTCTATAATATCATTTGCGCAGCCAAAACGCAGAAACGTTTTAACAACATACGTACCATAAAAATGTATAATATATTTCTATTAGGCAATAAATAAAATAAGAACTTTTTTGTCAGAAATTAACCTCCTTTTATAAATTGAAATAAGTTTCCGAGTTTAATGTTTGTTACAGATATAAAATACATTTGAAAAAAATGTTTTCTTAAGTCACTTGACTTTATGAATAAGTGATAACGAAGGGTAAAAATTTTGCGAAAGGTCTGCTAAAGAGGAAAAATAGGCATGTAATTAACTCAAGGGCCAAAACCCTTCTTCCAAATTACACCATATTGTCAAATGGTTTTCCGGAATAAATATTATTTCATATTCATTTTAAGTTGAATGATCTTCCTTTTCGGGCAGGGTAGAGTAAATGTTTCGAAGGATATTTTTAACAGTAGTAACGAATGGTGTTGTTCGGTTCTAGTGTTTTATTCTTAGGCTTTTTATTTTATTAAGTCACGCACATCAAATAGATTTGCCTATGTTACGAATTAATTTAAGCCCACCTGGCACCCCCTTATAATTACGACGCCATCAGAACAAAACGTAACAACATTTTTGAAAGAATTAACAATATGTGGTAAAAAGCACTTTGTTAAGCTTCTTAAAAGGCTAGGAGTTAACTAGCAGATTCGAATAGCTTTTAACTATTTTTTTGTTTGTTTCAGGTAAGTACCGAGGAAGAGGCTCGTTTATAAGGTAAGTGGTGGCATAAAAGATCGACTGTGTTAACATCAAATTTATACCTCTACATCAAGTACAGTATTAACTCTTTTGTGGGTGGTCAAAACAAATTTTTTTACACATTTTGGCAAATTCCATATCACATCATTACAATATGCGCGTTTTATGTAAGCGTAACGACTATAACATGAATTTCACCTGGGAAATCTGCACTCCTCCTCAGTACATGCTCCTTCAAAAGCTCCAGGATATTATTTAACTACAAAACAAGTATTATAAAATTTGCTCTACAGTGGATTGTTTCTACTTCACATACCTATATAACGCTATATTCAGAACAATATCTTGTCAATTGCTATAGAAGTTATAAATAATTAAAAATTTTCATATGCCAAATCTACTTCTCTAATCTTGGCCCATTAGTCCTTCCCAATCTATTCTTGCCAAAATTGTAGAAAAAGTCTGTTTCCAGAACATTGTGTAACATAATAGAAAATTCCTGTATTATTCCAGATTAGAAGCTAACATTCAGCATGTCCCTCAGCAACTGAACATTGCATCGTGTTGCAAGCAATATCATATTATCTTTTCGACAATAACAGCGTTAGTTTTTTTATTTTTTTCAATTAATTAAGGTTTATATAAAGAGTCAGTTCACGAGCGGGATTCGAACCCACGATCTTGAGCTGTCGTGACTTCGCTCAGTACGGCCACTAGCTTTTCATCTCAACCCCAACTTTTGAATTTTCCCTTCTTTTTGCCGTTTTCCAATGATTGAATTTAATAAGCTAAAATGAAGTACATATTCAAAAAAGCTTTCTGTGGCCATTTCCTTTGTCGCCGAGAATCAAATTCACGATACTTGAAAAATAGCAAAAAGAAGGGAAAATTCAAAAGGTGGAGTTGAGATGGGAAGTTAGTGTCCGAGTGGAGTAGCTCAAGTGGTAGAGCAGCGACGTATCTAGCCGATCATCGTGGGTCCGAATACCACTCGTGACACTGACTTGATTTCTCAACTAAAACCTTAATTAAGTGAACGATATTAATTGGTCCAGCGGACCACGAAAACGAATTTATTATATTGCTTTGTAAACTAAAGAAATCTTCCATCGCGCGGACTATCTCATAATGAGATCATATCTGACGGACCGATTTTACGATTAATTAAATTAATTACGATATTTGTGTATGCACTCGATTGACCGTTTGTGCACGCCGTTGCGAACCCGTTGAAGGATTGCGTTAATCTGTTAACTAACTTCCTTAATCGGGGCAAATTTCATCATAATCAGTGTAATTATTTCAGAGATACAGGTAAATGCGGGGTTTACGTTCGGGATGAGCAGGCACCTACCGTTGATCCGATTAGTATGACATTCACAGGGGACTTTCTAGAAATCAACTCGCACAATGAACAAAAATTTCACAAATTTTTTTTTTGTTTTTTGTTTAGGGTTTTTGCCGGTTACATTGGATTGACTGACGGACAGTCACGAAACCAAATTTGTTCAGAAACTCATACTTAGAGTGAAAATTATGATGTTGTGAACAAACAGGCAACACATTTAGTGTAACTCAATTCGAAAGGCCGAGTCTAAATAATGGCAAAATTTAAAATATAGGGAATTTTAATCAGATCAGCATGAATTCGTTGTAATTGCTGACTGAGAGTAATTTCAACTACCCTAAAAACTTTGGAAATCTACTTATAATAAAAGATAATTAAATAATATACTTTTTCATAGCTAATACACTAGGTAGTTTAAAATTGATTAATTCATGGGGCAACGGGGAGTAGCGGAAAGCGTAAGCTCCTTTAATATCCTTCCGCCCTGGAATCTCAGCGAGACGCCACATTCGCGAACATTCAACCTCGTTCCTGCCCTTAAACATTCACCCTTAAGCGAGGAATTTCATACGAGAAATTCCGAGCAGTTACCGACTTGTCGGCATCCGGAAATACTCTATAAATTTTTAAATTTTCCAAGTTTATGGCCATTTAAAACGAACTATCGAGCTAGTGCTAATTAAAATATAGAAACTACTTTATGATTCAACTTACTGTCCATTATAATAGATGTAGGTAGCATGTTTACATTCTGCTTATGATTATTTCGAAGTGGATGTGATTCATTCTCTACCTGCTATTAACTGTTGACATTAGCTCTTTCCCTTAAATAATCACTTTTTAAGAAACGTTATTTCAACTTATTTTTCACGTCAGTATAGATCTCAACAATAACGCGTACAATACGTGGCCATCGGAGAGTCGGAATCAAAGAAGATAGATCTTACTCACCAGGCTAAGATTTAGCCATACAAGGTTTACTGGTCTAAGCTTTATTGTGGGCCAAAGGTTTCGTATGTGTTTACCATGTGGACGGAGGTTCTAGCTTCAAAGTTTCAATAGGCCCGTTGGTTTCCTAGATTATATTGTCACGAAACATAAGATTGGTAACCTTCGGAAGGTCTTAATCTTGAATTCATCATCCATCCCCTCCGCCATGCGAAGTTCACTCAAAGGCACTTACTATTTGACGAAAGCCTTTTTATGTCTCTCAAGAGTATCTTTAACGTCGCTCCTGGTCTATTCGGCCTTATCGGACATTTTGATTCTCACCATGAGTGCTAACGCATTTCTGCATAGGACGGAATTGTACTACCGTCGCAGCATTGGTGTGGGTGCGTTCCAGCCTCTAAGGGCCAAAGACAAGCCGCTTGTCCACTCCGAATCGTCGGGCCCACATTGTCCATCGGGTCGTATGCCGCACGCAAATGATTAACAGGGCGAAATATATCAGTCTGCTCTCCCGCGTACTCCCTAGATAGAGAAGGCGACTCTATCGCCCTGAATGTAGGGGCTTCTCAGGCGTAGAAACTACCGTATCCGCTCCAACCGCGGTTATTGTTTTACGTGAAATTGCTACGGTCAAAGATCTCTTGTCGAGCTCAGCCAACCCCTGCCATGCGCATTCAAAGGACGCCATAGGCTTAACCTAGAGGTACCCGAGGTCATACTCACAACAATGTAAAGCATACTCACGCATTCGAGGGACTGTTCAGCGTAATCATCGCGCCTGTCTGTCCGGTCGCAACGTCTTCTCTGAGGCCTAGGTAATAACGCTGGCCATACCCAAGCTTCACGAATGTCACAAATAGATGGCAGCCTCTGTCTAAGTTCCCACCAGGGGGTCACTACGAACCACCACGAAACCATTCCCAGTGTGACTAGGGCTGAATTTGGAACATTTAAGTCTCTACCCCGGCTATGCAGACAGGATCTAGTCTACTGGCCCCCGTGTGCCTCTGCTCAGGCACCCGCCGACCGTGCCTTACACGACTACAGCTTGTGGTTTAGATAGGCTGCCATCTGGGCTGCACCATTATTTTAAGCCACCGGGCACCCCCTTTGCAACCGAAGGTTGGGATGAGTCACAAGGCAGAATGAAGGAGCTCGGATTTAGAGAAGGCGTTGTGGATGAGAGCCCGAGGAGCCGTTCGAGGTCTCGGGCCTCATACCACTCTCCCCCACTCTCCACAAAGATATGCTCACATAATTAAAGGGTAAGATTCCTGATGTGGTAGCATTCTTACCTTCCGTGTATGAAAAGAACGCATAGACATTTCTGTTAGAACAAAACTCACGTATGACCGGCAAGCAAGGGAAGGTTGCTCCACGTGTTTCACATAATTGAAGGGTGTCGTTCCAAGGCTACATTTAGAGAGCGCGTAAGAATGCTAATTGGTACGAAAATCATGTTAGTATATCGATCCCATGTTCCGATTATTGGAGAGATGTTGCATATAGCACTTAGGCCGTTAACTCCTTTTGAGTTTTCTTTTCTATGCAATGAGAAAGAATATATTTATTAGAGTGGACGACGGCCAATGGTGGAATATTGAGTACTTAATTGATTCGATATACTAAGTGTAATGGAGATGGAATCAAGTATTCTGCCACCTTACTTATAAACATAAAGGAATTTAAGAACCAACAAGTGGTTAGATTTATAAAGTTAAAATAGCCAAGCAGTTGACATCCACTGGAGCATAACTTCGTCCCGGGGAGGGTTGTTGATTCCATTCTTCTATCTAACCTCGTATAGTTTTCTCCCTAGTTACTGTCTGAAAACTTTGAAGAGGGGATGTGTTGTGACTATCAAAACAACAATAAAGTTTGGTGGTATTATTATATTTTTGAGATGTTTAATTCAATCGAACAAAATTTCCTGGGCCAAGCAGAACGTGTGATTTCTTAAGTTGATTTTGTTAAGGAAACATTACATATTTTCAATTTTTTCTAATCCTTCGTTGGCGATATCCAACCGTCCTAATAAAAGTGAAAAGTCCTTTTATGAAAATGCGAGATTTTTTTATTACTTTATATCGTAAAATTTTCCCCATTAAGTATTTTCTACACAGGAGACGCACGCAATGTATATTAGATAGTATATACCCAATACTATATACTAATAACCAATACTAATATATACCATCAGTATACAGGTTAATGAATAGCCAAGCTACTGTAGATGTCGCTGAGATGGCGTCTTTTCGTATGTTCAATGGATAAATTTCTATTTAATATGAAGCATATCCTGCCCAAGATTTTTTCTCAGTCAACAACCTTCATTTCATCAAAATTTATGTTACCGATTTTGTCATGATTTTGAGTGTGTGAAAGACAATCTTCAGAAGCTGATCAGTGCCCGACTACAACTACTGGTAAACGGTATGGACCAATTGGCTGGAACGACTTTTTTATCTGGCTGGCTTCTTTTTCCTATTTTGCGGTTTCGATTCTTTTAACCATAATTTTACCTAGTTGGTCTTATTCGGATGATATTTAAAAGGGAATATGTTTGCAATTTCATTTTGTAAAATTATTTTCCTGCCTGGTGGGGGGCCGCGGTAGCCGAGTGGTTAAGGCGTCAGACTCTCGGCTAGTAGACCCCGCGGTCGTGGGTTCGATCCCCACCGTCGCCTCTGGAATTTTTCTGACGCCTCAGGGGACCGGTGGCCGCAATTAAAAGAAATTGACACGGCACTCATCAATGGAAGGGGCGGGACCGGATCTCAGCGACCCTGAACCTAGTCCCAGCCCCGTTCAAAAATGAGTTTCTTCGATGGAAGAACACTGGTACAACGGGGGCTCAAGTTCACTTTGTGTTGTGAGCCCTCCCCCAAAAATGGAGCCAGGGTATAGTACAATAAGCTGTACAGCTGCAGTGCTCAGTCCCTGGTATCCATCCATCCACATCCACATCCACATCCTGCCTGAGAATTTGGATCTGCCAATAAATTTATACACATGTCTAAGGGAACATATTTTTTTTTAAATTATCGCAGCTATTACATATTTCAAAACATATAAACACCCCTCTAAAAAAAACATGAAATTAATAATTCAACTGTTTTAAATATTGAGACTAAAGACAATACTTCGGTCTTGGCAAATTGATTTCAATTTATCTTGCACGACCGATCAAATATGATTGAGAAGAAATAGTCCAATCTCACAATTCCATTAAAGAGATAGAAACTAAACATTTGTAATACAGTTCATTTTCTTCCTTTCTGGAGATGGAGAAAAACTGTTTCAGAAAGCACACCCAGTATGAATGATTTTATTTATCAGACCGGAATGTTCATCGCAATGATCTCAGAATAAATTTTTGTCGGATGCTATTTTTTAAATAAATGATTTATTTTTCTACCATTCTAAAATGATTTTTATGTAAGAGATACTTTTATTCGTATATGTAAATGTAGATTTTGCTAGATAGTAGAAATATATATTAAATTACAAAAAAGTATAATATTTCCCTTGACAAATATTAATAAATGGACCAAAGAAAATTGCAAAAACCGAGCAAACTGATGAACATATTAAAAAAACGTACAAATCAATATAATTCATTTACTTTAGCCTTTATCCGTAAAATTAATTTGTTTTAATGAGTGCTAATGAAAAATAAGAAGGGTCTGTTGCGAGAAGGATGCCGTTTGTCTTGTATAATGAAACTTCTGTCAGAGGAAAGCTTCTACTTAAGTTGGAGAAAGAATATGAAAGTATCCCATGAATAATTTCTTCGTGTACAACATTAAATAGAAACCGTTGGGAGGAATGGATTTACTAAAATGCAAAAAAATATTAAGCCATTTTTCAAATACAAGTTATCAAATAAATATTGTCTTACATTAATTAAAAATAGCTAAGATAATTAAAAATATTGAAATATGGCAAAACCGTCTCGTTGATATTAGCAAAGTTTGATGTTATATTAAGCAGTTCATTTATCTGACGTTAAATTAAAATAACAGAGAAAATAAAAAAATAATATTGAATAGTAAGAAAATTTAATTAAAGTTTTTAGTTGAGATAAAAGTTCAGTGTCACGAGCAGTTATAGGTTAGTATTAGATACGCCGGTGCTCTACCACTTGAGTTAACATGGCCGCGATCCACTCGGGCACTAACTTCCCATCTGAACCCCACCTTATGAATTTTCCCTCTTTTTTGCCATTTTTGAAATGTTTTGATTTCAAGTAAAAACCTTAATTAATCGAATGATATTAATTGGCGAAACAGGCCACGAAAACATGTGAATTTTGTTTTTTAAACTTTTTATTTGTTTTTTACAACTGCATTCTTTGATGCAACAAGTAAAACAGATAGTATTTACATGTAAACTTATTAAAGGTGGCGTGAAAGCTTGAACAATTACCATCCAGTGATGGTAGCCGTTAGTATTTCATACGATGAGTTCCTTCGTCGATGTTAATAGCTAAGGTTGTCGCGGGGCCACCGACGCTTCAGTCTTCTGTTGGGATTGTTCGGTAATGTGGTGCATGACAGGTTTTTGACGAAAGGGTTCGGATGATGGAGTAGTTTGGAGTGGAACGTTTTGTAGCGATGTTGGGCTAACTCGGTAACAAAAGGGACGTACAAGTCAGTATGGATGATGTGATTGGATACATAGAAAGGGGCTTGTACTATTGTTCGGAGGATTTTAGATTGAAGGGTTGGATTGAGGTTAGAACGCTTAGCAGTACCATAAATTCAAGTCCGTATGTCCAAATGGGGGCCAGAAGGGCAATGTAAAGTTTTCTTTTGTTTGTTAATGAAAGTTTTGATCGTCTGTCCAATAGTCGTTTAAGCATAAAAAATCGTGTATTACAGTCTGTGCGTTTAAGTCGTGTATGGGGGTTCCACGTCAGTCGTTTGTCCGAGGTATCGTACATGGTTCGCAATTAGGATGGGAATATTGTTGAGGTGTGGGAGTGTTTTCTTGTTTAATGTAAATATTAAGTTCGTTGATTTGGTTTCGTTAATCTTGATTCTCCACCGACGGAGCCAGGTTTCTAGGGCGTTTAGGTGATTTTGAAGATTACGAGAAGTAGTGACAGGATCTTTATCAGGAGAAAGGATTGCGATATCATCGGCAAAGGTGAAGGTAATAGTGTTTGGTTGCGTAGGTAGGTCGGATGAATAAATTGAAGGAAAGGAGCGGGCATGCTGCCCTGTGGGACACCTGCAAGAATAGGATGGATAGATGACAATGAATTTTTGTGAGCTACTTGGAAGTAACGATCGTTAAGATGGGATTTTAGGATAAGGTTGCTGGTAGGATGTTCTTGAGCTTCCACAGCAGCCCTGGGTGCCATACTCGGTCAAAAGCTTGGTGTATCTCCTAGAACACACCCGGGCAATACTGTTTTAACTCAAGGGATGTGGAAATAACGTCGATTATGCGATGTGCTTGTTGTACAGTTGAGTGGCAAATCCGAAAGCCGAATTGGTGATGGGGAATTGTATTTTTAGGAATTTCCTTGAACAAGCGGTTCAGAAGGAATGTGAATTTAATAAGCTAAAATAAAGTATACATTCAGTAAAGCTCTCCCAGGTAATAAATGGTAGTTATTGCATAGGCTATAATTTTACTTCTCAGTTCCATCACTATGCCACTGTCATAATACCAATTGTTGCGCATTGATTTTCAATTTCGATAAAATCCTGGTTAACCTGCTTTGTGTGAATGTGGTATGTTGTAATATTACAGCATATAAAGTTTAAATGAAGTACCCTAGCGAATAATAAAACATGCTGATGTTGCCTTGGAAATAAAAACAATAATGTAATTCCTAGAATAGCTTTCATTATGGAAAATTTATTTTAGAACTTTATTTATTCTTTGAATCGGAATACAACGCGGAAATAATCTGTAAGCAAGGCTTGGTTGAAAGAATGGATAATCAAGCTAAGAAACGAAAATCCGGCCTTTCTAAATTTTACGAATCAGTTTGATCAAGGTGACTTATAAAAGTCTTTTCTTGTGCGGGTCAGAAGAGCCTTTTTATCCTCAATTGATCCATTACAAATAGAATTCACCATCGGCTAATCCCGGACTATAATTTGTGTCGTTTACCGGTCTTTCATACTGGCTAAAAAGCAAATAATCCGATTTTCCACTTTATAATTTTTTCACGAATTCAGAGGGAATTAGATGGTTCAAGCTGAGTTGATATTCTGTTGGTTGATTTTTATAAATGTTCTAGATATCCGTTACTGAGATAATTTTAATATTTTGTTTAAATATAGCGGTTGTCTACGAGCTGGCCAATTTTGCCTGTTTTTGTTTGTAATAAATTTGACTTTTTTTATCTCAACTGAAAACTAATTGTATGATGACCACCACCAGGAATTATGAACATGAAACATATACTTAAAAAATCTAATCTGAGTCCCGAGCGCGATTCGAACCCACGACCTTCGGCTTGATACTTCACTACTCTACCACTTGAGCTGTCGTGATCCACTCGGACACTAACTTCCCATATCAACCGCACCTTTCGAATTTTTCCTCCTTTTTGCCATTTGTCGCCGAAAGTGAGATAGAATACACGACATTTGAAAAATGGCAAAAAGGAGGGAAATTCAGAGTTGTCATTATATTTTTACATGGTACACGTTTTAATCTGTGCATCTACCGATTATTTTCCCAAACTGACAATTGCCTTTTATTTTTAACAAAGCATAAACAAGTATGAAGCATGCTTTTTTTTTCTTCCCTCCACTCAACTGATTCATTTGGAAACTCAAGGGTGTAATTATTCAAATCGCTTGGAATTAGGGAAAAATATCAGTTTTATTTTTACAAAAAGTCGACTTCTCTGCCGAATTCATCGAATAATTCTTTGATACACACTGAGTGGCATTTTGCAAAGTGGAAAAATACCAGCTAGAACTGTTTTAATGTCTGACAGCCGAATGCCAACAATATATTTTAGTGATTACATTTGGTATGAAATAACATAGCTGGCTTATAGCGTGGGCGGCATGGGGCTCGTTCATTAGCTTAAAAAGGAAATAATATATCCCCATTTTTGGAAAGCTGCTTTGCATGAAGCGTCACGCCAAAGTGTGGAGATCTATTTATTTGGAAAACTATTCTTTCTTGCGGTTTATTAAAAAAACAAAGAAAGTTGTGTTACAAGTTTTTCCGAACTTATCGACAACTTGCTTCGACCAAGTTGCCTTCTGGCATCATTCCAGTTGACTGGATTATCAGGACAGACATCTTTATATTGCTAACACTTTTAAACATATTTTATTAATCGATATTTTCCTTTTTAACGGTATTTCTACAGAAGTGATTATTCTGGTTTTCACCACTACACATTGAGGCCAATCACACACCTATCAATTTTTTGATATTTTCTTAATTCAAAAAATGCAGAGAGCAGCCCACATACAAGGTTTATAAAAATAGGCAACATGATTTTTTATTGTCAATTCCGGATGTTCAAGACATAAGGAATACATTTGAATTTTACAAGAGAACAATGGTTGTTTACACACCCAAATAAAAATATTTCTAAGATTTTGTCTATTACTCAATTACGTCAGTTTTCTATAATAAATACACATTTCTGATCCAGAAGGCGACAACAACAAAACAAACAATAACTTTCAATTAATTGACGTCTTAGTTAGGATAAAAAAGTCTGTGTCACGAGTGGGATTTGAACCCACGACCATCGGCTAAATACTGCACTACTCTAACAGTTGCCCTATCGTGACTTGGATCCAACTAAAATCCATAAGTAACGAAAAGATATTATAGTCATGATATAGTCAAGCGGACCAGGGAAACTAGTGATCAAACAATAACTCTGAAGCAATTTTTATTAAAATGCATAATATTATGTTTTTTGCTTGGTTGTTATTTTGTGCCCCAATGGATTACGAAAGTTTTTAGTTATCCCAATCAGTGCAAATTTAGGAGTTAAAATTGAATTTACGGAAAACTGTCGAAATGTTTCCATTATAGAGTACATGCACATGTGTGTCTGCAGGCGCGCGTATATGCTACGATATCAGTGGTCTATAAATGATTGCAAAAAACGAGTCAAAGAGAAAGTGTAAGAAAGAAGTGTATAGAAAAATTAGAAATGAGACAGAGATAGAGTGGGAGAGGTTGAGGAGAATGAACGAGGAACAAGAAAAAGAAAGACAGAAAGATAGATAGATAGATAGATAGATATAGAGATAGAGATAGATAGATAGATAGATAGATAGATAGATAGATAGATAGATAGACAGAAAGATAGATAGATATAGAGATAGACAGAAAGATAGATAGATAGATATAGAGATAGAGATAGATAGATAGATAGATAGATAGATAGATAGATAGATAGACAGAAAGTTAGATAGATATAGGGATAGAGATAGATAGATAGATAGATAGATAGATAGATAGATAGATAGATAGATAGATAGATAGATAGATA
>CM077113.1:16023819-16047119 GCA_039619505.1 Cimex hemipterus
TCGTAATGCACAGTTCTGCTAATTAAAACAATCAGTCAAACTAATATATAAAAATTAATTTCATTTAATCTACATCACGCATGCTGAAAATCAATTTGCATAAATTGACTTTATCAACCGTACATATCAATTTTAACTTTTAACAATTTCAAAGATCAACAATATGAATAATTTTAATAAATTAAATAGAATATTAGAAAATTACGTGCCATAAAAAGTAATCAAACAAGCTTATTCCATCGATAGCGCTCAAATATATAATTTTTACCATTAACTATTAACCATTAATTAAGCTTTTTTATTGAAATAAAATGTTAATCGCACGAGCGAGATTCGAACCCAAGGATAGATACGCCGCTGCTCTACCACTTGAGCTGTCGTGACTTCAATCCACTCGGACACTAACTTCCCATCTCAACCCCACCTTTTGAATTTTTCCTCCTATTAATGATTAGAACGATAAAAATATTTTAAATATTTTTTTAAAAATTAAAATAAACTACGAGATGTTAACTTAATTTTCATTAATGTCTTTTACATTCATTTTCATTTCTGAAACTGGTATAATTAAATTTAATACGAACGCAAATCGTCATTTCAATCACACGTGCACATTTATTAAATAACGCTATTTTAACTTTAGGGAACACAATAGTTGTTTTATTTGCTAAACTGGTATAATGCTCGGGATAGTAATAATTTGTCTCAGGGGGGCCGCGGTAGTCGAGTCCTTAAGGAGTCTGACTCTACGCTAGTAGATCCCGCGTTCGTGGGTTCGATCTCCACCGTCTCCTCTGGACTTTTTCTGACCGGGGGCCGCAATCGAAAGAAATTGACACGGCACTCATCAATGCAAGTAGCGACCCTGAATTTGGTCCATACCCATTTCAAAAATGTGTTTCATCGATGGAAGAACCGGTGTTCAAAGTCACACTTGTGTTGAGAGTCCACAAAAAATAGAGCCAGGGATAAAATACAATAATACGTACAGTTGTAGTGCTCAGGAGGAAACTCCTCCAAATCTTGCCCATAGCTAAGCAACAATTGACGTAAAGAATAATAAACTATCTATTGAGCTTCTAAATCCAATACTTGTCTCAACTGATTTAGTAGAAGGGCTTTCTAACTTTATGGTCAAACTTGAGATGTGCAGATTTAAGTCTAGAATCCACGATAACTCCAAGATTGTTTACATTATTGTACTTATTTAATTGAAGAACAATCCAATTGTCACATATAGTTGAGTGAATGCCCAGCTTGGGTAATTACGTGGGTCCAGTAACATTTCGCATTACATTAGTTTTATTGATTTTTTCTCTTTTTTTCACGAGGGTTCGCAACAGATGTTCCCATTTTTACTCATGAGTGTTGAGACCCCGAGGATCTTTTTCGTCCGGACATATCCCCAAGGGGACTTCTCAGACGCCTGGTGCCCCCGAAGGGCCACCAGGAAGATTTTACATGCGTGGACTTGTCACATCCCTTGGCTAGGGAGGTAGTGCAATATTAGCCAAGACCAGAAGTGCCCTGTAAAGGGCACATCCATACATGTGCCTTGAAAAAGGCAATTTTGTGGTTTGGTTGCTTTCGCCACTCCCGGGAAGATAGAGAAGCCACTCTATCTCCAGCTCCGGTTGGCTAAGGCACAATTTGTTTGCGGACCACGATCACCACGAGTCCAACATCATTTGGCAGGGCCGCTTGGATGCTCTACCCCCGTGGTACAATTTTGTTTTTAAGGTGGCACTGATGGCCCACCGGGAGATCTTACGAAACCCCTACTTATTCACCCGTTGCCTGACGGGTGCGGATTCAGTAACCCAGGAACCCCCTGGCAAAGCGGAGGGGGGAAGGAAAGAATAAGGAAGGGATGGGGAAGGTACGGGATTTTGCCTCCATCTTTGATTACACCTAGGCACCAGAGTAGATGGTAGGGCTGGCCTAGGCACCTTTTCCACCTGCGAAGCTCTTTAAGGGCCTAGAAGCGGGACACGCATAGAAAAGTCCTAGTGGCTTGCCTAGGCCCATAGGGAAGATTACCCTATGGGGGTACGAGGGTTCGCAACAGCAGATGTCATATAAACCCTCAGGGTGCCGCTGTTTAAAAAAAAAAACTTTTGTAAGTATGTCGGGTTTGAATGCAGGGCCGTTGGATTCGAACCCGGGACCTTTACCTTACAATGATATCCGCCATGTCAAAGACTAAACCTTGCGGCCACCGACGCCCCATGACTTTGTTGATATTGGTTAGCAGGTAATTACTATCAAACCATTGTTTTATTTTATTAAATTCTCTTAAAATTGTTGTTTCTAAAATTGCGTTGGAATCATCAGAAAACAGAAAACAGGTCTCATCGCCGAAGCAGACAATGAGAGCAGGTATATCATATACCATTAAACTATTAATATCACGGAATCTCCGCAGATATTTTACTCTATGAGACCATCGCTCCAATCCACTGGACATCCGTCAAAACAAACACGATAAGTCAGAAGGATCGAGCTTGCTGCGTGTCGTGCAGAAATTCGTACAGGAAGAAAGAAAGTAAATCACAATTGCGTAATACAATATCCAGTGTTATTGATAATTTTTCCCTTTTATTCTTATCTATTATATTGTTTAATTGCACTTGATTTTATTTTTTATCATCGGGATCGGCCGAAACAAAATTTATCCTCCACATAGCCCTTTTTTAAGCTAATAACTTCTTTCTACCATTACATATTGGAGGAGATTTGTGATAAAATGAGTTATCCAGCGGTGCTGATGACGAATGGTCCTGTGTAAGTGCTGAAACATGATAGGTGAGCATTTGCAAAATGACCCGTGATCTCTATTTTATTTTCACTGTCCATACCTTCGCTAATACGGTTTTAGCTCTACTTGTACAACATATAAAGGTATCAAGTTAGATTAAAATTGAGCTCATTTTAAAACTGATACTCATAATGGATTCATACAATGATCAAACAGTGGTTAATTAGTTAATCTATTTACCTAATTACCTTCTATGGATAGATTAGATAATAATTATTTATTATGCATAAAAATTTAATTTTTATTGTTTTTATAATTAATCAAAAATACCAAATATCAGGGTCAGGTTTTTATGTAAGCCTCCTTGAATCTATGCACAAAAAAAAATTTCGCAACTCCACTTTCTGAGCGATCCTGTTAAAATTTAGGCTACAATATTATTTTAGAAAGAAACCGAGTTTATTGACTTTTTGAAACCCGGAAATCGACCGAATGCAAATTTTCGGGAAAATCAAGAAATACCATTTTATTAAAAAATTTTCCCCTGTAAATCCGTCCAATTTTTCTCAATAACCGAAAAGTTGGGATGACTTTCAAGCGGCTCAGAGATACGAGTGGAATTTCATCAACTACTACATGTATCGGCACAAAGCGTGTTCTTAAATGAATGAATGGTGAAATAAAACAGCAAATATATTTTAGTCCACCCAAATTTCACAGTTGAAATGGTGTGAAATCTGGTCTCTGAGGACATAGCCAGACATTCAATTTATGCAAAATCCAGACGTTCTGTGCATTTTTAACTGAAACACGGCACAAATTTGAAAAAATATTCACAGCAAATACCCCTATTTATTAAACATATTAATTGGTATTACAATCCTTAAAACCAATTCAAATCGTTTAAAAACGTCAGTGTTTTGCCCAATTTTACTTAAACAAGAAAAATTCAATTGTTCATAAAAAGAACAAAATAAGGGAAAAATGTAGTATGAATTAAAATTATATATCTTGGATTTATTTTCGAGATTATTGGTGACATCAGTTTGAAATGTGTTTTCTTCATGACGGGTTTTTCATTAATTTGTTGAAGCCGTAAGGAGCGGTTCTGTTATGTGCGTTGTTTAATTTTTTAAAAAACATTTTTTAAGACGGTTTGCAACAGCACAGATCATACCAACCCTCGAGATGCCTGTTTTTTTTTAAAACACACCCATTTGTAAGTATGTTGGGCTCGAATGCAGGGCCGCTGGATTCGAACCCGGGACCTTTACCTTTCAGGTTGTGCGCTTTGTCAACCCCTAAACCGTTGGGATCACCGACGGCCCAACATTATCGTTATTTCCCTCGGTGTTTCTAGCATGTTTGAACTGCATTGATATACTGACCATGTCAAGAAGCTTTAAAACAAAGAATCACTGAAAAGTTTGATATTTGCTCAACCAGAAATTAGAGGAAATTAAGTCAGATTCATAAAATGGATAGTATTAAGTTGTTGTCTACGCAAAAGCCATAAGCAATTCAATTAAAATAAGGTTTTTATTAAGTTCTTAAAAAGGCTTATGCATAAGGCAAATATATTTACTACAGAGAAACTAGGCAGTATTGAACAATTCCGAAAAAAACAAAAAAACAATCTATTTACGCTACGAGAAAACTCCAGACTATTAAAAAAAAATCAAAAATAATAAGGACATTATATGAGAGCCTTGGACACCAGATTTTACAAAAATAAATTTAGTCAAATCAAATTATCTTTCGTACAATAACCATGATATAATTTAATACAGATCCAAGGAAGTCATTATAATTCAATTAGACTTCTCTCATCCCTTTTCAATCCGTGTGTCGCCTGGTCCTAACGATTCTCTCCTGCGTATATATTAACACCTTCCGCTCAGTTTATTAGAAAAATTGTATAAAATATTTTCCTATTGCCTTGAGCCTCGAGGAAATTCGGAATTTTAACTTCAGTGTTTTTTGATCAATCTCTTCTGATCCATCCGACTAAATATGATATCCATTTTGACAATGATTATATTATTATGATTATTATTATACACATATATAAAATTATACATATATTGTTCTTTCTTATCCATTGATCTTGGAACAATGTCTAGATTATTACAGAATTTTTATAAAAATTTGAAAATTCGAAAGCGAAAACTAGTGAATATATATATTAGTTTTCGTAGTTCGCTGGACCAATGAATATTTTTCAATTGATTAAAGCTTTTAGTTGAAATAAAGACTTCAGTGTCGTGATCGGGATTCGAACACACTACCCTCGGCTGATTCGAAAAATAGCAAAAAGGAGAGAAAATCCAAAAGGTGAGGTTGAGATGGGGAGTTGGTGTCTGAGCGGACCGAGATCACGATTGGTCAAGTGGTAGAGCAGCTGCGTACCTAGCCGAAGATCGTGGGTTCTAATCCCGCTCGTGACACTAACTCTTTATTAAAATTTAAATATTCCAAACCATAATTAATTGAAAAATGTTAATTTGTCAAGCCAGCGTCACGAGCAGGATTCGAACCCACGATTTCCGGCTAGATACGCCGCTGCTCTTCTATTTGAGCTATCATGACTTACATTCACTCGGACAATTACTCGATATATATATATATATATATATATATATATATATATATATGTATGTATATGCCACGAGGGGAAATCCGAACTTATTGGAACTCTTTTATGAGATCAAACCGTTTTTTAGTGCACAGATTTTGGAAGAGTACATATTACTATTATTTATTGCCACCCAATTAGCACGAAATAGTATAATAAATAACATCACAATACAAAACTGATAGTTATATACTTTTATATAAGAAGACACTCACGCAATATATATGTAATTAATACATAATTCCATTAAAGAGTAATAACCCCTCATGAGTATGAGTTTTGAAGGGACGACACAAAAGCTTTCTGAAAAGTGGCAATTTTACTCTTTGAAGTACACTTATCTCCAATCATGTGCACTCTAGTGGATTTGCTTTAGTCTTTTCTATTAAAAAACTAGAGTTTAATTAAATTTAAAAAGTTCGAATATATAGGAACTTTATGGAAAAAATTGTAGAAATTTTTCTTTTCTCAATTTTACCGAATATCACAAAATTCGATTTGTTTTAATCAAATTTCTTGAAATATTTAAACAACTACAAGGAATAAATAATACTTTTTTTAATATACTTCATGGTTCAGAAAAAAAGCAATGTTTTAAAACTTATTGATCTTTTTTTTTTCAAAACACTAAATTTTTAATTATTGTATGAGCTTCTAATTAATTATTAGATATATCAAGAAGCTTTAAAACAAAGAATCACTGAAAAGTTTGATATTTGCTCAACCAGAAATTAGAGGAAATTAAGTCAGATTCATAAAATTGATAGTATTTAGTAGTTGTCTACGCAAAAGCCAAAAGCAATTCAATTAAAATAAGGTTTTTATTAAGTTCTTAAAAAGGCTTATGCATAAGGCAAATATATTTACTACAGAGAAACTAGGCAGTATTGAACAATTCCGAAAAAAACAAAAAACAATCTATTTACGCTACGAGAAAACACCAGACTATTAAAAAAAAAATCAAAAATAATAAGGACATTAAATGAGAGCCTTGGACACCAGATTTTACAAAAATAAATTTAGTCAAATCAAATTATCTTTCGTACAATAACCATGATATAATTTAATACAGATCCAAGGAAGTCATTATAATTCAATTAGACTTCTCTCATCCCTATGAAAAAAAGCAATGTTTTGAAACTTATTGATCTTTTTTTTCAAAATCCTAAATTTTTAATTATTGTATGAGCTTCTAATTAATTATTAGATAATATAAATACTCAATTAATTATACAAATTTTTTTTCCAAATGAAAAATTTGATCAGGCGAGATTCGTACTTTCGGCAGGATACTCCTCTGCTCTACCACTTGAGCTACCGTCACTTCTATTGCCAGTGCCACAAACTTCTCGTGTCGACTTTTTAGTTTTTTTTCCCAATTGTAAGCAAATCGCGGCTTTGCGCAAGAACACTTTTTATTAACAATTGTACTAAACTAGCGAGACTGTGTACGATTCACAGGTTCATTCTAGATTAATTCTAATTTTTTAATTACTTTATCAGGTTTTACTTAATTATTTTCCAAAGTTTCTGTAATTGTAATTTTTATTTATTCGGAATAGAACTATACAATAAACTTCAGTAATAAAATTAAACAATAATCACAGTTTCGTAGAAAAAAGATTGAATGTGAAGTCGTGCTATTCGAAAATTGACGGTACCCTTTCCTTAAGACTTCTTTATATCAGAAATTACATTTATATTCCTAATGGGAGCAGAACTTATCTCCCTAATACAAAAATGAATACAGACCCTTTAAAAAGGTTAAGAATTTGTTGGGGGCATGGGTGGCAGCAGCTCACCCGGGCTCATGACTGTAAGGTAAAAGTTCAGGTTTAATCCTGCAGCCCTGCATTAGAACCAGACATACTTACAAATGGGATTTTTTCAAAAACACCGTCGTTCATATGACCTGTGCGTGGCGAAACCTCGTTAAAAAAAATAATTTGTTCATTTTTTTCAATGCAGTGGAATACATATTAAGGTTTATCTTCAGGCCTATCCCAAGGATTGACCTATTTCCTTCCAACCTTTATGTGATCTAAACATAGCTGACATCTAACATAGCTAATAAGTTATTGATTATTGGGAGAGCGTGAGATGCGGTCTGGTGTGACGTAGGTTTGAGAAAAATATTTTCTTTGTCGTACCAATTTATACATTGTAAAAAATTTATTTTTTATATTCAATCAAGGTATTTTTACTCAATCAAAGTGTTCGTGTTCTGTGTAATTGTGCCATTTTTGTGTGTCGTAGTGAGAGAGCCTGTGCGTTATTGCTGTTTTATGTTTATATACGTTGGACTTTGAAAGGGTGGGGAAGGAAGTCGGCATAGAAAAGACATTTTTGTATAAGGCGTTGGCTTCTTTGAGGTGAAAAGAGCCGACGAAGGAAAAAAACCCGTTGGTAATGGTTCGGCCAGATTAGGCTTTCAGGATTATACACAAAGGTATAAATAGGAAAAGGAAATCTAAATTGTGGGAAAATTAAACTATGTGAAAAATATTTGATGGTGGAATCTGATATGATGGTATATGTTCTATATTGAATTTATTTAATAATATTAGCGTGGCTGCGACTGAGTTTACACGCGTCTCTTCTGTAATTGATGTGTTTATCTCTGTTGATATAAACCATTTCTAAAAATTATGTTTGTTTAAAATTTTTGGACTGTTCAAGTCGAAATTGTGTTTGTGTTCAAAATGGGTGGATACCGAGTGCTGTAGGATTTTGCTTGGGGGTTTTTTTTTTTTAATCATGTATATGTTGCTTTACTCTCTTTTCCACATATTGGGATGTAATACCGATGCAGGTTGTAGGCCAGTTTAAACAGTTGATTTTGTAGATTAAGTCAGATTTGTTTGTTACTGGTGTGGGATCTGTTTTATCCGTAATCTAAAGTTCAGTTGGTTACTAGTACCCAAAATTGTAATCAGATAGTTGTATTTCCCCTAGTTTTGGAGATTTTTGATGCATACAGTGACTAATTTTTATGTGATTTTTCCCATGCTAATGTTTATAATAGATGCTTGGTTAACCGACCTTATCAGTGGATCGGTTTTTAAAATTTTCTTAAAATTTTTTCAAATTATTTAGAAATCGTGAGATGCGGTCTGGTGTGATGATGGTTTCAGAAAAACATTCTTTTATCTTGCCGACGTTTCGATCTTTATTAAGATCATCTTCAGGGCTCAAAGCGTTTGTCTTCTGTGTAATTGTGCCTTTCTTGCGTGTCGTGTTGAGAGTGCTGCAGAAAAATGTTTTTCTGAAACCTTCATCATACCAGACCGCATCTCACGAGTTCTAAATAATCAAACATAAGGTTAATTAACCATTCGGAACTTTCTATTTTCAACCGTTCAATGATCCCTTAGACTCATCAGGAAGAGTAAATGGTAGTTGAATAAGTTCTGTTTGCAGAAAAGAAGAAGAAGAATGGGCATTCACTGAAATATTGTTTCGAAAATATATTTTTCTATACTCTTCCTCTATTGCATATTATTAACTTATTTTAAGTTTATAATTTAATTTTTTTCGATCAATGCGAAAATTGATTTTTTATCTAGATATTATATTTAGCCATTTTTAATCATTATTCATACATAAGAAACAGTTACTAACAGGTAGAAACATACAATTTTGAACACTTACTAAATAAAATATACTTTCTGCAAAACTTCAGATTAAAATTGTTAAAATTGTTTACAGTTACATAACACAACGTACTCAGATTTGTATCAGTAATGACAAATCTCTAAGTAAATTATAATGGTCGATGTTTTAAATCGATGGTGACGTGTGACCATATTTTAACAGACAAATAGGTCACCTCTTTTAATTTTCGACTTTGAAAGGAAAAAAGAGAGCATGTTCCTGATCGTGATGTGGCCCAACACGAAAAATATTACTTCCACCAGATAATGTATTGATTCGAAGAATCACAATTAAAATTATACCACAAGTTTCAGTAACATTGAAACAAATTTACAAACAATTTATATACATTTTAAATTAACTAAAATTGTTTATAACTGTTAATACTTAATACCTCGTAAAATCTCAATATGTAGTAAGAACCTTTGAAATAATTACGGTTTTTAATTGAGATAAAAAATTCAGTGTCACGAGCGTGATTCGAACCCACGATCTTCGGCTAAATACGCTGGTGCTCTACAACTTGAGCTATCGTGACGTCAATCAATTCATATGATCCTCATTACAATGTCGTGTAATCTATTTGATTCTAGGCGACAAATGAAGATCGTGGGTTCGAATCCCGCTCGTCTCCCTGGCTGTTTTATCCTAACTAAAAACATTAATTAGTTGAAAGATATTTATTGGCCAAGCGATCGACGAAACAAGTGAATTAAATAAATCAAAACAAAGTATATCTTCACTAGAGCTCTCTTTGGCTATTTAATTTGTCGTCGTGGATCAATTAGATTACCCGATATTTGAAAAATGGCAAAAAGAGGGAAAGTTCAAAAGGTGGGGCTGAGTTGGAAGTTAGAGTCCGAGTGGATCAAAGTCACGATAGATCAAGTGGTAGAGCAGCCGCGTATCTAACCTAAGATCTTGAGTTCGAATCCCTCTCCTGACATTGACTTTTTTATCTCAACTAAAAATCATAATTAATTAAAAATTATTAATTGGTCGAGCGCACTACTAAACTAATGAATTGAATGTAGTACGAACGTAAAACTACAGTGTTTTTATTTTAATAATTTAATAATTTTAATTATAATTTTATAGTTTTTGAGAAAAGAAAATCGATATTTTTCTAATATTTATCTGATTCGTGAGGACTGGTTAAAATGGTTGTGACCTCTCCTCCCGAATCAAAAAAAAAAAAATTAATATAAAATATATTTTTTACATGAATAAAACCCAATATACAATTTAATTCTGTAAAATAAAATAATTTGAATTTAAAATGAAGCAGCATCTTGGCATATTTCTCTTATTAGCTTTAGCACGAATCTTTTTTTTTTTTTTTGCTCCAGACCTGGAAAAAGAGCCTGTGCTCATCACTGCCCCTTTATTCCGTCATTTCCCATTATGGTGGATTCAATTTTTATAAAAAAAGTTTCCATAAAAATTTTCAATTTATTATTTAAACTTTTTCATTTGCATTAATTTATTTGTTATATGCTATTTATTAACCATATAAAATACTACTTTACAAACATCTCTCTCTCTCTCTCTCCCTCTCTCTCTCTTTCTAAAGGATGTTATATATGTATCATCGTATACTTTTAGGAAATTAATTAAGGAACATTCCGCCCATTTCAAAGAGAGTGTAACTTTACATTTTCCTGTTTATTCATATTTCCGACTGTATGTTTTAATTTCAATTGATCCATATGAACGCAAGAGAGGCTCATCCGAGTAGAAAAAGAATTCGTGTTTTTTTTTTTAAACTGAGAAAGATGAAATTTGAGATTTGACGCTTAATTAGAGGATAGAATAAAGATGAAGTGTTTGGTCCGAAAGTGTTTAGAAGGACTCCTCGTAAGATTCGAGTATTTACTAAACATTTCGTCAACTTTCAGTTCTCTCGTACAGTCACACCTTAATTTGATCTGCGAACACCACCATAAAACAAATTCAAAGTGAAAGAATGACAATTGATTTAACAAGGGAGGAGGTGATAATGCACATTATTAGTACATAATTATTTGTAAGATGCGGTCTGGTGTGATGCAGGATTCAGAAAAACATTTTGTTTATCGTGATACGTTTCGACCTTTATTGAAATCATCTTCAGGCTGAAGTGTATGTTTTGTTCGTAATTGTGCCGTTCTTGGGTGACCTCTTGAGAGTCACCTCGACACGACACTCAAGAATGGCACAAGTACGCGGAAAACAAACACTTTGTGCCCTGATGATGATCTCAATAAAGATCGAAACGTTGGCACGATAAAGAAAATATTCTTAAGATCTCTTAATAAAATTACATAAAACCACTTGTCCTACTAAGTTTGGCACTGAATACCACACAAAAATTTGTATTTGCGGCATGACAGAATGCGAATAATTGAACGGTAAATTTGAGTATTGACCGCGGCCCACCTTCCTGTATATCGCCGGCTAGCATTGTTCTGTAGAAAGGGACTCAATGCGGTTACTAATGCATTCCTTAATGGAACTTGGGAACTAGAAGAGAACTAACCCGGAGCATTTTCAGACTAACTGAACAGCATCCCGAGGCACCTCGTTCCAACGCTGTTTGAAGATAAACAACTTGATAATCGTTTTCAACTCACCCCCAAGTTCTCTCGACTGCTGGAGTTTCAATTATTCCGGCCAACTTGCAAGAAATCAAATAAAACGATTTCTAACTATATGTGTAAATAAATTTATCTAAGATTTAACTATCCCATTTTTTAGGTGGATAGTCTAAAATTAAATTAATTGTTTATAATAAAAACCTTTCGCATTTTTTTAGCTGAATGAAGCTTGGAAGAAAGATGCCCATTTCTTTAAAACGTCGAAATATTTGTTTATACAATTCGTTAATTTTTCGCTTGACCAATTAATATCTTTCAATTAGTTGAAGTTTTTACTTGAGATAAAAAAAGTCAATGTCATGAGAGTGATACGAACTCACGGCCTTCGGCGACAGATTCTCCGCTGCTCTACCACTTGAGCTAACGTGACGTCAGTCCAGTCGGACACTAGCTTCCCATCTCAACCGCGCCTTTTAAATTGTTCCTTCTTTTTGTCATTTTTCAAATGCCGTTTAAGAAAAACAAACTAAAAAAACAATTCGTTACCAACGAAATGTGGTTTGGCGATAGGAATCATTGCCACGTTTTGATTTTGTCCTCATTTCATTCTCGGCGACAAATGGCAAAAAGGAGGGAAAATTCAAAAGGTGGGTTTGAGATTGGAAGTTAGTGTCCGAGTGGATCCAAGTCACGTTAGCTCAAGCGGCAGAGCAGCGGCGTATTTAGCCGTAGATCGTGGGTTCCAATCCCACTCGTGACAATGACTTTTTTATCCCAAGTAAAAACCTTAATAAATTGAAAATATTAATTGGACAAGCGGACGATGAAAACTAGTGAAGTTACGTTTCAGTTTAAACTCAAAGAATGCTTTATTTTATTATTCCTGCTAGAAAGTTTGGTAACCGAGGTACTCTCTATTTTTATGCGAACTGTGAATCATAAAACAGCGCTGTTACATAGAATTTACACTTTACCCTCACCCGTAAAGTAACTGAAATGTGTTATTGAATGTCAAGAGTGCAGACTAAGTTTGCCCAAATGGGTAAACTTGCCTATCTTAGGTCGAGCTTTTCTGTTATCACTTGAATGTTGTACCTTGCACATTAGGATAATAGTTCTAAGATTGTTCATAAGACAAATACCCTCTTGACCGTTGCTTGCTTTCCGATAAAATTATTTAGATCTACTCAAATTACTATTTCTTTTAAATACCGTTTTATTTCTTCTTTCCCTAAACTTACAAAAATACTAAAAACTATCGTAAAATTCGACTAATCATATTGTTGCTTGCTTCTAAATCATGAAATAATCTAAATGGGAACAACAAATATTCAAATAATGTTCATGATTTTTATGAAAATTGTATGTATCTTGCAGATCCTTCTCTGACCAGACTGTCCGCTTTGTCGTTGCCTAAAACTTTCTTGTGTTCTGGCACCCAAGATATCATCAGGCTGGTGGGGTTCCCCAAATTTTGGAGATTTTGGATACATTCACTGGCTAATAGAAATGTTAAATGATGGGGTGAGTGTGGTGTTCAATACCTTCCAAAAGGATAGTTTCTACTCACAGTAAGTTGTTCTGCAACGATCCGGATTTCGAGCCTCTTAGCTCATCATCAGGTTGAAGGACTTCTACAACCTGATGATGAGCTAAGAGGCTCGAAATCCGGATCGTTGCAGAACAACTTACTGTGAGTAGGAACTATCTTTTTGGAAGGTATTTCACTGGCTAATTCTAAGGTGATTCTCTTACATGCTAATTCTTTAATGGCTGCTTGGCTATCAGATCTTACGAGGATTTTTTCTAGGTTTTCCAGAGCATGAGAATTGCTGGCATGTATTTCTGCTCGAAAGACCGAAGTGTACTTGCCCAATGTCTTTGATTCATCCTATTTGGGGCTTGTATAGAAAACGCCTGATCCGATCCCTTCGTTTGCCTTGGGCCACGTTCTTTCTTAAATACATTCAGTCCTATTTACATACCATTCAGTGAATTATGGCGATAGAGTTGATTTGATATTCCTCCGATAAAATCGACCATCTCACAATGCACATTCACGTTAATAAATGCCTTCACTTTCAACATAAACTGGATAAACACAACCATTATTACTATATATAATAAAACGTTTTCTCCGAATATCGGAATGAGGGAATCAAATACTTCCTGCCGGGCTCTAGCACAATTGTCATATGAGGTGGTATTCCTGCGCGCTCATTGTATGGAGCCAACGAATTCCACACTTCAATTAGGCGGACACACTGCGCACTTTCTCTTCATGCTGGACAAAAACGCGGGCGTTGATCGAAAATTAATTCCGTGTGTCAACCATGCAAAGCCTATTTTTAATCGTATAAGGATGATCCTTCTTCTGCGAGTCTCCGATGGACGTCGATCAAGAGTGTTTTTTAAGGGGGGATTCTCTGCTGTTGCGGCCAATTAACGCCGCCATTTTCTTTTAATTATATTTTTTATTGCATTCTTGGCGTCAGAGAGCCGGATCTCGGGGGGGTTAGGTTCGAATGTTAGATCGTCCCGGCCTTAGCCGCCTCGTCCGTCTTTTAATTACCTTCCAGACCATTCTTACAAGATGGATAAATGGCTAGAACTTATTGATGATTCATCTTTTTCTTATTTTTTTCTCAAGGCAAAATTAAATTCCTCTGTTTTTCATTTTATATAATTGTATCAATAAAATTTGTTTAATCAAAAATTTTTGTTAAACGTTTCTTAAAATTATTAATGTAAAACGTTCAATTACATAATTTATAGTTGCAGTTATATTACCGTATTTTGTGTGCATTATCAAAAACTTATACCTCATCTTGAGTAATGTGTATTTGAGAATAAACGAGATTTTTCCGGCCTGGGCAACCGTATTGCTGAGAGTTTATTGTTCCACATATTTCCCCAATGCATCCCCTGACAATATTACATTTTATATAATTTATAGCTATATTATTTTATTATTCCGATATTACCACCAACACGAGCTATACAAAAATGAAAATAAGCAAATCACAGGCGATCGACGGTTCAATGATAGGCTATGAGAAAACAAACTTTTCATAGTTTCAATGTAAATTTTCACTTTTATCCTTAAGGTTTAGAGTACAAGGTGGTAGGAAGCTAAGGTGGCTTCAAGGTGTTCTTAAAAATATTTTCAAAACTTCACTAATCCGTATGCAATCTGGACCTACCATTGTCCCAGAGGGGAAATATTTTTGCCACTAATGTAATAGGATTCTATTATAAGAAGTAGAGAAATGTAATAATTAGGGTAGTATAAAAGGAATGATAGCTTTTCGGCAATTTAAAATAGAAAAATATTTCAATTTACATTCAGCAAAATGGTGGATTATTATATTTAACGAAGTTTTAAATTTTTGTACGGGAAGTTTTGTGATTCTAGTATAACGTGTGCGCTAGAATACGAGAAAATTTAACTGTTCGTTATAAAACTCGTTATGACCAAACTAAGGGTGTTAAAAATTAAAATGAATAGACGATTCTTCTACATGGACCCTCACGTTTTATAAATAATTAACAATACGTTTATTCCATTTATGAATTCATATCTTTTGATGAATATTCTTCCGATTCGAATGGTTTTTACAGAACACGCTTTGTCAAAATTTTGTTCCAAACTATCCTTTGAAATGAATCGTGTACAACAAAAACTCGTCTGTAAAGTAAATAAACGAAAACATTTTTAGAATTCGAAGAGAAGAATTGTTCAGAAATAAACATCAAATATAACATGTAGAATTTTGTCATATTATAAAAATTATGAAACATAACGATAAAATTTTACAAAAAAATCGAGCCTCCTATTAAACAGGACTTTTCAATATAGGACAAAGACTATAGGTGAATGAGTGTAGAAAGTATTGCCAATAGATTAAAAATCCCCATTTAACTTTTCAAAATATTTGCTCTACCTAAACCCGTTAACGCAATATTTGCGTCTCCCTAAAAAACCCATGTGTTTGAAAAAGTCAAATATAGTTATAGGTATTTTCTTTAGATTCAAAAATTGGGGTTGAGATGGGAAGTAGGTGTCCGAGTGGATCAAGGTCACGACACCTCACTTGGTAGAGCAGGGGGGTATCTAGGCGATCTTTGGTTCGAATCACGCTCGTCACGCTGACTTTTTTATCTCAACTAAAAACCTTGTTTTAATTGATATCAATTGGTCAAGCGGACCACAAAAACTAGCGAATTAAAATTAGTATATCTTCACCAAAGCTAGCCGTGGTCGTTTCATTTGTCGCCGAGAATCAAATAGATTACTGGACATTTGAAAAATGAAAAAAGGAGGGAAAATTCAAAAGGTGAGGTTCAACGGGAAGTTAGTGTCCGAGTGAATCGAGGTCACGATAGCTCAAGAGGTGGAGCAGCGGCGTATCACTTACTTTTTTATCCCAACTAAAAGCCTTAATTCATTAAAATATTACAATGATTAATTTGGTTTATCGTTTCTTGCTGTTTACAATGACATTGTTTATTTCATAATACGTGTGGCCGCGGGTAGAAACAAATATTAAAAAGTTTTGGTCACGATTGGGCTTGCTTTTTTAATGGATAGGTTTTCTTTTCTGGTAAGTTAAAACTGCAATGAACTGCCAAACGTAAACACTGGCAAATATAATCGTAGATACAGAACATTTATTTAAAACAAAAAGAGGGCGATTAATATTTAAAACTGTTTAAAAAACTTTATCTTATACCGGCGTGACTGGGGTTGATGTATGAGAGGTTAAGGCTTTTTTACAATTTACTTTAATTTTATTACACGACATTTAAAATATGGCAAAAGGTAGGAAAATTCAAAAGGTGTGGTTAAGATGAGAATTTAAGGTCCGAATGGATCGAGGTCACGATAGCTCAAGTGGTAGAGCAGCGCCGTATCTAGTCGAACTTGGTGTGTTCGAATCCCGTTGACGCTGACTTTTTTCTCTCGACCTTTATGAATTGAAAGATATCAATTGGTCAAGTGGACCGTCAAAATTGGTAGATTACTCATGGTCGCGATTCCAACAGTAATTGAGTTATTTTGAATTGTTTATATTGTATAAATATAATAATATTCTAACTTTTATGATAGACAAACAAATATTAACCCTTTTTACAAGAAAATTTTTATCCACTGTCACTTGTAATTTTCCAAACAGCGTCGTTGGTTGATTTCGAATTCTACAAAATTGTTTATTTTTCCGTTGAGCGGTGAGAATTACTTCGAACAAGAATCTTAACGAGCACGGTGTGAAGAAAAGAATGAAGGTGGAAAAGACTTGATCCTTTCTAGAAATGTTTAGCACCTTGAAGAAATATCACGTTTTTACTGTTTATCAAAGCAAGGTAACGCTGTGAAAATTTCATTTACATTCTTCTGTTTGCAGTTGAGGTCCTATATTGATGTGTTGTCTGGTTGTACCAATCTTGTCCACCAATCCTGGTTTTTCAAAATAGGCACACGTTCAGCTTAATCCTGTTATGACTCATCCAAAAGAAACTAATTACAGTAAACGCATGGACATTTTCAAACAACTTTACTGTGCATCTCCGAATTTAAACCTCTCTCTATTTGTATCACTATTTTTCAAGTGATTTCAGCAATCAACATGTGGGCGTTAGGGAAAATTGCCTTCTTCGGAAAATTCCACGTCACTTTGGCAATAACAGAAGAAAAAAAACTTTTGCCCACGATCAACCTCCATTTGGTATTTTATATGTAGTCAAAACCCTTTATAGGGAAGCACTAAGTGTTCCTTTAGGTATTTGCAAATACTGACAATTTACTGAAGGTTGTAATTTAAGTGATTTAATCGAACGGGGTGAGAATTAATTAGAGTGCATTTGGGTAGTTTGTGACCCGGATCAATCTCTGAAGGTGGCGGAAATACATGGGATATTTGACAGTCCTTTATCGGATGTAGGCAGACAATGATCTGAAACAACCATGATATATTCTAATAAAACGATACTCTGATCTTCCAAAATTCTCATTGTATTGATTTTTTAAACTGATTTATTAGTGAAACAATTAGAAAATTTTTTGACCGCGATCTATCCATTGTCTACGATTACCTGGATCACTAGGGAACCCACGAGTTTCACGATGTCCTCCATTTGAAGATGACGACTATCTATGCCTTCAGGTAGTTTGTTAACCGTAAAAACCAATGGAGATGGTTACAGCTTGAATCGCGATTGTAAAACCAATACGCCGTGGTAGGTCCACGAGAAATTGTCTATTATTTCACCAGTAAACCCCGATGTCATAACATGTACGTTATACCTCTGCTATTTTCACCTTGCCCATTAAATGACTAATTCGGTATTTTGATTACCATACCAGCCTCTGAAAGTGCTAAAAAGTTCGAACCGTTTTAACAAACCAAAACAGCGTTCGCGAACAGCAGTTACAAAAAAGAAACAGCATGGATTTCGTACTGATCGAAAAACCAAAACATCGAAGATAGATTGACTAGCAACTATTCACATGTATCAGGAAAAATTGAAAATCTTACTTTCAAACCTTAATGGGGAATTAAATATGGTGTTTTGGGCACAGAAGTACATTATGTTCTTTTTGGTTCAGCATCTAAAGCTTGGGGGAAACCGCAAGGAAGTTTTCTCTGTTTGACCTCGTCCGAAGATCCTCTGAAAAGACTTCATATTTCTAGTTCATCGTTAAATTATCTTATTACTGTATCTTTCAGTAGTTTGATACAACGCAAAACCTCTGAAAGTGATAAAAGTTCGAGTTCACAGTCTAAAACAGTGAAGATAACCAGGAGAGAAACGATATGATCAGATTCATCATGAAATAACTCCTAGGAAAAAATATATCCTATAATGTTGTAAAAAGCCTTTCGACCATGAAGCCATTGACCAAAGGCATGAATCTTTCTCCGCTGACCCCCAGTATTCATTATATTTGGGCACGTAGTCAAAAGCTCAAAAGACCCAGGCAAACATTGGAAGTGGAAACAGTTTAAAACTTATTTGATTGATCAAACCAGCTGTGGTATAAAGGCAAAATGAACGGATTGGTCAGGCTACGACCATCTGATGGATAACTCCTTCGTGATCCTCAAAATTATTAACATTCCATACAGTCATGTTACAAGAAGGTGAATAGCGTTTTGACGTCGATTAAACCATTGTCCTATATTACGGCTCTTTTTCACATTGTCCAAGTTTAAGTTATGACAGATGGACTAACTTATGTTTTTGTATTAGAGACCCAGACCAGATTCTGAAAACGGAAAATGTATGTCCCGCTTCATTCTTCACAATACTTACAATCTCAATATATATACACGATCTCTAACACCAACTAGTTAATACATTTAGCCACATTAAAGCCAATGTTCAGTCGAATCAATGGTTGATTACCAGGGGTCTTACGTCCATTGGAAATATTCTAATAAGAGAGCTTGGATGGATACAATGGCCGCCAGGGACTGGAGGAGTTTCCTCCTGAGCACTGCAGCAGTTCAGCTTATTATACTATACCCTGGCTCCATTTTTTGGGTGAGGGCTCACAACACAAAGTGAACTTGAGTCCCCGTTGTGCCGGTGTTTTTCCATCGAAGAAACTCATTTTCAAAGGGGGTTGAGATCAGATTCAGTGTCGCTGAGATTGTATCCATCCAAGATAGCTTAGGAAAAGTTCGCTTAGGCTCTAGAAACAATTAAATTGGAAAAGGAAGTAAAAAATTTGAGAATACAACCATAATAAAAATATATCAGACACTCATTATTAAAAATGGAGACTGATTATATCCGTGGCGGTAGTGAATAAGTAGGTAAACTCGAAAATGAGTTAACAGTAGCGTCGGAATGTTCCCTTGTAGCTTTACGTCCTGTATAAGTCGGCAACTTCAATTCCCAATAGAAACCTGGATATATAGATGTGCATTATTAGGTATCTTCATGTGTGTAATGTGTGTAATGTAACGCCAACATAAAAACGGTCCTACTGAAAAATTGAAAATTTCGACTTACCTACTTATTCACGACCGCCAGGGCTATGATCCCGAAATTTGTACTTCCTATAAAGGCTCAACGGGCTAAAAAGGAAAGGAAGAACAAAGGAGAAAATAAGATAATGGTACGGTATAGAGATGGCTCCAAATCAAACGAAAGGACCGTATCAGGCGTTTTCTGTTCAAGCCGAAAACATGAGCAATCAGTGTCATTAGGGAAGAACACTTCAAACCAAGCCTTCAATGCTTCTGCTCTAGAATATCTTAAAAGAGGTTACACAGGCAAAACATCCTCATAAGAACTAATAGCCAAACAGCTATTAAAGAATTAACATGTAGAAAAATTAATCAGTGAATGGATCCAAAATCTCCAAAACCTGGGGAAACACAACGGCCTCTTGAGTGCCAGGGCACAGGGATATTTTGGGTAACGACAAAGCAGACAGCCAGGCCAGAGGAGTATTTGAAAAACCTTTCATAGACCCGGGGCCTATACTTGGGATAACAAAAACACATACGGAATCCTCTTTCGCATAATGGATTCAAACCAAACAAAAGGAGAAGTGGATAAACTCTGGCATGCTAGACATAGTAAACATATGGTGAAACAACCCTCCCAAAACATCCAAAAGCATCGACCTACTCAGAGGAGTGGTAGGACTACCATCTGCACAACATGGGTATATACAGCGATGACCCCATTTGAAGATTATGTAATGAGGAGGAGGAAACAGCCCCTTATCGTCGAATGCGAAGCAACAGCTCAATGGAGATTTAACCTAACGTACGGAAAAAACTTAGGGAATCAAATTACAGCAGCGACATTCGATGACCAGATTCTTCTAAGGACAAGGATTGAGTCTATTGCACTGAACTAAAGTAGTAAGAAGGTACAACAGAAAGCTGAAGTGCCTGGGGCGCGCAAAACCCCACTCCTTAGTATCCTTTTTTTACCATACCAGCACTCCACAAAAGTAATTACATATGGGCAAGAGTCAATGCTCCAGAAACTTGATTATTTCGTGTTTTTCGAGAGTAGATAATCAGAAACCATCAGAAAGATCTAACATACAAACGAAAACCAGTTCTAAATATTTCAACAAATACGCAGCGCTGTTTTTTTTTTTTTTTCATACGGCCCTCTCCCAATAACAAAAAGAATCTTTTGAGCCCAATTATCCTATATTTCACAATGTCGCAAATGAGACTATTATTTAAGACGATAATTTTTCACGATTCCATTGTTAGTAGAAGACTAAGTGTGCCTTTCGATAGTTTAAAATTTGGAAAAAACAGTATACTGGGCGAAATTTCAAAGCACAACAGACTTTACTTAAATTACTTTTTTTTCATCTTGTTCGTATATAAATAATGAAAAATGAATCAATTTTCCTGATTAACATGCCCTGAAACTCTGCTTTTTATAATCACCCACATTTACATATGTGACGACTAGGGGTGCATTTCATCACTCTGAGACCTGGAAAACCAATAAAGTTCGATACGCGTTTGATAGACTAAAACAGCTCGAATAGACAAAACCGATCGAAAACGGCCAGCTACAAACGTATCACGAATAATTCGATTATTTAAAAAAAAGCGTTACATGAAGTTGTTCTACATTCGTCCTGCAACATTTGAAAACTTTTTGACCTCGATGTAGCCAATCCACAAGTATCAATTTCCAAAAAATTCACATGTCTTATTCACGTAACCTGAACTGCTGATCAAACGTATACGGAAAGAAGGATTGGCTATAAGTGATTACTCCTACACAAAGAATTTTGATCCTTTAACTTGCAGTAAACCTCATCACTATCTGTTTATGGCGGCGTGAGCCTTTATTCTTTCCAAGGAAGTAATCTACTGTGAAATTTTCCAGATTGTCGAGCGGTGTTCTCTTCAATTTTAATAATTTCTGCATCAACGGCTCTAATATTTATTTAATAATGCTTCAATATTACGAGAATTTCATAACAAACCGTCACTTTCTTTTCCTATAGAATTACGTGATCTGAAGCTTTATTGAAACAATTCTATGTTTAACAGAAAATATCTCATGATATTGCTGATGTTTAAAATTATTGATAAAAATTAAATAAAATTAACGTTAGTACTCCATTTAGAATTTGCATTCCCGATAAAACGTTATTTTCTTTAACCCTATTATATTTTGATGATTGTTATTATCATCATATGCACGGAATCACCGGAGATGTGGTTGAAAATGAAATAATGCATCCCGATATGGAATTTCTCATTGAATGGGTTCCGTCGAAAACAGAAGGGCCGCGAAAGCTAGGAAAGATCGGTGGGGCGACCGACGTTGGATCGGCGGGGTGGTTTCGAGGGTGGAACAAGATGGCGCCTCACGGAATCAATAGGGAGCCACCGCCGAGTCAGTGAGTGGCGAGTCGCGCGTGATTCCTCACCGTCTCACCGTTCATCAACCCCCTTCCCATCATCATCGTATTTAGTGCACCCTCGTCGCATTTATCAACGATTTACTAAAAATTTCCAACCACCGATTAAATAAAAAACGGCTATTTTAACAAAAAAAATAATAAAACAACATAAAAGACCACGAACAGAAATTTATCGTTTTTGTTCTTTTATTTATTTTTGTGTATAAAGGATACCTAATAACATAGGTAAGTGATGCTTGGAATTTTAATATCGACTTACTTCTCTTACTAATACCAATTATTCTGTTAAACTTGTTGCACTGAATATTGCAAATTTTTATTCAATTTTTAATTTTTATGTTATTTTTATTCCTGAACCACTTGCTTTTGACTCGACTAAAACATGGAAAAGTTAAAAAATGAAAAACCACACACAACCTAAACCTCTAAATAAAAATCAATTGAATCAACAAATCCAATTAGCTTATCTCGAAAAAAACGAAACAAAACTCAAGAATAATTAAACGACCTAGAAAAAAAAACCCACCCGAATAGATTTTACATTCCCGAAAACATTTAAATTAAGAAAGTTTTGTAATTTCGATATCGAATTGCTCCTGGTTATAATGCCTGTTCCTGGAACGATTTCAAGCCAAGCAACAGTTGAACAGTGCGCACTTCTTCCCTCGCCGTGCCAAAGGGAATAACCGTTCTTCTTTTAGTGTTCTGTTTGAAAAATAGATTTTTTTCCGGATTTGTATAATACACATATCCATTATAGAAGCTATATTGATAAACAATACCGTTTTACCGGTAAAGTGTGTTTGGTACTTGTGTTAAATAATTACCACCCTCCGGTAGGCTCTTATTGCGATATCAACGTTCAAATAAAAAATTACAAACCCCTTTGAAATTTAAATTTTAAATTGTATAATCTTATGACAGATACTACCGTATTTATAATTCAAGAAATAATTTCCCGAACGAATATACCATTGTTTAAATCGTAAAACAATAGAATTATTTTGTTTATATAAACAGCTTTCATTTATTAAAAAAAAATGTTGAACGTAATTCAAAAACATACATTTTTATCATTTTATTTTAAAGTTTGACGTTCATTATGTGTTCAAAAAGAAATAAATTCAAGGAATTACCATCTTAGGTGCCGTATTTTTATAAGATTTAATTTGAAATTTAACAAAAGTAGATGTTAAATGAAGCAATTGTACGAATTACAAAAAGTAGTTTGAGATAATTAATGTGTTCAAA
>CM077113.1:16056513-16093119 GCA_039619505.1 Cimex hemipterus
CTTGACCTTACAGTGATGAGCGCCGTGTCAAAGACGAAACCTTGCGGACACCGAAGCCCCCCAACTTAATAGTTTACTATGACTTTTTGTCTACTAATTTAGATCTACTATACGTCTTGTCTCTAAAATCATGCTTTATGGAATAGTGTGATCTCACTTGTACGGGATTCAAAGCTGTAGAACGGATAAATACCTATCAGACTTCATAAACAGTTCATACTCCAAACAATTTAAAGCTACCAATGGGGTACGTCAAGGGGCCCACTTCGGCCCTATAATTTTTGTCGTTCATGTAAACAATATGGCAGTTATTCACTGTTTTCGTGGTCCGCTCGGTCACGATAGCTCAGGTGGTAGAGCAGCGGCGTATCTAGCCGAAGGTCGTGGGTTCGAATCCCTCTCGTGCCATAAACTTTTTTTCATCTCAACTAAAACCGGAATTAATAATTCAATATATTTATTATATAAATGTAATCATATTTATATTTACGATTCGTATATATGACCAAAACGAAACTCAAAATCACCCAATAAACTTAAAACATAATTGCATAATACCGTCCAGTATACATTGATGAATGAACTTTTAAAAACGATCTATGAGCTATTAATCATAGAAGCGGGGTAGGAAATGTTACAGTTATCATGACAAAACGAGCTGGAATAGTCGGGCGAAAACAATTGATAATCAATCACATCAGGATCTTAATATGTTATGCCGGAAAACGGTTATTTATATATTGTATCGGTGTAGATTGCAATTTGATTTTCTTTATAATTGGCCTGGTTCCATTCTTCATTGCAAAAATTTCTTTTTCCCAGTGACGATAAATGGACCCACCTCTTGCTGACCCTGCGTTAAATTGTTTCATGGATAAACAACTAATTTGGAACTCCCTAGTCTAAAAAAACAAGAAACCAACCGACGTTGTAATTTATTAAAAATTGTCCTTGACTAACTATCACAATGAGATGTTAAAAATGTTGAGACCTATCTAAACTTAAGTTTGGGAAGTGTGGTTAACCAAGGATTCCAATTCCAGTCTCGTGTCTATTCAGTCGAAAATTCTCCGTCAAACCAAATCATAGCCTACATTCCCTGTTTTAATTGACATCATCAAAATCACATTAAAAAAATTTAATTAATCATTAAGCATCCACCATAATATAGGGGCACGGCGGTTAAGACTTCTAACCTTACTAAAAGTCATCCATAACGATTGAAACGAAAGTGGCCTTCAGACTTCAATGAATAGCAAGCTTTCAGCGTGAAAGTGTCAACGTCAATGGGCAACTTCTTTCAACATTAATCGAAAACATTTCCTTAGTTCAATAATTCTAGTTGTAATTCACATCTAAAAAAAACCTTCAAATATTTTCAAGAAAGTTTGTGAGAGCAGCATCCAATACTAAATCACAAATTCCTACCGAAATTTCAAAAATTATATATATATATATATAATCTAATAGATTACACGAAATTTGAAAAATGGGAAAAAGAAGGGAAAAGTCAAAAGGTGGGATGTTAGTGTCCGAGTAGATAGTGATCACGATATCTCAAGTGGTAGAGCAGCGGCGTATCTAGCCGAAGATCGTGAGTTCGAATCCCGCTCGTGGCACTAAGTTTTTTATCCCAACTAAAAACGTTAATTAGTTGAAAATAACTTATTATATTAATTATTACTAATTAATAGTTCGGAACTTATGAACTTCTCTCTATCAATCTCTCTTCCCCCCTCTCTCTTTCTATATATAAATATATACATATATATATACATATATATACATATATATATATATATATATATATATATATATATATATATATAATTAATAACCCATACAACCGTAAATATATGCATATCAGATCGTAACAACTATCTTCACGTTATAAGAAGATATTTTTTGCGTATTGATCCTTTATTAACGACTCCGGCATAAGTCTGGAAATGGAATAATTTACAGTGGACGTGAATTGCATGCCCCTTCATAACCCGGTCGAACGGGTGAAGAGCAAGGAAAGAATATTTCTCTCAGAATATCGTACCAATTCTTCTTTTGCTATCTTTACCACAAATGGAGTCTCAACCTGCAATTATATTGTGTAAATAATTTTTAAACAAGAATTTAATAGGGCGTGTAAATAGGCATCAATGGATGTAGCGTGTTAAAAAGAATTGATATAAAAACTTGTGTTTTAGATATTGAAGTGGGGTGTTAGTTGCAAATAAAACACCAGAATTTCTTTTTTCAGAAAAGTAATATCGAAATTGTTTGTTGGAAAAAAATCAACAAAAATTTATCGTACCTGGTCGTTATCATTTCGCCATTTTCGATTGTGTTTCACTTATCTTCACCATTTTCTAATGAGATCTAACACTGACGATGACGAAAAGCCGAAATGCATCCGACAGACAAACCCTTGCCACTTATTCAAACATCTGTCTCGGCTTCGCATTATATTAATTTTTTTAAACATCAGAAATTACATAAGCGTTTACATTTCTGTTCGAATTTAATAAAGTTAAATTAACATAATTTTACATTGGTTACCAACAAAAACAGACTCAAATTTAGTGTAAAAAGAAGGTTTTGTATCAATCACAAATCGACAATTGTGTCTACGTCTCATTTTGAGCATCGTCTTTTTTGGCCAAATAACATTTCCTTCGAAACAAATTTTTTCTTAGTTTGTTTTTCGAAAATGGAATTTAAAAAATGGCAAAAAGGAGGGAAAATAAAAAAACAGGTAGGGTTTAGGCCGATGACACACGGAGCGGTTTTGACCGAAGCGATAAACGCTTCGGTCTTGGTAGGTGGTGACACATGCAGCGGTTTGATGTGCGTTTTGGCCGAAGAGGTTTTGTTTTCTCTCAGCTATTAAATGTATCCTACAGCAGTGCATATAAGCATTGAACGTTGCAAGGTGTTATTTTGCAGTTTGTATAACAAGTCCTGTTTAATAAATATAGCTTTTTTCAGTTAAATTGGTACTTTTTTCTACCAATTTAATACTTTTTCCAACCAAATTAGTACTTTTCCCAAGCGATTTAATACTTTTCCCAACGAACTTAGTACCCTTCCCAAGCAAATTAATACGTTTCCCGAGCAATTTAATAATTTTCAAATGGAGTGGGGTAAAGGGGGATATTGAACATAATCATACTGTCAAGAAACGAAATTTATTACTGAAAATAAGAAAATTAACAAAATTAACCTTTATTTCAAAATCAATGCAGGGGACATCCAGCAACCGCTGATGGTTATTTCAGTTTCACATCGATGACAAAATTGGAGCAATCTGTAGAATTGATGGTGTTGACACTGAAACTAATCTCTTCTGCAATGTCCCTCCTGGATGATGCCTTTTTTTAGAAAAAGCATATTCAGCTGGGTTTAACATTGGGGAATGTGGAGGCAAGTACTTGATGGTGTGAGAAAACGATTCTACAAGATTGCATACATCTTACATTCTGTGAATGGCTGCATTATCCATTATCGGAATAGAGTGTTCAGCTCCATTCATTAAGTTTCTCGCAAAGATCATGTAGGAAATTGCAAAATAAATTACTGTTACAGTTCGCCCTACTAATTACAGAATAATGTACTACCTGCTGATTATTTTATAAATATATAATCCTCCATATTCCCCAATGTTAAACCCAGCTGAATATGCTTTTTTCTAAAATAAAGGCATCGGCCAGGAGGGTTTTAAGTGGGACAGCTGCAGAACACGACATTGCAGAAGTAATTAGTTGCACTGTCAACACCATCAATTCTACAGATTGCAATTTGGTCATCGATGTGATACTGAAATTACCATCAGCGGTTGTTGGATGTCCCCTGCATTGATTTTGAAATAAAAGGTTAATTTTATTAATTTTCTTATTTTCAATAATAAATTTCGTTTCTGGACATTATGATTATGTTCAATATCGGATGAAGAGATTCGTCTGGTGTCTCTGTACCATTGTTGGAAGAAGAGAATGGAAAAAACACAGGAAAATGTGGGTTCATCCAATTGTCGAGAAGAGAAGAGAAAGAGGGCATTTTCAGAGATGAGGAAACACCCTGAAGAATTTTTTGACTTTACAAGGATGTAAATGGGCAGTTTTGAGTTCCATAGAAAAATAAAATGCCGTATTACAGATCTTTTTCTCCACGTCTATTTTTTGCATCTTAAAAGTAAATTCGAAAACTCACAATCAAACAACCCTTCAAGAAAGTGAGGTACGAACAGCTTGAAAAAACGCCTCGTGTGGCAGGGCTGATGCAATACTTGTGTACCACTCACCGCCTGGCGTTTTCAAAACCGACGCGTTGGGTCGTCTCCACGACCGACCGACTCGGTTTGAAAACCGACAGGCGGTTACGACCGCTACGTCTGTCAGGCGCAATGCAACAACAAAGAACGACCCACCGACTCGATTTTTCTCGCGGTAAACGCTTCGGTCAAAACCGCTCCGTGTGTCATCGGCCGATTAGATGGGAAGTTAGTGTCGGAGTGGATGGAGGCCACGATAGCTCGAGTGGAAGAGCAGCGGCGTATCTTGCCGAAGATCGTGGGTTCGAATCCCGCTCATGACATTAACTTTTTTATATCAACCAATACATTCCATACATATTAATCAATGGAAAATATGTCAGTGTCACGAGCGGGAAAAAAGCAAAAAGGTGGGGTTGAGATGGTAATTTAGTGTCGGAGTGGATCGTGGTCACGATAGCTCAAGTGGTAGAGCATCGGCGTATCTAGCTGAAAGTCACTGGTACGATTCTCCCTCGTGACACTAACTTTTTTATCTAAACTAAAAACCTTGATAATAATTGGTCAACAGACCGAGAAATATAGTGACTATTTTATAAATATTGCCTTAATGATAACCATTAACACCTTCGGTTTCTAACTATTTAAATTTTACTTTTTTGTTGCAAACCTGACCATAAGCCAAACTTTTTAAAATCTAAATCCCAAAAAGTTTTATCTGTCTTTCCTTATTCTGAAAAATGTTCCCTATTTTGGAAATTTGGTGTAAAAATAATCCACGTTGACCACTTTATTTTTAGTTAATCATTTTTCCCGTAAATTGACATGGCTATATTGGAAATGGATTGAAGGGTGAGAGTGTAACAACCGATTTTTCCTCACAATTAACATATGTAAGAGATTACAGAGTAAAAATTAAGTTTTTAATGGAAAATCTAATTACTATCACTTTGTTTTTATCGTCACCAATAAATTTCAAATACTGTACCCTCAAAAATTGCACTTGAGGTCTGTGTTAAAGTTCTGTTTTTTATATTTATTTTATTAGATGATAAACAAGTCTTGAAAATCTAATTCCTTGTTAGTTTCTTTTTTTATGTCGTCGCTTGAGGCGTAAAATAGTAAGACTATTTACTCGTTTGTAAAATCTTTATATTGAATCGCATCAGAAACAAATAGTGAGATCAGTAACGATGTGAAGTTAGTGAAATGTTTGGTGATTAGTGACTGGATGATTATCGGAAGGTTGTGAAATTTAGCGATGTTTTTAAATCCCAGTCCCTGAAGATGATCTCAATAAAGGTCGAAACGTTGCCCGATAAAAAAATGGCCTTTTTAAAACCTACGTCACACCAAACTGCCTCACAATCTACGAATAATCACCGCTTATTATTAATCTCCGGTCGGTTCTAATATTAAAGATTTGCTTCTGAACCTTCCATTACCATGGGTGTTTGAATCGTAGATCAATTTAACTTTAACTAAGAATAGAAATTTATTGTAGTTAGAAGCTGCTCTTTTGCGGGTAAATATACTTTGAAAGGGTCTCTCATTATTACGATGATAAAGTGTAAACAAGACTCTCCATTAACTTCCATGCCGCCTTACACCCCCTCATATGTATGCAGGCATTACTTATGAATATCTTTTATACCCTTGAGTGCTCCAGTAAAATTTTTTAATTATGAAACATGGCCTCCGAATATTCTTGTCTTTGAACCGCTAGAAAGCTAACTTTCATAAAATACTGAGTGCGTTAATAAACCGTCCGATGTAAAGCAAGAATAAATTTTAAACTAAATATTCGTAAAATAGAAGACGGAAAGAAAAATGATTACTTAATAAAGTATGAAAACTCTTTTTTTTATTGATTGGGTCATAAGAGCTAATCTGAGCACATGATCGCTGGACAGTTATTGAATGAGTTAGGGTTGAGTGTATGTTATATAGCAGGAACATTATTTATTTATTGATTGTTAATTTATTTACAAAATCCACTTTGAAATACAAGTGGAAGATATGAGTTTTATTTAACACTAATCCTTTAAAACATTTTTATTGTCAAACAATTGCTTGAAGAAGTGATAATCACAAATATGAATAAGGGTCGCCTTTTAACTTCTAACCCTTATTTGGATACCAGCACATAAAACACACCATGGCAATCGAGAGGCTGATAGCCTGGACATAGAAGTTTCTATTACTGCGTTTGACTGGGCCACAACCAATATTACCTCACTCTATGAGCACAGCGAAAGAGTATGAAAACGGGGGCATTAAATTCCCAGAAAATTCCTTAAGGAGTGGTATGTATCCTCCGGACACAGGCAATCGAAAGAGTTCTTTAAGGTTGTCAAATCCGCAGAATTTGTATAGCTATTCTCTACCTCAAGGAAAGAGATTTGGAGGCTGATAGGTATCCTGACGAGCCACTGCCCACTGAGAAGACACCTCTCCGTAATGGGCATACTACCGGATCCCTTTTGCTCTTTTTGCAAAATATCAGAAGAAACGGCAACGCACTACCTCGCAGAGTGTGATAGGTATGCTAGGTCCAGATTTAAAATCTTCGAAGGAGCGGACATCACAAAATCACTCCCAGAGATAAAACGGTCCAAAATCTTGGGGTGTGTGAACAAGTCCAAGAGATGTATGCAGTACACGTGAGCCGACCATGTCCCGGAACTTTTAGGGATGGGGTTCGACTCTACCTAGACATTTAACCCCTCGGGTCTTGCTCTCCTACCCTGCATAATATACAAGTGTTGGTAGAAATGTGAAATGTTGGAGTGAATAGTCACCCACCCTGAGAAACATTGAGTTATCTGGGGTGAGATTGTGTCTGGAAAGTGAACTCAATTTATAAGGATGAATTTTAAACCCGCTCCGAGAAATATCTAGGTGGAGCGAACGTTACCGCACTAGTCCTGTCCGGAGATATCGGCGTCGTCAGAATATCTGGTACCACGACGCTGGATGCGTCTCCGGCTTTCTTGCTAGGTGCCGCGGCATGTTTTCTGGCGTGTTGTCTGCCGGGGCATTGCATGGGCTCCTCTTTGAACTGACCCGTTGTTTAAGTTGGGTGGCAGGTCCTAGTTAGAAATGTTTCTGGGGGAAGTGGAAAAATTGACTATTTTTATGTGTTCTGTTTGTGTTTTTCTTTTTCGCTAAAAAGGTTAGCGAGCTAACCGAACGAGAAACAATTTGCTAAAGTGCCAGTGACAAAGATTAAAAAAATCGTTTCAAGCATATAGGGCCGGCGATGACCACTTGATGTTTATCGGCCCATAAATCAAACAAACTTCCATATATTATTGATTGGGTAATTGTAGTAACATTAGATAGATAACATTTTTGGAAAGGTTAAGATTCTGTATATAAGATTATAAAATTATTGGTGTAAATTTTATTTTGCCGCGTGTTTTAATAATAATGCTGCGTGTTTTCCTATAATTATCTATGCATTTCTTTAGCCTGCTTAATGATATACTGGGTGTTTTAATAATATATAGAGTCTGTTATATTTTGGCGATACTTATTTGGTTAAAAAAACAAAAGATAAAAAAAAATGGTTTAGATAGATATAGTGTATCAACACTCACTGGTTTGTTTTGTCCTAATGGCTTTTATTATTAATGAGATAAAGGTATATTTCATGTTTGAAGAGAGGAATTGTAATTAATCAATGAAGAACGATTTGTATGCTTATCGCCCTATCATTTACCTCCAGGGTGAGAATTTTCAGTTGTTCCGACACCCGAGAGGGGTTGTAATTTTGTGAACGTTAAATTAGCATAGAAATAAATTTCGGCTGTAAAAATTTCATTTGCATGTTCCACATTATAAAGAAAGATTGTGATTAATTAAATTTGTTATAAAATTATTTAAAAATCCAGGATGTACTGTTTTACGGAACAATGAAAGTAACTAAGACCCACTTTGTACGAGAATATAACAGCAAGTCAAATGTTGCTTAGTAAAATCAGAAATTATTTTTGAATCGATTAGATTGACCAAATAACTTTTTTCTATCAATTAATATTTATGTAAGGTATCGGTTGAGATAAAAAACTCAGTTTCACGAGCGGGATTCGAACCCACGATCTTCTGCTAAATATGCCTCTGCTCTACCCCTTGGACACTAACTTCCCATCTCAACCCAACCTTTTGAATTTTCCCTCCTTTTTGCCGTTTTTCAAATGTCGTGTAACCTATTTGATTCTCGGCGACAAATGAAATGGCCACGGAGAGCTCTAGCTTATTTCATAAGCTAACAGGAAGTATACCTTCATACGTCGTGTTAACTTATTTAATCCACTAGTTTTCGTGGTCGGCTTGACCAATTAATATTTTTCAATTAATTAAGATTTTTGTATAGATAAAAAAGCCAGTGTCACCAGCGGGATTAGAATCCACAATCTTCTGCTAAATACGACTCTGCTCTACCACTTGTGATATCATGACCTCGATCCGCTAGGAAAAAACTTTCGAATTTCCCCACCTTTTTCCTATTTTACAACTCGAAGCCACGAAGTGGTCGTCACAGATCATTTCATTCACTGCACCTTTGTTTCAACCTCAATTTTTGTTAAAAAATATTGACATGAAGCTATATTCTGACATTAGATTAGATAACATAGGAACCGGCCTCTTTACGACCTGTGCATCACGACCAGTAGGTCTAGATTGAATCTCAATTTTTTAATCTAGTGCTCTTTGTTAATCTTGAGGATTTTTACCAGACCTGAAAGCTTTTTATGGGATCCCGTGTGTATCCTTCAAGACCGGGATTTTCGTCTCCTAGGATTAGGAATCTCAAGTTACATAGAGCTTCGTCATAACATAGGTCGTGTTCCGCTCTTTCTTCTTCTTGGCAACCTGCACAGGCTGGTTTGTGCCACTCCTTGTTTTTACATTTGCTTCAGGAGACAGCAGTGTCTAGTTAGCATTCCCACTATTATTTTAGTCCTAGCACGTCTAGGTTTAGTAGTTCTGGCTGATGGTCCTTGATAATTTTTTTTTAGCACTCCTCTGTCTTACATTTCCATTGAATGAGGGACTTATTATTCATCCATTGTCTAAACGATCCGGGCTTTTGTCAGTTTGGTGAGCCACAAAAGTACCCTGAGTACTCATAGTCAACAAGACAAGAGGATCTTTAGCGACCGCACCTAGCCTGTGGAACCAACAAACCATTAAACCTAACCATTTTTGGTACCCAGGCGGTCACCCATCCAGGTACTAACCACGCCCGATGCTGCTTAACTTCGGTGATCGGACGAGAATCGGTGTGTTCAGCATGGTATGGACGTTAGCAAATTTCTGGTACCCGTAGTACAGATTGGTATGCATCCTCCCCCGTCTATGCAGACAGGATCTGGTACCCTAATTCTCGTGGGCTGCTGATAAGGCACCCGCCGCCCCATGCCGACCCTAGGCCGACAAGAGTACAGCATGTGCTTTAGAGAGGTTGCCAAGCCCTCAGGGCTGCACCGTTATTTTGCCCCCAACCCCCCCCCCTTGTGAGCAAGGTTTGGGAGGGGTCACAGGTATGTTCAAAAGGAACAAATTTTTGTTGTGGAAACGCAGCTCGTTATTACCGAGACAGTTCTGCAGTCTATGTGTACTTATACAGTGAATGTGAGGTGTTCCGCCAAGCCATTCGGCGGATCCAATGGAAGCCGGTTATCATACAAATTGTCAAATCTTGTTTACCAAAATTCTGAACTTCTCAAAAAGTGATGCTATCCCGCTTCTACTAGTTCACTCCATAACAAACTCATTCGTATACCCATTCACATCATGGTATCCTTGCTATCTATTGTGTACTAGCGTTTCATTATTGTCCTACGGTTGAAGTACAGGCCATATTGTTTAACAAAATATATCAGGAATTATTTATTTATATGTGAAGTACGTACTTCAGCAGGCAAAGTAACGTCGATAGAGAACAATCGATCACGGAACAATAAAGAGTTTTGTACTAATCTAACTTAGGCCAATATATTACCTCTGGTTTCACCCATTTTCAATAACTTGTCTATAATCGTCGAGCCCAATAAACGGCTAAGAGCCGGTCCAATATTGTGTTTAACGATTTCCCCGTCGCCGGTGATACATACCGTGCCAAATGATCAATCAGTCAAAGTTTGTTTGGTTGCCACCGGCACTTTCTAAAAGTCCGGCCCTAATATTACGACAGTCAATCTAATCTGGCCATCTGGAGTTATGGCGGCAGTCACGCAATATCTTAAATCGCCAACGTTAGGCATTTAACGAGTAACTTCATTTCTTTCCTTAATAAAATATTAGTTTTAATAATTATGTTAAACGAAACAAAACAACCCCTCATAACGAGTAAAAAGCAGTAAAAATATACAAAAATCACTAAAAAAATCGATCATATTGCTTTTAAATTAGATGTCGAGGTAGAAATAACGATATGATTTAAGGGTATAGTATACTCCACCCTTTAAGAGCTATTGTATCCACGCGCCCTGCCTAAAGCACGTCGGTGAGTCCTATTTCATCAAGAAACTTGATTAATAGGCCCGGTTTCAATAGTTGAAGCTCTTCTATGGACACATTGTACATCGCAAAACATTTCCTCCTGCGGGCTAGTGTAACTCCGCAGTTTGATAGTAGATGTGTTGGTGTCTCTTGTGCCTCTTTGCAGAATCTGCATGAGCCATTTTGGATTATTCCAATCTTCCTTAATTATCCGGTTAACTTGCAGTGTCTTTTAGGAATCCTATTAGGAGTAGTTTATTCCTGCTTCCCTTGACACATTCTGTGATTTCTTCTTGCGAAATTGCTTGAAAGAATCTTGGATTGTCTGTGTCCAATTCCATAGTTCCCTCAATTTAGTTTTGTCCTTCTGTCTGAGATTCTCGTTAATAGTGGCGTTAGGAATACCCTATGCCACAGAAGGGTTGAGGTCCTGTCAGTGGTGTAACAGCTCCTCTCCTTAAAAGGGTGCCCTCATTTTAATTGCCTTCTACTCCCATGTGCCCATGGACCTAGCAGAGGCTGACTTTATTCTGCCTACCTAATATATTCAGTTTGGTTTTGCAGTTCACAATCTTGAAGCATATCATCATATGAGCTTAGTGCTTTGATGGCTGCTTAGCTACCTGACATGATAGCTATATCCTTGTTTTTGACCCTTTACGTAGGTTGAGTTGGGTACATCTTACGATTAAATCAATCTCGGTTGGAAGAAGAAGGACTGGTACCTTTTCCCATGGATTCTGCATATTTGGTTCAAGGTCCAAATAGTCCTGCCAATGTATCTTCTTGTTTTTTAGACCCATCTGTGTACCAAAGGCCGTTTTTGAAAAAGGTGGTTTCCCTATCGTTCCCATTTTTTGTACCTAGGTTTATTCGGAAGTTTTGGTTAAATTCAAACATGCTTTTTATGTCATCTCTTGGAGCCTTAAGTATCGGATGGTCTTTCCATACTTTGTTGCTTTCTTCATTTTAGTTTTATTCCTGTTGAAGATTTCCCTTTGGTAAAATTAACGATAGTTTTCTGCGATGTCCTTATTACGACGTGGTATAGGGGGATCTCAGTACTTTTCCATGCCAATTATACGTTCTCATTGCTCCCTTTATGCAGATGGATACAAGTTTCTTTATTTTTGTGAGTTATTTTCTTTTTCTGTTTTTGAACCCAGGCTAAAACTCAGTATGTAAGTAAAGGCCTTACTCTCATGGTGTACATCAATAGCAGGGTTTTCGGTCTGCATCCTCAGCTCCTTCCCGCGATTGTTCTGCACACTATCAAAGCTCGCGTCGACTTCGTGATGGTAGAGCCGGTATCAACCTGATGATGAGCTAAAAGGCTCGAAATCCGGATCATTGCAAAACAACTTACTGTGAGTAGGAACTATCCTTTTAGAATGTATTATCTGAAAGATTCCAGTTCTCATAGTATGCCACAGCGCGTTGATATTTTTTTGCGCATCAGGTGGCAAGTCGGGCAATATTACAACATTTAAAAGGATCTTTATTATCATATTTCTACAGTGAAATTCAGATTCCAAATAATCAGGGCGATCACCTAGAAAGAGTGCAAACAATAATGGGCTCGGGCTACAACCGTGTCGAACTCCCAAACCAACTCTAAAATAAACCGAAATCTTCTCCCTGCTACTCACTGTCGATTTGGTATGCATGAAAAGTGATTTTGGTATAGCGTGGGTTTTTATCGGGTTGTCCGGAAAATAATGCAGGATTTTGGTATTAAACAAAAAAAAAGAAACTAGTTACTTTAAAGCAATGTTCTTTAATCAAAATAATTTCCCATACTCTCAATACATTTCTCCCAACGTGTTGGTAACTTATTAATTCCGTCTGAGTAGAATTCAGAATTTTTAGAATTGATAAAGTCAATAAATGCATTTTCCAGTTCCGTTTGATTTTTGAATATTATGTGTTGTAAGTAGTGGTCCAGGTGTCTAAAAAAATGGTAGTCAGTAGGCGAGAGGTCCGGAGAGTAGGGTGGGTGAGGCAAAGTTTCATAGCCAAGCTCCAATAATTTTTGTGACGTTACACGTGACACATGTGGTCGAGCGTTGTCATGCAACAAAATGGGCCCTTTCCGATTGGCCAAAGAGGTGGTCAGCGACGGTCGTTTTACTGACTTTGAGTTGCTCTGCAAGTTCTCGAACAGTTGTTTTGGGGTTTTCTTCCACCACTGATCGCACAACATCATCATTAAGAGAGGAAGGCCTTCCTCGACCTTCTTCATCTTCAAGGCTGAAATCTCCCTCCCGAAATTTTTTAAACCACCTTTGCACAGTGCACTCATTAACACAACCCTCGCCCCAGACTTGGTTAATGTTTCTAGCCGTTTGGGCTCCGCTTCGGCCGAGTTCAAACTCGTAAAAGAAAATCGTACGAAATTCTCGCTTTGACATTATAAGGATGACTGAATTATTTCCAAGTAGCGGAATGCTACAGAGGTAAACAAACAATATCATTTGGAAGAGGATTAATAAGTGTTGACATTCATACAAATGAGTAATCCTGTAAACGTAAACAGAATATTTTATATAGATTTTTTTTTAATGAAAACTTAAAATCCTGCATTATTTTCCGGACAACCCAATAATTAAATGCCGAGGGTACTGAGATGAGTGTATTAACACAATCGAAACCCGTCTTGAATTCCACAAAAACCATAAAAATTTATTTTTTTAGATTAAGCTTAATAATATTGTTTAGGGTAAAGATGTCTGTTGTGAAATAACCTTTTCTGAAACTTGCTTGCGACTCACTTAAAAGCTTGTCGTGATTGACGAGCCCCAAAAGCGATTGAGAGAAATTTGAAAAAATTTTCGCTGACCAGCCAATGCCCGAAATAACTCGATAGTTGCTGTTATGGTGAAAAACGTCCATTGCTCGTATAGTCGTAAGATAATTGCTTTCCTGAAATAGGGAGTAACCTTTCCGGAGTTTAATATATAACTGTACAAGTCTAATAATTCTTCAATACAAGCAGTCATGTGCAAATTAATAAAATTCACAGCTAAAGCCGTCAGATACTAATAAAATCAATGATTCCACCTTTCTCTTCTATAATTATAACGCGTAACGTTTACGTGCGTTATTCAACAGGGCAAATTCTATTGTCTTATTGGATTTAACAAAATATCTCGCCACATGCCTTGTCGCATGGGAATTACCTGGACACGCTATAAACTAGAATACATGAATATATGCAACGATATGCAAATGATTCATTCCTTCCTGCCAAGAAAAGCGCAGGTGCCTACCTGAAAAACATTTTTCCAAATGTTCAGTTTATCATTAAATCTTTATTTATTTTTGCGATCTCCCTAGCCACATTCTAACTTAAAATATTCATTGAAAGTACTTTTTAATTTGTATGATCATTACTATTATTATGTGTTTTTTTCAAGGTTTTTTATTTGTTTGGCTGTTTCGGTTAACTTCATTTCACCTTGCCCATGCGACTTGATAGAAGATGATCGTATATTTAAATAAATCTATAAATCTATAAAAAAAGTTAAATAAAACAAGACACTGATGATGAGTGTTGATTCACGAAATACAAAAAAAATGAAATGAAAGTTTATTATAAAAAATGCTAATTTTGTTTTATGTAAACAAATTTCAAATAATAAAAACAATTCTTTAAATAAAAAATTCTATAAGATGTAAGTTATTTTTCTTTTTCTTTGTTGGAGCAATATTTAGAATAGTGAAGAAAAATTTTTTTCGCCTTATAAAAATTGTAATTTTTATTTAAATCACGTTTATTAATGCAGATTTTATTGCATTTTTTACAACATGGAAACCAACAATTAATATCATATGCGTTATTTATATTAATATTTTCAAACAGTAATTGTTTCAACAAATCAATGACATAGTAAACAATGGCTAATGTTGGTTGTAGCTATATTTCTGTTGGTATAGATCTTACAATTAATTATTCTTTAAGTTACAATTGATATCATCTTTCAATATTTTTTTTTTTTTTTTTAACGAGGGTTCGCAACAGCATAGGTATATTAACCCTCAGGGTGCCGGTGTTTTTGAACAAAAGCCCATTTGTAAGTATGTCGGGTTCGAACGCAGGGCCGCTGGATTCGAACCCGGGACCTTGACCTTACAGTGATGAGCGCCGTGTCAAAGACGAAACCTCGCGGCGACCGACGCCCCGAAAATTTTGGGATTTTCAAACACTTTGAAATAATTCACAAGCTTGACAAATGTGAAATGAACCTGTGCACGTTATGATTTACAAATTATTGTGGAACGAGATTTACAACTCTAAATTAAAGTTACTAGTTTTCCTGGTTCCCTTCACCAAATAATGTCTTTCAATTATTAAGGTTTTGGTTGAGATAAAAAGCCAATGTCACAAGCGGGATTCGAACCCACGACCATCGTCTAGATACGCCGCTTCTCTACCACATGAACTATCGTCACTTCTACTCAGACACTAACATCCCATTTCAACCTCACCTTTTGAATTTTTCCTCCTTTTTGCCAATTTTCAGATGTCGTGTAATCTATTTGATTCTCAGCGACAATCCCGCTCCTGACGCTGACTTTTTATCCCAACTAAAAACTTTCATTTATCGTTCAAGCGGACCATGAAAACTAATGAATTTAATAAGTAACAGTGAAATAAATATATCTTCAATAAAGCTCTCCGTAGCCATTCCTTTGTCGCCGAGAATCAAATAGATTGTACGAATTTGAAAAACGGCAAAAAGAAGGGAAAATTCACAAAGGTAGGGGTTGAGATGGGAAGTTAGTGTCCGAGTGGTAGAGCAGCGGCGCATCTAGTAGAAGAACGTGGGTTCGAATCCCGTTCGTCACGCTGACTTTTTTATCTAAACAATTCTTATTCTTATTTTGTAAGATAACATATTCTTATTCTAGAGCGCACTACGTCTAATGTGAATACCTTTGTGTGCTACGCGCTAAGCAACCGACGGCTTTATGACTTTGATTGCTTAACTTCTTTGATTCATTAAGAGTGTAGGTACACGGCCGCCTTAGTACGAATTCAATATGCGATTGATGCGACGATGAGGGCGTATCCTTCTACACCAGCCGACTGTAGGTGATAAACAACAGTACGTGTACGGACTAAAATGATAGTAGAGCCGCTGACTCCGGGATTCGGTAGATAGCCGTAATCTTAAGGAAAATTTACAGACAATTTGAGATTGTACAATAACAGAGGGCGAGGTGCGCTAGATCGTAAAGGCACCGAATCCCTTTAAACCGTTAACCTTATGTTGAAGCTCTGTGGAACCTTTATTTGTATCTATGCTCTTGTCAAAAAACAATTCCGATCTCGTGAATAATCATAAAAACCGATACCAAAGTTAATGGTACAAATAAAAAAGCGAATAATATTTATTACAGCAAAAAAAAAGGTATTTGCTGCTTTTAAAATATTGCAAGGAATCTATTGAAATTGTTTCGGGAAGTGGAGAATAAATTTCATAACTGTTCTCAGTTATATTGAAAGAAATAATCTTTTATTCGTTTTTTAGAGTCCTTATCAGATTTAATTTCTTCCTTTATTTCCTGTCTCTTTTCCTACACGTCGTTTCAATCCCCTTGCCATGGCCACTTCACAAACGCTTTTACTACCCTGAAACTGCTTCGTTTAATAAATTTTTAAATGTTTTAATTTTTTCCTTTATTTATTATCACTTTTCCTACATCTCGTTCCAATGCCCTTGCCACGGCCTCTTCACACATGCTTTTACTACCCTGATTTTGCTTCGTTTAATAAATTTTTAAATATGTTATAATTAGTTTGTTTCTCATAAGTACTAACGTTCATTAAGCATATTAATACATCTTAAATTCAGGACGAGCCTATTTTTTTACATCCATCAGATTTCTAAACTTAATAAATCTATGTTTTCATATAAAAATATTCTTTTATTTTAAAATTCGGCCAGTCATTCAACCTTTCCTCGCGTTTCCGTCCGTCCCAGCATCTTTTTGATTTGTTCTATTACGAAATATAATTTCAGTCTTCTTTGGTTAATTAACGACCACCTCTAGTTTATAATAGGTTCAAGTTTGTGGGTACGACGAGTCCGAGGTATACGGGATCTTGGCCGTAAGAAGTTCACTCCGTAACGCTTGATTTCCCAGGAGAAACGCTTGGTTTGAATTTGGAATTTGGTCCCAGAACCTGGGACAGTTTTTCATTTTTAAACCGCCAGAATGTGAAGACAGTGTGCGGAATATTGAACCGGCTTAGTAATTTGATTAGTATATTCAATAGTTCACTGTTTTCGTGGTCCGTTCGACCAATTAATATATCACAATTAATTACGGTTTTTAGTTGAGATGAAAAAAAATTAACGGCACGAGAGGGATTCGAACCCACGACCTTCGGCTAGATACGCCGCTGCTCAACCACCTGAGCTATCGTGACCTCGATCCTCTCTGACATCAACTCCCCATCTCAACCTCACCTTACGAGTTTTGCCTCCTTTTGCCATATCAAGTTGATGTCCGAGAGGATCGAGGTCACGATAGCTTAGGTGGTAGAGCAGCGGCGTATCTAGCCGAAGGTCGTGGGTTCGAATCCTTCTCGCGCCATTAACTTTTTATCATCTCAACTAAAATCCGTAATAAATTCAATAGTTTTGATAAATTAATATCTTGCAATTCATTAAGGTTTTTAGTTGAGATAAAAATGTCAGTATCACGAACGGGATTCGAACTTACGATCTTCGGCCCGAATGCCGCCGCTCTAACACTTGAGCTATCCTGATCTCGACCTGACTCCACCTTTCGAATTTTTCTTCCTGTTGGCCATTTTTCAAATATCGTGTTATCTATTTGATTCTCGGCGACAAACGAAATGGGAACGGGGAGGTTTTTGAAGACCTATTTCATTTTATCTTATTAAATTCACTTGTTTTCGTGGTCCGCTTGGTCAATTAATATCTTGGTTTTTAGATGAGATAAAAGTCAGTGTCACGAACGGAATTCAAACTTCTGCTAGATACGCCGCTGCTCTACCACTTGAGCTATCAAGATTACGATCCACTCGGATTCCAACTTCTTATCTCCACCATTTCAATTTTCACTCCTTTTTGCCATTTTTCAATTGGTTATGACACTGACATTTTTATCTGAACTAAAAACCTTAATTAATTGCAATATCTGATTATTTTTTTATCTTTGTACTAATCGCATAGCTAAACGTTTTCCAAATGTGCCCCCATACCATTGAAACACGAACGATGTTTTTTTTTTTCAAAATTGTACCTGAAAAATCAATAAATTTGAAACAATTCAAATAGCCTTTTGATCCGTTCGATATAATGAAAGAGGACATAATTTGTCAAGCAGGATGGAAAATCATTGATTTTAATACAGATTGTAATCAATCGTATCGTTTTGTGCCGGTGTCAACAATACGGGCGAGCATGTGGACGAGATTTTACACACAAATGATGAAGGAAACACGTTATAAGAAAGTCACTTGAATAGTTCGCCGTCGGAAGGCCTTTCTTATTTTCTTTTACCGGGCCGTTTTTATTATACCGACGACGATACCTTCTTTTTTCCAATATTCCAACTCCGAAACCTTTTCACACGATCTGCCAAATTGTTTGTATTCGATCGCCTATCTTTGTTGGGCATAGATGTCATGATACTGTTATTTCAGAGGTTTTTTTTTCTCACCAGAGAGACAGATCTTTGTTTAATTATAATGAAATATAATTTTAAAAAACAGCATTTTATTATTTATTATAATCCAACTAAATTGTTCACAACCACATATAGATAGGGGAGAGAGGGAGGGAAGAAGAGAAAAACAGAGAGAGATAGTGTGAGAGAACCATTTAATAAACAAATTTTGAAAGCTTTCTAAAGGCTCACACTAAACCCCAAACCAGCCCGCTATTGCGTAATATCGCCCGTATAATTGCCGAGTAGATTATCAGATTTGCGGTTAAAATTACGCCCCTGTTTCCAAAGGGACTGCTACATTCTTAGTCCAATACAAATTTACCCCTTCTGCCTTTCTCTTCAGATGTGTTTTTGAACGTTAACGGGTCAGCGTCACACGCAATTATTGATATTCATTTATTATATCAATTGCTTGCCCAAACGTCAATTGTTCCGCAGAGATCATCGACCTCCGTTCTGGATAGTTCTTCTTAGTTATACTTTTCAAAATGCACACTCTATCTTGTAGCCGGGGGGCCGCGGTAGCCGAGTGGTTAAGGCGTCAGACTCTCATTTTTCTGACACCTAAGGAGACCGGTGGCCGCAATTGAAAGGAATTGACACGGCAGTCAAAAATGGAAGGGGCTGGACCGGATCTCAGCGACCCTGAGCCTGGTCCCAACCCCCTTCAAAAATGAGTTTCTTCGATGGAGGAACATTGGTACAACGGGGTCTCAGGTTCACATTTGTGTTGCTAGCTCTCCCGCAAAATATGGAGCCAGGCTATAGTACAATAAGCTGTACAGCTGCAGTGCTCAGGAGGGAGCTCCTTCAGTCCCTGGTATCCATCCATCCACATCCACACACTGTCTTCTAGCCACATCCAGCCAGGGAGTCGTAGCCCACGTAATGTGGAACTACGATGACGACGGGTGGTACAATGTAGCTAAGGATCTAGGCCCAAGAAAGGTGTAGCTCATGCCCTCATCCACGTTCCTTCATTGTTCCCTGCGACCCCTTCCAGCCCTTGGTGGCAAGGGAGTGTCCGGGCGCAAAATAATGGTGCAGCCCTGAGGACGTGGCAAACTCGGCAACGGACGGCCGGTGCCTTATCAGAGGCACACGAGGATCCTGTCTGCTCAGATCGGCGAGGGTTCATACCCATCTATACAATGCGAAATGTTTCAAGATTGAGCCCCCTCCCTAACGGTATACAGCGGATCGGAGGACTATGATTACACTGAAAAGATGATATGATATATGATTACCTCGAATGCGTGAGTAGTGGCGGATGGGAATGGATAGTGAATCGGTTGCACCTACTCAAGTATACTTTGCACACACGTGAAGATCTCGATTTGAGGCTTTTCCCGTAGGCATTCTCCTCTAGGTGATGGTTAGCAATTGATCTTGAAACAAAACCTCGGCCGGAGCGATCCCGACTTGTCTGGGAGATAGATTGGCTTTCTGTATCTAGGGAGCACGCGAGAGACAGGCCGATGTATTTCAGCTTATGTGCACTTGGCATACGGTCTCATGCTTAATGCGGACCCGACCACTCGGAATTAACAAGCGGAAGGCGAGGTCTTGGCCCCTCGGGGCTGAGCTGCCTCTACACCAACGCTGCAGCAGATCTACACTTCTGACATATGCGGAGGTGCGTTAGTTCTCATCATGAGAATCAGAACGTCCGATAAGTCCGGAAATACTAGCTGCGGACGTAAAGATCCTTATTGTCTTTGTTAGGACCACCGAGTATACAGGAGAGAAATGTAGCAAGAAGATATTTATTTGTAAATATCCCGGATTTCCCTATACAAGTACTTGATCATCTGCATACATTATCATTGTAATATAAGTGCCTTAAAACATGAGAAGCACCCTTGTTCATCCCACAGTATGCAGTCCCTTCAAGGTGAAACGAATCTGCATGGTACAGTGATCTGCGCTTATTTCCCAAACAATAAGTTGTGATAGGGGATATTGAATGCAGCATTTGGCTAAACAAAAAGAGCATAGATTTTCCCCCAACAATTCCCAAATTTCAGGTTTAAGATGCTTGAGAGAATGAAAACGGTTTCGACGAAAGCAGTTCTGATTCTACTAATAAATGAACCTGCTTAGAAAGCAAATAAATCGCATAAATAAACTTATCAACTAAACGAATAAATGTACAAAGTTAATCAATAAATTATTTTGACATGGATATGTCTTACGGCTGGGGGTCAGTCCGAAAGTTCAACACGGAAACTGTTACCACGACCGTGCGTGTGTGCACTGTTTACCAAGGTTACTCGAGATTGGTGGGCAGGTGTTGGCGACGCGATTGACGATTATGACGCGCCTCGATTGATGATTTTAACTTTTGTGACGCGACGCGATTGACCCTTATGATGCAACGCGAATGACGCTTATGACGCCACGCGATTGACGCTTTTGACGCATTTGACGCCACGTGGTTGTAATGAACTTCCAAATCAAAATGATCCTCAGATTAATAAATAAGCGTTCCCTGATAATTTGCGGGTGTGTTTAAATAGCCATCATAAGACATATCCATGTGTACAGATGTATCTGCATGCAGTATAGATATTCGTTACATTTTTTTTATACACTTTACACCGTTTTCAATATAAAAGTCTCGATTATTTATAAACCAAAACTAGACCGGCAATCAACAGCCAACACAATTCTTAGACATTGAAAAACTTTCATAATCGAAGCTCCAGACGGCAACCGTTTACCGTCTTGGATCAGAATGAGTTTTGAACTACAAACTTAGGAAAGCCAGGACAAAAATGCTGTTAACTCCTAAAAATGTTTACTTGCATTAAAAAGTTTTTCATCTTCTATATTTACATTCATTTTAAAAGTCAAATATTTTCCTACTAAATATTTTACTACTTAAAATCTTTGAATAAATAATAACACGACCAGTGCAACAAGTTAGCAAATTTGGGTTTTATTTAATATTCGCTATTGTATTAATAAAATATATTGTGTTTTTGTGCAGCTTCAACGATAAAACACAAGTGAAGAAAGTGACAAGTGTATATGTGTGCTTTGGCGCAATTGGATATCGATGTCCGTCAGGAAGAAGCTGGGTATTCGAGAAGGAAGTGAGTTTAATTTTTGTACAATATTTTGTATTTTTTCAAGAACAACAAACGATTCTTATGCTGGTTAATTAAAAAAGTAATTAACGCTTGATTAATGATTGCCTCAGTTTGGCTACTGTGCGTCTGCAAAGTTCTGCTAGGACAGCAGTGCGGTAATAATTGCTGTTCCCTGTTCTCACTCAATTAGGCCGAGGTATTTTCTCTAAAACCATGCTTCAGGCTGTTTATTGGACCAATAATATCTCTCAAAGTATAAACAATAGATGGCTAGACAAATTGAAAAATAATTGTTTAAATAAATATTTCTTAACATTACTAAAAGTAACATGTTTGAACTTGTACGTATTTAACCGTAATGAAATCGTGAAACGGGCGTCTTCATTCATTTCGTAAAGTAAAGTCTAAAGTTTAGCTTTACCGTTGTTACCTTCGACATTCAACTTTTAAAAAGATCGATGCTAACATAAAAAGGAGAATTTGAAGGTCGAAAAGGGGAGCAAGTCGACACTTTCTTTTTTCTTTGGCCACTTGACTTTATCTTCTTGATTTAATTCATTTGATCAACAAAAGTTTCATTTTTCTTGTAAAAAACAGTGATTATTCGAAAAGATATGGTAAAAAATGATGCTAGGAAGCGGGTTTTGCCGAGGGACTTATACCTTCCTAGTTCCTGATTGCACTGCAATAGATTCAATCCTTCTTCTTAGAACTATCAGGTCATTGACTGCCACTCCTGCAATTCGTTTACCTAAGATTTTTCCGTACGTTAGGTTAAATCCCGATTGAACTGTTGCTTTGCATTCAAAGATGATATGAGTCGCTATTTCTTCCTCATTATTACATAATCTGCAGATAGGTTCATCATTGTATATACCGATGTTGTGTAGATCTTTTCTCAGATGCCAGTGACCGGTTAGTACACTTCTTTGAGTTTGCTTAGTATTGGTTCAGGGCCTATGTATGAACATGCCGATCCTCTTCTGACCAAAAAATCAGCTTCCTCATTACCTAAAATTCCCCTGTGCCCTGGCAACAAAGATACCACCAGGTTGTTGCGTTTCCCCAGGTTTTCGACATTCCGGATACATTCACTGACTAATTTTGATGTGATTCTTTTACATGCTTATGCGTAAATGGCTGCTTGGCTCTCCGGAATTATTTTTGCCAGTGTTACCACCAGGGCTCTAGCATTTATAGCATGCATTTCTGCTCGAAGGACCTAAGTGTACTTCCCTACTGAGTTTGATTGCTCATGTTTTGGGTTTGTATTGAAAAAGCCCGATCCGGTTCATTCATTTGTTTTGGAGCCGTCTACATACCGATGTATTCTCACAGTGACTGGTTGGTAGTCCTACCACTCCTCTGAGTTTGGCCCTCTATAATTGCAGCAATACTTTTGCCTGTCTTAAAGAGGGTTGTTTCACCATAAGTTTTCTTGATTGATGTTAAAGTTTACTACTTGTAGCACTGGTAGAGTTTATCCACTTTTCCTTTTCTTTTGTTTCGATCCATTCTGTGATGGAGGACCCTACATTCGTTTTTGTTATCCCAAGAATTGGTTCAGGGCCTATGTATGGTTTAGCAGATCCTCCTCCGGCCAGACTATCTGCTTTATCCTTAACCGAAATTCCCCTATGCCTTGGCAACAAAGATATCGTCAGGTTGTTGGGTTTCTCCAGGTTTTCGACATTTCGGATGCATTCACTGACTAATTTTGATGTGATTGTTTTACATGCTAATGCTTTAAAGGCTGGGCTATCAGATCTTACGAGGATTTTTTGCCACTGTAACCTGTTTTAAGATTTTCCAGGGCACACGCGTTGATGACATGTAATTCTGGTTGAAAGACCGAAGTGTGTTTGACCTAATTTGATTGCTCATATTTTGGGGTTGTACAGAAAATGCTCGATCCTTTGTTTGTATACCAAATTGTTGGATTTTATGCTCTCCTCTGTTCTTCCTCTCCTTCCAGGTGCGATGAGACTTTATAGGAATTTGTGACGATTGTGATGAATGTTTCCCGGTTCATATAATCAGTCCCAATTTCTAATTATATCAAACTTAGTTGTTTCTGGAACCTATGCGAGCTTTTCCTGAGCCTCCCCTTGTATGAATATTTCAAATGGAGGTAGGTTTAGCAGAGTTTCTAGTGCATAGTCATTGCCCTTGTGGTACACAGGTTTACTAATCTTTGTATGCTGCCTAAGGTTTGGGCAGCTACTTTTTGTTGAGGTTTGTTTCACCAAATTAGTGATCGATACATTATTCTGGAGCTTATTTCCATCGAAAATTGTAACGAACCAATAATTTTCTTCCGATTTAACAATTTCTGTATTTTTTGTGATCATGTAAATTATTTATAATCTTTCCTTTTTTTTATCTATAAATTTGAATCTGTGAAGGTTAACAATATATATGTTATCCACGGTGGCAGAAATCAATCTGTTGACAAAACTGTACGTTTGCCGATTCGCTACTTGAGCGTCCGATTCGTCATTGCTGATGTGTGGTTTCCTGGTTTAAATTCCAACATAACCTTATAGTATTTTATTTGAGGGTGGTAAGAAAAAATAATTGAAATGTGGTTTGACCTCGTCCAAAACACGTAGAGTTGTACGTTATTTCTTCCTGAATGAGAAAATGTACTCTACTTTAAATGAAGTTAAACCACTGGACATCAGAGCCCAGTAATCGATATCCAGGAGGAAAGTTGCTTTAAATGTATGACGATTTGAGACGACGGAATGATAAATCTTATTTCGCAATCCTATCAGAAATCAAAAATAAGGCATGGCTCTCTAGATCGAAATTTTTACCTTCATTGATAAATTGTGTTTCAACCATATTAATCTCCGTACCACATTTTCGTACACATTCACATATCAGTTCCTGACCATTCTTGTAATGCCCAAGGATAGTCATGAAAAGGCAGGAACCGTTTCGGGGCCTAGACGCCCATGGATCAACTTTCTCCATCAACTTTCAAACTATGGTGACTAATACAAAAGTGTAAGGGCATTAAAAGTACTATATAATTACATTACATTAATTAAGGTGTTTAGTTGAGATGAAAAAAGTCAATGGCACTAGTGGGATTCGAACCCACGATCTTTGGCTAGATACGCCTCTGCTCCATCTCTATCTAAACACCCCCCCCTTAGATGGGAAGTTGATGTTCAAGTGGACCGAGATCACGAGAGATCATTTTATGATCTGTAAGCAGCACCATTAGGATTACTTTTATGTAAGGACACAGTATAATATTAAAAAAAAAAAAAAAATCAATCCATCAGTCGACTAGAATATTTGATATTTGAAAAACGGCAAAATGGAGAGACAATTCAAAAGGTGGGGTTGAGATGGGAAGTTAGTGTCAGAGTGGGTCGAGGTCACGATAGCTCAAGTGGTAGAGCAGCGGCGTATCAAGCCGAAGATCGAGAGTTCGAATCCCACTCGTGCCATAGATTTTTTTTTCATCTCAACTAAAAACCTTGATTAAACGTAATGTATTAATTGGTCAAGCGGACCACGAAAATAGTGAATAAGTATATACGTACATATACAATACTAAATGTAATTACAGCACATACATTATACATACAACACATATAAGTACAGTATATATACTATAAAATTCATAAAACATAATTTAACTATAAAAATGCACCTGTCAGAGAATAGATAAATCAAAGTCATGGCCAATGTGCTTATGCGCGCGGTGAGAAAAAAATTAATTTAATTAAAATGATATTTGCTCGTAAGTTCACGTCAATTCAATGCATCATATTTAGATTTATAATCCTATAACCTAATACTCTAGATTTAATTATAATTTAAATATTACTAAATAAATAAAACAAATCCCATTGTAAAACCTTGATAATATAGAATAGTCTCATGATTTATTGAATTGTAAATAGAGAGAAAATGGTTAAGAAATTACATCCCGTTCTTATTATTTAAGAACGTAAAGCATTCACATTACAAATTTACCTTCAACCCTGGGCAGTTACTCAACTTCATTTTGATTAATAAATGGTTTAATTTGTGATGAATCCGCCCGTCCTTTACGGCACACTGAAATAACTACGTTATAATAACGGTAAATAGAAAAACTGAATTATACTCATATATGTTTAGATTTTTCATGACTAATATTTATGGAAGGTATTCGCTGAAATGAAAAAATGCCTTCCGCATGACCTTGTGGAATTATCTTCATATATCTTTGATTGCTGGGAATTCGGTACTTCCCAAGAATTGAACCCAGAACATGTATCGGAAATTACCGAAATTTCACATTCTTTTCAACTGTTCAGTGCCACACTGTTTATAAAATCAGTTCTACAATCATACATTTTTTTCAGCCAGATAATTTAAAAATTGGTTTAATTATAATAAGTAACCATATTTACATGGTTCAATGCTATTTTTTTTATTGTTTCTACCACTTAATGGCTTGTATCTACTCGGACACTAACTTCCCATCTCAACCTCCCTCTGGAATTATCCCTCTTTTTTTCCATTTTTCAAATGTCGTTTAATCTGTTTAATCCCGTGGGTTCGAATCCCGCTAATGACACTGACTTTTTTATCTCAACAAAAATCTTAATTAATTGAAAGATAGCCGACCACGAAAACTAGTGAATTTAATAATTTAACATAATGTATGAATGTATACTTCATGTTAACTTATGAAATAAGCTAACATGAATGTATACTTCATGTTAAGGTATGAAATAAGCTAGAGATCTCCGTGGCCATTTCATTTGTCGCCGACGACATTTGAAAAACGGCAAAAAGGAGGGAAAATTCAAAAGGTGGGGTTGAGATGAGAAGTTAGTGTCCGAGTGGTAGAGCAGCTGCGTATCTATCCGAAGGTCGTGGGTTCGAATCCCGATCTTGACATTCACTTTTTTATCTCAACCAATACATTGCATACATAATAATTAATTGAAAAAATGTTAATTGGTCAATCTGACCACATACTTCAATAGATTTTTCATAATGTTCACATTTTATTCAAATTTACGTTATAATAGTTAATAGTTGATCAGTTTTAAAATCATGAATATGTGCACATAAATTGCATTCAGAATTACATAAAAAATAATATGAACAGTTAAAAAATTTTCCGACAGAAAATAACCTCAAATAACTCACTAAAACAGACACCTTTTGATGCATCCTAACTACAAAAATCTCCCAACACATACCCACAAATTTACGAAAGCTTTTGTTTTTGCAGGCAAGACAAAAAACCAAAACGAAGAAATAGCGACTCAGATCTTACAACACTACAGAAAAAAATACACCCAATAGCTTTCAACTGAAAATCTGTATAATTCCTAAATTGTGAAATCAAATCCAAGATACAGAAATTGAAAACGGTAAATGGGTAATCTTCCACACTAAATGCATTTTTCATTATTAAAGTATATAATGTGAAATAGAAGAAGGGTTGTGCATCCTTCTATGCCAGTAGACCATGTAGCGTATATAATTGAGTTTGATCTTTTCTTGCAGTTCACCGGCAAATCTATATTTTGTTGTTTACAATTAATTACCCGCATGCGTCGAGAATCCACGTGCGTTTGCAGCCCCGGGTCACAACATGGTCTTTTCTTCTTCCTAGAGTCATTTCAGCCGTCCCCAACGTAATCAGTTCCTGAAACCAATCCTATTGACTCTCTCAGTGAATAGTCGTGGAGTACTCGATATTTTTTCATTACATTTTACAACTATTTTATGACTAACCCAATTCATGATCATTGGGGTATGATATTCTGTCTTTGGCTGTCTCACACTGCACATTTGCGCAAATAATTAAATTCACTGCCAACATACACTGGTGTAAGTAAGGCGTATGTCAGTCTAAAATTCTAAAAAACCGAAATTGTGTTTTTTTTCTAAATAGACCTCTGTAAAGACACTCTAGTTTTAGGAATCATACACTGTCTTTGGCCGAAAAGTTTCCATGTGTCAACATCACATATCGTTCATCAGCTTCAGACCCCGATCTTTCAAAAGCCACAGATGTGTGACAAAAAAGTTCAGAAAATAAAAATTCCAATTGTAGGTTTGGAGATTTTTAAAGTAGAATTACTGCGACTGTTGACTGGGAGTGGTTTGGTACTTTTTCTTTTTAACTATAAATTTATAACAATATATATAACCTTTTTTACGTGAACATGTAATTTATATCAAGTTAGCAATGCTGGCGAGATTTAGTCTAACCTTACACTCTAACTCATTTGTAAGTAGTGTCACGGATCTAATCGCCCAGGACAGACAGGACAGGAGTGATTTAGCCTTTTCGCTCGTCCAGTGTTCCAACCACCCAGACCCTAACGCGTTGACTATCACTAACATATACTAATTTGTATTTATAACATTAACTTGTAACTTTAACATTAGGCAAGAATTGACAAAAAAAGGTGACGTAAATCGAAAAGCGAAATATCTTCAATAAAACTGACAATCAGACAATGTCCAATAGGAATTTTTAATCCCATTTGACATGAAAAACAACGTACTGAAGTAATAACATTTGTTCTCAGGACAGATGTATACATTTTGTAATAAATTAGTTCAAACTCCCGATAAATTTATCACGTAATTTAGGTAATACATATAATAATTTGAAATGCAGTGTTACGAGCAAAAAAACAGAACAGGGAGCCAAAAGATTACTGTTGTGCACAATCGATTTTCAGAAAGTAATGTTTCTCCTCGTTTCCTGAATGGAGCGAAATGATGCAATAACTTTCAATTATTTACGGTTTTTAGTTGAGATAAAAAAGACAGTGTCCCGAGGGGGATTCGAACCCACGACATTCGACGAGATACGCTTTGCTCTACCACTTGATCAATCGCGACCTCGATTCACTCGGACACTAACTTCCCATCTCACCCTCACCTTTTGAATTTTCCATCCTTTTTGCCATATTTTAAATGTCGTACAATCTATTTGATTCTCGGTGGCAAGTGAAAGCTTTACTGAAGACATACTTCATTTTAACTTATTCAATTGTTCCGTTTTCGTGGTCCCCTTGACCAATTAACATTTTTCATTTAATTAATGTCTTTAGGTGAGATAAAAAAGTCAGTGTGACGAGCGAAGTTCGAATCAACTGATATATTTAAAAAATAAGTGGGATGCTGGATTGAAAAAAAAAAAAAATAAAATAAAAAAATTACAATGAAGAAGTATTACCTATTGTGGGAGGGGATGGAGAATTTAGTCCCCTATATTTTGTGTTCCGTTTGACCAATTGATATTTTTAAATTAGTTAAGGTTTTTAGTTGAGATAAAAAACGCAATCTGTCACGCGCGGGTTTCGAACCCAAGACTTTCGGGTAAATACACTGCTGCTCTACCAATTGAGCTATCGTGTCTTCGATCCAATCGGACACCAACTTCCCGTCTCAAGCGCACCTTTTGTATTTTCCCTCCTTTTTGCCATTTTTCAAGAGTCGTATAATCTATTTGATTATAGATCTTAGATTGAAGTTATACCTCATTTTAACTTATTCAATTCACTAGTTATTGTGGTCCGCTTGACCAATTAATATCTTTCAATTGATTAATGTGTTTAGTTGAGATTCGAACCCAAATTCACCGATGCTCTACCACTGGAGCTGTTGTTACTTCAAATTGAAATTCAAAAGGTGGGGTTGAGAAGAGAAGTTAGTGTCCGAGTGAATCGAGGTGAAAGATAATAATTGGTCCCCTTGACCACGAAAACTAGTGAATTGAATAATACAATCAGGTGTGCCCCTAACATTTAGTAGGTTATAATTCATCTTCCTTTAAAACTTAGTTTATTACGGTTGTTATAATTATCTGCAATAAGATTATATTTACTAGCATTGCCACATAAATTATAGGCTAGAACGACACTCATGGTGAAATGTAAGTTTCGTTTGGTTTGAATAATTTTTGTCGTAATGTCTTACAACGCAACAAACTTGCTTTTTCAATCAACTTCAACCTATTTAAAGTTTATCTGAAGTATACTATTTAAAAGTTAGTGCTGCGTGCAAAATAATTAAGGCCGTCGTGAAAAATGTTCGACGTCTTTTCCTTCCACACATCATACCAAAAAGTTATTAAAACTTTTCCATTTAAATTACCATCACGTACGATTTTACGAACGGTAAACCTTGATGGGTAAAACACAAAACTTGATTTTGATGTTTGCGCAGATTCAAGAAGCATTCGAATAAATAGAAACAAATGTTTTAATATTTTTAAATTTATTTTTTCTATTAATGACAAGAATTAACGATAAAGGATAGTTTTGAACATTCTGTTAACAGAATTTAATATGGGTTTGAAACGGTTCCTGGTTAAAATTCGGTTTTATTTTGCCGGCTAACCCTTGACCCAAGGTCTTAGTTGACTCCCTGGGAAAAGGGCCAATCCTATTTATATTCAAGGGCGAAGTTTCGGGCCGAGCCGGCCGAGACTGCCTCAGGCCAGCTCCTCCCATGAATAACACAGAAGCGACCCCTCGTTTCCTTCCAGAGTATCGATCCAACGGTGTACTCACATTTACATTTACTACGGATCGAATGGGCTAATTAAACACAAATAAAGCGGTTCGGTTTAGTTAAACAATTTACGTGTATGTCTATTTCTTCCTGGTGTCGTTTAAATTTCGTTAGTTCAATTCGTTAATTTGTCGTTCAATTTGATTCGGATTCATTATAATTTGATAGTCCGTTTAAATTGGAGTTGACTCACACTAGTACAGCAGCTGGGAATCAATTTTTATAGGTAAATCGAAGAGCAAGAACATAATTTACAAAATTAGTAGTACTCAAAACCAACATCTTTTAAAATTGCACACTGCCCCTAGAATATAGTATTCATGTATAAAAATTAAAATAGCTAAATAAAGTTTTTTTTTGTAAAACTACAAGTATTAAAAATTTATCAGTAATTACTGCAAAACAGGCAGTTTCCAATAGCCGGAAGAGACCTCTTTCTTCACGAAAACCTTTTCCTTTTTATGAATAATCGGCCATGCTAGAACTTACTTAAGCCATCTTGTGTTTATAGGCATATGTTAAAAAATAAAGTTATAAAAAAAATATTTTATTGACAACTTTATTGTATAAAAAAATACTTAAATTTTAAAATTTTATAAGCAGTCCGTTTAGCAATAATGGTACTTCTACTGCTAGCAGTTAACAGTCAAAAATCCCAGAGTAAGGTAATTTCTCCCTTTGAGGTAAAAAGTAAAATATTTACGAGAATAATAATAGGCTTTGTAGACTGATTGATTACACGCACATACGTGCAGAATCGCATCTATGATTTAAGACCTAGGACATATTCATTCCAGTCTAGTAGTCGTGGGCAGCCGACGCCTAAGAACAACTCTCACTAATAATGTAATATATTTTTACCATAATGTTCAGAGAAGGAGGAGGAATACCGTATACTCCATTATTTACGTACATAAATACACTGAAGATCGATGAAATTAGAATCTTGTACTGCAAACACATTCACACCTATAAATTCATTCTCACTAAACAGCTGATAAAGAAAAAATAACCAAATTTGAGTTTTATAGTGGGCTCTTAAGAAGAAGAAACCTCTCAATGGAAGGTTTCTGATCCCACCCTGTTTCCAATTTATTCTACTGACTTTGCTATATCTCAACTAAATATTTACCATCTGCCTTCAAGCCAGATACTATACTTGTAACGTCTAACATCCATGACTATTCCCAAAGAGTACATTGACGTTGCCATCTTCTTAAAAGCGGCAACAACAAAACAGTAGACCTGGACATGAGGTTCCCGAGAATTCTTCGTCACAAGACAAGAGGATCTTTAACGCCGCTCTTGGTCTATTCGGCCTTAACGGACATTTTGATTCTCAGTCTTTTCAGCCGCAGCATTGGTGTAGAGGTGTCCCAGCCTCTAAGGGCCGTAAGCAGCGCGCTAGTGTAGAACAAGCCGAAATACACCAGCCCCTTCTCCCGCGTACTCCGTAGAAAGATAAAGAGACTCTATCTCCCAGAGTTTTCGGGCTTCCAATAGAGCCTACCGGATCAGCCCCGGCCGCAGTTTTGATTTAAGTGGAATTGCTAACCACCCTTTAGATTAGCGCCGCCTACGGAAAGGTCACTCACCTAGCTCAGCCTACACGTGCTACGCGCATTCGAGAAGACTTGGACTACTATGAAATCAGTTCTGTCTGTGAAAAATACACTAATACTATACAAGACATTACTGCGACTACTAAGGACATACAGAGTTTTGGGCATACTCAGTCATCCTGAAAAGTACTTTGAAGGAAAGTCCACACCTAGCCTATTCGGCTGAGACGAGAGCTGACACACCCCCACATACGTCGAGATGATGTTACCGCAGCAGCGTTGATGAAGAGGCAGCTCAGCCCCGAGAGGGCAAGATGACCTCGCTCCCCACTTGTCCGTTCCTAGTGGCCGGGTGTGCTTTGAGCATCAGACCGTATGCCGCGCGCAAAGAGCTACCTAACCCGAAATACTCCGTCCACCCATCGAATTGCCGAAAATAACTAACATTCCACCATTTACATTTATCAATAATGCTGATCCCACCCCGCTTCCAAAAGTTGTAGACAATCCATCCTGACTCTACTGCACAGGAACCCTGCACTTTTCCATCAAGAACCCGACGGGTCAAAAGTATGTATACGAGAAAAAAAAGGCTCATTATGAATTCTATACTGTCTGTAGTTGCGTCTAATGATTTTAATTTGCTAACAAAATTAGAATAATTTGATTAAGGAACTCTAAGATAATTAACAATTGCAAAACTTCGTTCAATACATAAACTGCAGCACTTTTCGAAGTATTTGTTTTATTTAAGTGGCTCGCAATATTAGGTAAAATTTCAAAGTATTTGTGAAAATTGTTTAATGGGAGAAAGCTTTTCAATGTTGAACTGTTCAATTTTTCACTTATAATGACAGATGACAATGACCTGTAAATTTTTCTTACCGGTCCAGTTGTTTTCATGGTCCGGTTGAAGAATTAATGATTTTTTAGTTGGGATAAAAATGATTTGTCGCTGAGAATCAAATAGATTACACGACATTTGAAAAATGGCAAAAAGGAGGAGAATTTTAAAGGTTGAGGTTGAGATGGGATGTTAGTGTCCGAGTGGAAGTCACGATGGCTCAAGTAGCAGAGCAGCGGCGTATCTAGCTGATGGTCGTGGGTTCGAATCCTGCTAATGACACTGACTTTTTATGTGAACTATAAACCTTAATCAATTGAAAGATTTAAATTGGGCAAGCGGGCCACGTAAACTAGTGAATTTGTGAATTTACAAACAAAATTTAATCGAATTTGTATAAAAGACTTTTTCTTTTTTTGAGACAGAAGTAAATTTGCGGCTGAAGCGAAATTGAGCTGAATTCTAACCGAAGGGTTCTTTTACCACAGACAGCATATCCGCCTCTCTCCCTCATTATCACGGACATCAAAGAAGAGTCTTTTTAGTTTTTAGTTAGGGAAAAACGAAGATATTTCCCCCGTTTCGTTATCTCCATGGTAGCCGGATCGTTACGACCTAGCAAATTCGGTTTTTTGTAACAAAGTATTCGAAATTGCGTTCGAAACTTTTATCTTGTTTGTGGTGCCAATTTAGATAAAATGTCTATTATATTATACTCGGTGGTAAATGTCTAATAATACGGATAACTCAAATAATAATGATGATATTTCAAATGTAGAAAATAACCCAAAAGCCACTTTTGCAATGATACGATTATTCTCATTATCACTATTGATTACGAATAAGCGTAGCAGGGTAATAATAAATATTGCGTAAAAATCGTTATGGTTCAAGTTTAACGAATATCTTTTTAATTAAGATTTTTAGTTGTGATAAATATAGTTCAAGGAAGATAGCTGGCAAATGGCGAAAAGGTGGGAAAATTCAAAAGGTCGGGTTGACATGGAAGGTCGTCCGAGTGGAGCAAAGTCGAAATAGTTCAAAAATAGTGTTCAAAAAAAAAATTGTCGCCGGGAGACAAATAGACTACACGACATGTGAAAAATGGCAAAACAAGAGAAAATTCAAAAGGTGGGTTTGAGATGGGAAGTTAGTGTCCGAGTGGATCAAGTGGTAGAGCAGCGGCGTATCTAGCCGAAGGTCGTGGGTTCGAATCCCGCTCGTGACACTGACTTTTTATCTCTTCTAAAAACCTTAATTAATTGAATGATATTAAATGGTCAAACAGACCAGGAAACTAATTAATTTAACGAATATTAGTACATGATTAACCAACCATAGGAACTAACACAAAAATATACCATAGAACTGCTGTTTTGCTACCCTGGGAAGTCAATATCGAAAAGGTAAATTAAAAAAAAGTATAATGAAATAGCCAAAAATGTATTGGCTGTTTGTAAAATATTTCAGTCAGTACATGGAAGTATAATTCAGTTTGATGATTACGTAAATTCGTTCTTAACTTGTAGACATTTACAATAAAACTATTAAACGGCATAAAAAATATGTTCTGGCATCCTATGAACTTGTACTCATTAACACGGAAATCAATGTTCAATTTTTTATTTTAAAAAAAGCAATATTTTAAGGTAGCAAGATAGAGAGTTAATCATAAAAACGAACTCATTTACAATAGGAAAATATTATTATTATTATTATTATGAAATGCACATGCACAAATAAACAAATTAAAATTATTAGCCCTACCTAGTATTGAAACAAAACATGTAAAATGTTCCAGGCGTTCTCTGCAGCACTGCGGTGTATTTTTCCCCAAAAGTAACCAGGTCGAAACACACAATTAAGTTTGTCGGTCAAACAAAAAGAAAAACCCCATCCTCCGAAACAGTGAGGCATTCAGCTAAACAACGAATGAGGTCCTACCCGCTCAAGAGGCATACAATAAGTAGCAGTGAGGGCGTCGGTGGCCGCAAGGATTCGTCTTTGACACAGCGCTCATCACTGTAAACTAAAGGTCCCGGGTTCGAATCCAGCGGCCCTGCGTTCGAACCCGACATACTTACAAATGGGTTTAACACCGGCACCCTGAGGGTTTATATGACCTCTGCTGTTGCAAACCCTCACAGAAAAAAAAAAAAAAAAAAAAAAAAAAAAAAAAAAAAAAAAAATACTGGTTGAAAATATTAATATAAATAACGCATATGATATTAATTGTTGGTTTCCATGTTGTAAAAAATGCAATAAAATCTGCATTAAATAAAAATTACAATTTTTATAAGGCGAAAAAAATTTTTCTTCACTATTCTAAATATTGCTCCAACAAAGAAAAAGAAAAATAACTTACATCTTATAGAATTTTTTATTTAAAGAATTGTTTTTATTATTTGAAATTTGTTTACATAAAACAAAATTAGCAGTTTTTATAATAAACTTTCATTTCATTTTTTTTTGTATTTCGTGAATCACCACTCATCATCGGTGTCTTGTTTTATTTAACTTTTTCTTTATAGATTTATAGATTTATTTAAATATACGATCATCTTCTATCAAGTCGCATGGGCAGGATGAAAGGAAGTTAACCGAAACAACCAAACAAATTTTAAAAAACCTTGAAAAAACACACAATAATAGTAATGATCATATAAATTAAAAAGTACTTTCAATGGATATTTTAAGTTAGAATGTGTGCTAGGGAGATTCTCAAAAATGAATAAAGATTTAATGATAAACTGAACATTTGGAAAAATGTTTTTCAGGTAGGCACCTGCGCTTTTCTTGGCAGGAAGGAATGAATCATTTGCATATCGTTGCATATATTCATGTATTCTAGTTTATAGCGTGTCCAGGTAATTCCCATGCGACAAGGCATGTGGCGAGATATTGGGTTGTCCGGAAAATAATGCAGGATTTTGGTATTAAACAAAACAAAAGAAACTAGTTACTTTAAAGCAATGTTCTTTAATCAAAATAATTTCCCATACTCTCAATACATTTCTCCCAACGTGTTGGTAACTTATTAATTCCGTCTGGGTAGAATTCAGAATTTTTAGAATTGATAAAGTCAATAAATGCATTTTCCAGTTCCGTTTGATTTTTGAATATTATGTGTTGTAAGTAGTGGTCCAGGTGTCTAAAAAAATGGTAGTCAGTAGGCGAGAGGTCCGGAGAGTAGGGTGGGTGAGGCAAAGTTTCATAGCCAAGCTCCAATAATTTTTGTGACGTTACACGTGACACATGTGGTCGAGCGTTGTCATGCAACAAAATGGGCCCTTTCCGATTGACCAAAGAGGTGGTCAGCGACGGTCGTTTTACTGACTTTGAGTTGCTCTGCAAGTTCTCGAACAGTTCTTTTGGGGTTTTCTTCCACCACTGATCGCAGAACATCATCATTAAGAGAGGAAGGCCTTCCACGACCTTCTTCATCTTCAAGGCTGAAATCTCCCTCCCGAAATTTTTTAAACCACCTTTGCACAGTGCACTCATTAACACAACCCTCGCCCCAGACTTGGTTAATGTTTTTAGCCGTTTGGGCTCCGCTTCGGCCGAGTTTAAACTCGTAAAAGAAAATCGTACGAAATTCTCGCTTTTACATTATAAGGATGACTGAATTATTTCCAAGTAGCGGAATGCTACAGAGGTAAACAAACAATATCATTTGGAAGAGGATTAATAAGTGTTGACATTCATACAAATGAGTAATCCTGTAAACGTAAACAGAATATTTTATATAAATTTTTTTTAATGAAAACTTAAAATCCTGCATTATTTTCCGGACAACCCAATATTTTGTTAAATCCAATAAGACAATAGAATTTGCCCTGTTGAATAACGAACGTAAACGTTACGCGTTATAATTATAGAAGAGAAAGGTTGAATCATTATTGATTTTATTAGTATCTGACGGCATTAGCTATGAATTTTATTAATTTGCACATGACTGCTTGTATTGAAGAATTATTAGACTTGTACAGTTATATATTAAACTCCGGAAAGGTTACTCCCTATTTCAGGAAAGCAATTATCTTACGACTATACGAGCAATGG
>CM077113.1:16093219-16145180 GCA_039619505.1 Cimex hemipterus
AAGTTATGATTATTATTGAATGTACTTTATAAGTAATTTTATGTAAACGGTTCGGCTAAATCATTATGGGACAATTTTTCGTGGTTTATTATAAGAACGAAATCGAGTTTGCAATAAAAGAGAAAAATATTCTTTACAATACCAGATTCAGTACAATTTTTAAAATAGCTGGTAGGAATGATTGATTCAGAGGGCGAGAATTTAAACAAACCTACATGTACAAGTGTAAGGGACACCAGAAAGTCAATGTGAAAATTATTGGATAATGAATTGAACTTAAGCGACAACTGAAAGTTATATACAAATATATTGGTGAACAAATCCTTATTTGATAGATTTATCCACAATAATAAAAAAGAGGATTAGATTACAGTAGATGACTTTAATTCCCTCTTGTTTTATCAATTATAATTACAATTTATTTAATTAAGTTTTTAGTTGAGATAAAAAAGTCAGTGTCAAGAGCGGGATTCCAACCCACGACCTTCGACTAGATACGCCGCTGCTCTACCACTTGAACTATTTTGGCTTCGATCCACTCGGACACTAATTTCCCATCTCTACCCTCACGTTTGAATTTCCGTCCTTCTAGCTCAAGTAGCAGAGTAGCAGCGTACCTAGCCGAAGGTCGTTGGTTTTTATCTCAACTAAAATGTTAATTAACACAAAGTTATTAACTGGTCCAGCGGACCACGGAAACCAGTGAATATGATTATAATTTTTATCAAGATTAAGGTGTTTTTAAGGATGATGTCCATTTAACACGACTATACCTTGTCGCCCACAGGTCAGAAAAATATAGAAAGTGCACAAATTTATATTACATTTTCCTCCAAGCAGCCATAAAGGCAGTAAATTCAATTCCACATTTGCATAAAAGTGCGTAAGTGGCCTGAAAACAAACTGGGAAAACAAAGCATAACGTTATATTAAAATGGGTTCCAGATATGAAGTAAGAAGCAAATGAACAGGCTGACCAATTTTCAAAAAATACGGATACCCTTTCGCCAAAGTGACCAGAACCAATCCTAAATGCACCGGAAGTGTGTTTCAGTTAAAACGAGAAAAATTGCTTTGGAAAGAAAAAGTGCAATACTGGCAAAAAAACAGCAGGCGTGAGGGGAGCACTACTCCTCACCCTTAACTTGCAGGAATTTGACAAAAACTTTAGGCCTCTACAATTTTCGTCTATTGCCCTCTTTACAGTCATCTAAAGGAGGTGGGTAAAGCAGAGATATAAACACGCCGACTTTGTCAGGACGAAATATCCTTTGTGAATATGCGCCAGACTCGGCTAATAGATCCCGCGGTTGTGGGTTCGATCCCCACCGTCGCCTCTGGAATTTTTCTGACGCCTAAGGGGACCGGTGGCCGCAATTGAATGAATTTGACATGAATTTGCTCATCAATGGAAGGGGCGGGACCCTATATCAGCGACTATGAATTTGGTCCCAACCCCCTTCAAAAATGAGTTTCTTCGATGAAAGTACAACTGTACAACGGGGGCTCAAGTTCACATTTGTGTTGCGAGCCCTCCCCCAAAAATATGGAGCCAGGGAAATAGTAAAATAAGCTGTACAGCTGCAGTGCTCAGGAGGGAAACTCTTCCAATCCCTGATATCAATTAAAAAAAATAAAACCTTTAGCACCTCGATAAGAAACGAACGTACTTCGTTTTATAGGAAAAAGTGCACATTCCAAGGTATGGCTATAATTTAAAGCGGTTTTGCAATAGTTGTATGGAGGATCGTATGGAGGAAAAAATAAAATACATCAAATGAATAATCCAAAACCTGGGAAGTCATAATATCTTTAGAATATTTTGGGTTTATGATATGAATGTACCCTCTGTATATTCACGAGGACAAAGGAGAATCTCCAAAACTATTCAGAAGATTTGAATAACAAGAACAAGGCAGGAAAAGTAGCCACGTCGAGTCCTCACGATCGCACCCACGCTGTATGTCCAGAGAATTAAAAAAGTACAATTGCAAATATATAACAAAACATTAATAGATTGCTGGCCCGAAAAAAATATGAAAAACGAATAGCCGTTTTTTAAAAATATTTTTCTACGGCGTGTTTAAATAAAATATATTGACATTTTCTAGATTTTATTTTGCATGGAGTGTAGTAATCTCATCAAAAGTCGTGCCGATCTAGAGCAAAAAAAAATGGAAAACAAGGAAACACAGTTATTTTTATTATTCAATTGGTAATTCGGAAAGGGGCAAAAGTACACTTTTAATCAATACGCAGGGCAAAGGGCCAGTCCTTCTCTTGTCTGAATGGCACTGTTGGAACTAGGTCGACGCTCCATTAATGCCCCAACCTTCCTCGTATCACTGTTAAAAAAAAACCATAAACTTTAACTGATAATCAATTGCAATTTCTGTTAAGACCAACAATCCAATCATTGCCATTTTGATCCTTTTCTTTGCGTCTTAGACGTGAATATACGATCAAAGCAAATAGAAACATTGCAATTTGATGCCTACTGAAGACTATATAAACCTTAAATTGAATAATTACTTATTAATAAAATAAGCCTTTTAGATTTAACATACAAGTACAAAATGTCATACTTTTAAACTGCCATGCTTCTTATAAGCGTCTGACAGAAAGGTAAATCGATACAGCATATTTTATTTATTCATAGCAATTTGTTTTGCATTTATCGAGTTTTATGTCGCATGTTTTGTCTCTCGTGTTTTTCAACTGTTCATTGTCTTTTTATATATTATGATTTTTACAATTGGAATTTTTGGTGGCAAAAAACAATTGAGAAAAAAGACATAGTAGCAATCGAGCATAAATTTCGTCATGTTAGTAGAAATAACCTTCACACTTCATCATATGATTGATGAAAAGTGGCAAAAAGGAGGGAAAATTCAAAAGGTGGAGAAGGGTAGTTAGTGTCCGCGTGGATCGAGGTCACGTTATCTCAAGTGGTAGAGCAGGCAAAGGTCGTGGGTTCGAATCCCACTCGTGACACTAACTTTCTATCTCAACGAAAATTCTTAATTAATCGCATGATATTTATTGGTCATGGGGATCAGGACAATTAATGAATCTTCATTATATTGTTATTCCATTTGTAGTCGTTGTCTGTTAATTTATTTTTTTCCATGTATTGATTAGTTTTTGCTTAATCTGGTTGTTTCTCTCTGTGATACGGTTATCGTTTAAGGTCGGTTTCTGAGGTCATTTTTTGTTTTTTGTTTTCTTTGGTTTATTGATTTGTTTGTGATGATACAATCTTGCCGTCCGAAGTTTGTAGCACATTAAACATTTTGAATCGAAAGGAAGTTTGTCGTCACTTTTTGTATGAGTTTCGAAGATGGAGTTTATGCTGGTTTGTTCGGTTGATAAAATCGTTTTTGCGTAAAGTTGTTAGTGATGTCCACTGCAGGGAAGTACATAAACAATGTCTCTCTAAGTTTTTGAAGTGTAATGCCATAATCGGGAATGAATAAATTTATAGGCGTGCCATGAAAACACTTCTGGGAGTTCAATGATGATTTTGTGTTATTATCTTTTTGTTCTGTTGGGTTGTTATTGTTTTGGAATTTATTATGTCCGTATGTCAGTGCGACTTTTAATTGGAATTTTTCCTTACGTTTTGGTATAGAGATTTCCCCATTTGTTTAAGCTTAAATCTGAATACGCATGTGCATACATACACGAGTATACATAGTTGAGAATTTGTAATGTTCATAAACTATCAGTAGGGCACCAGAATCATTCACCTTGAATTTTGCCAGTCCGGGATCAGATCTCGTCCAGCTGCTGACGTTGGGTTCCAATGGGCTACAACATAGTCATTTCAGCCCCGAAATCACTATCTAAAGCCAATATTTCCTTTTTTGTTTACATACCTATCACTCAGATCGTTGAGGTATTCAATATTCTGCCATCGGATTTTCATACTGCCTAAATACAATCGAGCCCAACACACGCTAGCATAATAAAGCTGTGATTACTGTATACAATGAAACAAATTTGTTTGTTCTAAAATACGGAACGAGGGCCCAGATACTCGGTCAGGCATTGTTTATCGTCATTGTATCATGTCAATTGCTTCCATTCGCAACTCTCGAAACGTCACACATACACCCCAGAGTTCTGCAGGTGTATTACTTGAGGCGGGGTCAGTAATTTTCGTATTATGCTAGTAAATTTAATGTAATAATTTATTTTTATGGTAATGTCAGTAAATTACCGTAAAAACAATTAATTAAGGTTTTTATTTGTGGTAAAAAAGTCAGTGTCAAGAGCCGGGATTCTAACCCACAAGCTTCGGGCGTATACGCCGCTGCTCTACCACTTGAGCTATTTTGACTTCGAACACTTGAACACTAACTTGCTACCTTAACCCCACCTTTTGAATTTTCCCTCTTTTGAGGTCGTGGGTTCGATTCCTTCTTGTGACACTAATTTTTTTAAATCTCAAATAAAAACATTTATTAATTGAAAGATATTAATTGATCAAGCGGACTGCGAAAACTAGTGAATTTAATAAATACAATTGTTTGGTTTCTTGGTCCGCTAGACCTATTAAATCATTTTCAGTTAATTAATTTTGGTTGAGATAAAATTGTGACACAAGCGGGATTCGAACACCCAAGTTAATAGATTGCACGGCATTTGAAAAATAGCAAAAAAGGAGGGAAAATTCAAAAGGTGGGGTTGAGATGGGGAGTTAGTGTGTGAGATATTTTACGAGGTAGAGCAGCGGCGTGTTTAGCCCAAGGTTGTCGGTTCGAATCCCGCTGTGACATTGACTTTTTTCTCTCAATCAAAACTTAAATTAATTGAACATAAACTCAATTAACGTATTGAAAATAAACAGAAATCTGATATAAAAATTACATCCTTAGTCTAAAGTTCAAAAATATTGTTTTCACTCGCTTGTTTAACAAATCCTATATTTCGTTTTATTGATTTCAGAACAGTAATATATAATTTATTAATTTAAAAATGATGTCTTCTGAAACAGCATGTCAATTGGATTATTTGTAATTTAGGTTCTCATCTGTCTCCCTTGGTAAATAGTGTCAGTCAAAAAAAGAAATTTGTTGTTTTTAAAATGTAATCTTTTTTTATTGCTTTGTCATAAAATTGGCTTAAATTTGATACTACCAGCGAATTTAGGAAGTCCAGATGACGGCTTTACATTTATAAAATAACGTTTAGAACTTCAACGGATCTGAAAATCCGATTTGTTACTATTGCCTTTCTGATTGATGATTTGACAAAGATCCCACGGGTCGGGTTGACTCGATTCCAAAAAAAAAAAAAAAAAAAAAAAAATTACATCACCCTAATTCATGCCCGACTGCCACTCCGTCGAGAGATTTTTCGATAATTGACATTCGGTAGTTTAATCATGTTACAAAGGAACCACGGGGACAGCCTCGTGACCCAATTGTTTAAATCCCGGGTGCAAAGGTTATTTCGGCAGGGTCTGAGGGTGAATCGATACCAATGTTTACTCGAGCTAATTTAGTATGAATTTCCTGCTTTCCATCCAACGTTTTCAAGTGATTTTCTATATATGAGAATCTGATACATATTCATGTGTGAATTTCTCTCTTTACTGAAATTAAAAAAAAAAATTGTTCATAGTATTATTTCGTCCGGTAATCAACCGGGTTTTACCATGATACAAATATACTGCTAAAATAAATAATTTTGAGTAAATTGGTTAAAAAGCATCTAGTTTAATGAAATATATATATATTATATATACATACATTATACAGTTTACCTATTTATTTTAAATTTTATAAAAAGAAAGTAACAGTAAATGAAAGAGACAAGTTTTTAAATGGTCCGATTTATCAATACCATACGTATAATTGCTTCGTATCCTCCATATAACCCAATAGAAAAGTTTCATTTTGCCAAGGGTTTATATCTTCTTGATAAATGGCGCAATTAGCAGTGTGGGGTCCCATTAACATGGGTTGACCTGAGGATTGAGATGAGCCGGATAAGATAAGATTTGAACGGCTCAGCCGAACCGTGGAAAATCTGCGTGCTGTGAACACTGTTGATAAGTTTCCAATGGGTTAGACGTCGTAAATACAGGGTACGAGCGAGACCAGGAAACGTAAATCCTAACTGAATCACAATTGTGTACAGATAAACACCTTCAAAATATTCCTTTCCAAAATTCACCGTTTAACTAATAAATTTGTTTTTAAATAAATTCTTTTTCAATAAACGTGAGATTTTGTACTTTTTTAAAACATATATTGTTGTCTGTTTACTCTACGATTCACTGACTTCAATTTCTGATTCAATTTTTTTTTTGCAAGTTCATAAGGGTGTTTGTAATAAATCCTTAGTAATGTTGTCCCATTCTTCCAACCCAGAAGCTTTTACCATTTCAAGGGTTTAGGGTGGCGGTGCGTTTCTTTTGAGATTGTCCCAGACGTGCCCCATTGGGTTAAGGGCCGGATTTTTTCCTGGCCACTCGAGGGTTCAGATTGCTGGGTGTCACATGTTGCTTTATGTGGTCGAGAATTGGCGTCCGAAAGCTATGACTCAGAGCGTAATAAGTCCTAAGGTTCTATATGACCTTGTCGCTAGCCACTAACTTCCCATCTCACCCCCCCCCCACCTTTCGAATTTTCCTTCCTTTTTGCCATTGTTACAAATATATTTCATTACTCAGTCTAGAAAACTTTGCAAGGAAGATAGGGAAAAATCGACCGAAATAGGTAGTTTGGAAAAATATACATAACATAATAAACAAAAATTAATAAATGGAAATAAAAAAAATTGTTTATGATAAATAGACGGAAATAAGATAAAAAGATAAAAATGTTTATGTTAAGATCAAAAATGCAGACAACATGAAAAATACAATTAATCCGGTGCTACTTTTAATTTTCATTGCTTAATTTTTATTATTTTACCCTAAGCAACGTACGAATACATAAACGTCATAATAACCTAACCTTAAAGAACTCACAAAAATACAGAGACTTGCATGCATCTGCATAACGGGAGCAATGAGAACATGTCCTACGATTAGCATGGAAATAATATTGGGCCTAATTATTCTACATAGGTCTAATAATTCTACATCACATGGTAGAAAGGACAGCACAGAAAACCACAATTAACCTTATCAGAGAGAAACCTCCAACAGGAATAAAACTGAAATGGAGAGACAGAAATAAACTGTGGACAAACCATCCATTACTCATGGCTCCAAGAGATGACATGAACAGGATGTTTGAATTCAATCAAAAATTCCGAACACATCTGGTCATCAAAAAGGAATGGAAACCAACTCCTTTAAAAATGGCACCATCCTTTGGTACACAGATGGATCCAAGACACAAGAAGGTACAGGAGCAGGAGTATTTGGACCTGGCATCAAGTACTCGGAACCCATGGGAAAACTCACCAGTATCTTTCAAGCAGAGATTCACGCAATAGAATGATGTGTCCAATTCAACCTAGATAAAGGATACAAAAACAAGAATATAGCTATCATGTCAGATAGCCAAGCAGCACTAAGTTCAAACATCATTAGTTCAAAGATGGTGCTGAACTGCAAAACCAAATTAAATTTATTAGGTACGCAGAACAAAGTCAGCCTCTGCTGGGTCCCAGTACACATGGGTGTAGCTGGCAACGAGAAAGCGGACACCCTTGCATAGAAAGGGGCAGCTACACCGCTGACAAGACCTGAACCCTTCTGTGGCATAGGAATCCACACTATCAATGAACATCTCAGACAGAAGGACAAAAAGAAAATGAGGGAACATTGGAATTCGCTTATTGGACACAGGCAATCCAAGAATCTTCTAACCAATTTATGGAAGAAAGAAATCACAGAATGTATCAAAGGAGGTAGGAATAAACTGCGAATCCTAACAGGATTCCTAACTGGATACTGTAGATTAAATGGGCATCTAAAGAAAATTATAATAGTCCAGGATGGCACACGCAGATTCTGCAAAGAAACAGAAGAAACACCAACACATCTATTAACAAACTGCGGAGCAACATTAGCCCGTAGGAGGAAGTGTTTTGGGATGTACAATGTGACCATAGAAGAACTTCAACCAATAAAACCGGGCCTATTAATCAAATTCCTTGATGAAATAGGACTCACCGATGTGCTTTAGGCAGAGAACGGGGGATACAATAGCTCTTAAAGGGCGCAGTATACAACACCCTGAAATATCATCATCAACCTAAGCTTACAGCACTCCCAACAGACACATATGTGCCAACCGGCCCATTTACAAAATTTACAATTTTTCAGATATGGTATTTAGACAACATTTTATTATGAACAGTAGATTCATATTATATAACAATGGCCATGTTATTTACTATTACTAAGCCAATTTTTAAAATATCTGACTGATTTTTTTTATTATGACTGTATTATTTTATTATTTCATTTATGATGGCCATTTTTCTCGCTCTTCTTTGCAAAGATTTCTATATTGGGTAATCAAATATATTTGTATCAATGGCAAAATGGAGGGAAATTCAAAGGTGGAGTTGAGATGGGAAGTTAGTGTCGGAGTGGATCGAGGTCACGATAGCTAAAGTGGTAGATCAGCGGTCCTCGTGACACTGACTTTTTATCTCAACTAAAATTCTTAATTAATTTAAAAAAAATATTGGTCAAGCGGACCACGAAAACTAGTGAATGTAAAAATAATGCCCAGTTCACGAAGTCACGATAGCTCAAGTGGTTGAGCAGCGGCGAATCTCGAAGGTCGTGGGTTGATCTAGCTGAAGATTATGGGTTCCAATCCCGCTCGTGATACTGATTTTTCATCTCAAATAAAACCCTTAATTAATTGAAAAAAATATTATTTTATCTTTTGTTTTGGACATTAAATATAATTGATTCGGATTTTTTTCTGTTCAATTTAAGATTATTTGTATGATACCAGCTTCGTATTTTATTTTATTTTCAGTGTTTTTTATCTCTAATTGTTCATTTGTTTCATCTTCCATTAGTAAGACGGTGTCAACAACAAATTCGGTTACCTATTATCCCGTTATCTACGTTACGTTCAAAAGTATCGTTTGTGTAGATTCGAAAAAAATAGTGGTCTTAGGGCTGCTCCCTGAGGAATACCGTAAGTTCGTTTGGCCTAATTTACTGGATTTTAGAAAACAACTGAAATGTACCAATAGATGCGACACAAGAATACGTCGGACCTTCTCCTCCATGGGATTACCATGGTTTGATTTAATTTTTAGGGGGATGATGAATTTTTTATTTTAACGACTTGCAATTTATCCATCAAATAACTTTCGATTAATTTTAAAGCTAAACCAGTTAAGCCTTTTGTCTCAAGTTGGTTGAATAATATTTCATTATCTACTGAATGAAACGGCTTGCTAATATCCAAGAAAACTCCCATCCATTTTTTCTTTAGGCAGTTTTACATAAATATTATTTATTACAAAGTATATTGCATTTATGTAGAGACACTTCTCTAATAACTTTGAAAGAAATAACGTTTAATTTAAAAGAGATATTTGACCTGTCATCAACTCGGAACCTGCTCTTTTGACCCAATTTGAAACCCAGCACAACTTTGCTTGAAACACCTCAAAATAATTATGCATTGTAATAATATGATGGTTATTTCTATCAAATGAAATCAAAAAGGGTACCGCCGTCCGATTAGTATTTGGTATGCTCATGTCGTTCATGGGTTCGAATCCTGATATTTTCTTTGATTATATTATGAGCAAAGTGTGATTGGTTGACCAGGACGTCCAATGGACAGTTGGAATTTAAGGCTTCATGTGTGACAGTATTTCACAATATTTTAATTTTTTGTGGACGATTCGAAATCAGAATAGAAAACGATCATGTTACTTGCTCTGATTTATAGACGGTTTTGATATTTTTTCTTAAAAAAATGACTTTAAATTCCAGTTTATTCCAGAATAAAGGTAAAATAAAAATAATGTCAAAACTATAATGGATAACACACAAATTAACAACTTTTATGGTCATGCAGAAGCAGCTGTTGTTTATATCAATCAATCTTTAATAATAATTTATAATAAAATCGTCATGATTTTTAATAAACCATATAAACATTGAAAAATTGACATTGTCAGGATAGTAATTTATAACTGATATTGATAAAATAAATCTAAAAACTCATTGTGAGATATTTTTTATACAATTGACAAACTTTTAGGTTGGTCTTTTCCGATGTCCCAGAACCTTCCTCGGATGTTTTGTCAGGCACGATTGGCAACTCGCCATCTTCACTGTTTGTCCGACGTCAGCAAGAAACATTGAAAGTCTTTAGAAAAGTAACCCACCAGACATGGCAAAGAACTTTTATTAATAACGTACAATTAAGGTTTACCTTGACCCAAAACTCTCAATCATCAAAATTTCAGGGAAATTCTTTTTGACAGTTTATAAATTAGAGTGAAAGAAAGTACTTTTCAGATAGAGCCGACATTAAGTTTACATCTGGCATAGATAAGGACGACTGCAGGGAAAAAACAACTTTCAAATAAGAGGAGATTGTTATGTCCTTGTTTTCCTGACAAACGGTGAGAAAACTGTCAGGTCCCCTGGGACGGGATTTTTGGCGCACAAAAGCTGGCGTTATCGCTCTTCAAACATACGTTGATACAGTACCATTCATGACGGCCGCTTTGCCTCATTGATTTTTATCTCCGATTTTTACTAAATCGCATATAAAGTCAAATCAAGGCCTCCCTCTGCTTCATACATCAGTGCGACAACTTGAAGTGAGGCTCTTTGGACTTTTTAAAAGCTGTGAATAAACTTACTCATTACAAGTTTCTTTCGGCAAGAATTGCGAGCAGCTGCCATCATTCACTCCAGTCAAAAAATCGGAAAGATAGTACCTCGTACAACAAACTCCAAAAAACAAATATTTAGGGTTGTTGGTAGAACTGAAAAAGTAATAATATATTAAAAGTATTATTTATTTGCTTATACAAGGTCACATTATCAATAAGATTTTGTCGGATCTATAACTACTAAAATGTAGAAATGGCTTTGGGTTTAAAAAAAAGTTAATACATTAAATATTTTTTATTGATGTATTATTTTTAATATCCTCCACACTTTGTAAAATTATAAATATGAATTAAAAACAATTTTCATAAGAGGATCAGTAGAGCATATATATTTTCATTACTGTGGGGTTGAGATGTGAAGTTAGTGTCCAAGCGGATCGAAGTCATTATAGCTAAAGTCGTAGAGGAGCGGCGTATCTAGCCGAAGGTCGTGGGTTCGAATCCCGCTGTTTACACAGACTTTTTTTATCTCAACAAAAACCTTTAATTAATTGTAAGATATTAATTGGTCAAGCGGATCTCGAAAATTAGTGAATTTGATAGAATAAAATTGGTATGTAATAAAGGCACTCCAAGAAAAATATACACGTATTTTGTTATGTCAAACTGTATGGAGTTTCAACTTTATGTTAATTAAATATACTTATTTTAAAGTAAAGTACACCAAACGGAATAAGAAATTGATTGATTGATTTCATTTGTGGCCGAGAATCAAATAGGTTACACGACATTTCAAAAGTGGCAAAAAGAAGGGAAAATTCAAAAGGTGGGAAGTTAGTGTCCGAGTGGATCGAAGTCATGACACCTAAAGTGGTAGAGCAGCGGCGTATCTAGCCGAACGTCGTGGGTTCGAATCCCGCTCTTTACACCGACTGTTTTTATCTCAACTAAAACCCTTAATTAATTGTAAGATATCAAGTGGTCATGCGGATCTCGAAAATAGTAAATTTAATAAAATGAAATTAATATGTATTAAAAACACTTAAAAAAAAAAAAAAGACATTGAAGAAAATTCATGGGAAGTTAGTGTCCGAGTCGATTGTGGTCAAGTGGTAGAGCAGCGGCGTATCCAGCCGAATATCGTGGGTTCGAATCCCGCTCGTGACACTGACTTTTTTATCTCAACTAAAAACTTTAATTAATTGAAATATATTAATTGGTTAAGCGGACCATTAAAACTAGTGAATTTTTCTTTACATATAACCTGGTCTAGCCATTTCTATTAAGTGCTGTTAGAATAAAATAAAATTATAAAAACGTATTAAAGATATAACAATAAAAAATATATAAAATAACAAAAATATTATTACTAAATTACAATAATTATTACATATTTAAAGAAATTCTGATGTGGATAAAATTAAATTCAATCCCTTGCCGTTTTTAAGCCATCAACATCGACGTTTATTCTACATCTATTAGGGCGGGTGTTTTAGCCATTTATCTGTGGGATGCAAAAAAAAATTATACAAGAAATTCAGTATCTTTTTCAAACGTTTAATTTTGTTTCGTCCTACATGCGCTTGAATTTTGTTATCTACCGCTTTACTTTTGTCTGGTTTTTTTGTGTCTAATAGGAAAATAATCTATAAGATGGTATTATTTAAGGACAACGTGCAAAAAATGAATTTAAAAATTTGTTTTTTCAAATTAAATCATTTAAAAATGTCAGTTTTTTTCCCACGTCCTAGAAGCTTATAACTTCAATTAATTTTATCCAAATTCACTGTTATGACAGCCGTTGGAAAACTGGATTGTTAGTCTTTCAGCCTAAGTCAACAATAACAAAGTTTGGATATTATTTCCTTAAAAGAGATAAATAACGAAAGAAATCATTCAAAATAAATCAACCCTTATATGTTGTATATCCGGTTCTAATTATTTAAGAAAGTTATGCCACTGGTTACAATTTATTTTTTTATTTATTAAAGTCCGATAAATTTTCTACTAGATCGATTATGTAGTTTTAAGTTATTTTCGAAAAAATCTGGAATCAAATGGCAGGTTAAAATTTTATAAATTTTTTCAAATTTTTTTTATAAACTGTTATTTAGGGGTTGTTATATTTTTGGCGTGGTGAATATCAACTCCGTGTTTTGATAAAAAAAATATTGTAATCCACTCTGGTAAAAAAGTTGTTCGTTCAAAAATAATAAAGCTAATAAAAAATAAAGGCAATATAACTGATGCATCCCAAATTCATCTTTTTTTTTCGATTTATTTTATTACATTTATATCCTTAAAACCTCCCCACCGCAGGACACGTTACAGTAATTTTACCCCTTACAAACTACATGTATCGCAATGTTTTGTCAAATTTATCTTACAATACAATCAAATTTACGATATTTGGTAAAATAAAAAAAATCAGTGTATGAAATTTAGGCCTTTTTCCCATTTTACCATTGAATGTGCTAATGTAAAGGTGTGCGTGCATGATTTCTTTTTTCAGAAATTTTTCAGGCTGCCCGAGTGGAAAAATAAAACGGAAGACAATAAAAATTGCGGGGCAATGCCCAATATCGCAATTTATATAAGAAAAATAGCTCCTTCAAAAAAAAATGTTATTGTGTTTTGTTTCTTATTATTGTTACGTAGGATTAGTTATCATACTTGAATGGAAGAATAAAAGGATAAAGATGAGCGTATAATAATTTTAATTTAAAAAAAAAAATCAATGTCACGAGCGGGGTTCGAACCAATGACCGTCGGCTAGATACGCCACTGCTCTACCACTTGAGCTATCGCTGCTACGATCCCCTCGGACACTACCTTCCCATCTCAACCCCCCCCCCATTTTGAATTTTCCCTCCTTTTTGCCATTTTTCAAATTTCATGTAAAACATTTGATTTTTAGTGAAGATATACTTCATTTTAATTTATTAAATTCAACAGTTTTTGTGGTCCGCTTGACGTATTAATATCTTTCACTTAATTAACTAGTGAATAGAATTCTAGCCAAAGGTGCTCTACCACTTGAGCTATCGTGTGGCCTTAATCCACTCGGACACTAACTTCCCATCTTGGCCCAACCTTTTGAACTTTCCCTCTTTTTGAGCAGCGGCGTATCTAGCCGAAGGTGGTGGGTTCGAATCCCGCTCGTGACACTGACTTTTTTATCTCAACTAAAAACCTTAATAAATCGAGAGATAGTCGTTGGTTAAGTGGACAACGCAAACTAGCGAATTTAATGTCTCAATTAAATTATACTAAGAACAAATGGTTATTTTTTTTAAATTATCTCGATCTAATATTTTCGCGTGATATCTCCAGGTGAAAAACGTTTGCTAAGTCATTCTTGGGCCGAGGAGTTTGTTGTCAGACCAAACAAGGATGACCGCCTACGAAAACAAAACGTCCTTTTACGATCGACGGTAACCACTGCAAAATGACTTCATCTGAAGTCTTTTCCTGATCCACGTCTCTTTTCATTCCTTTGAACATCATAATTAAAAAAGTTAATTTTCTTTATGTCATTAAGAAAAGTTATGCTTTATACGAGAGAGTTCCAATTCCCATTTCTTAAAATTCTATATGCCACCCTCGAGGGTCGGTTTTTACAACCGCCCCGGGATTTTATTGGGGATTTTCTCGCGCATACTCCGCTGTGTTTTTTATTTAATGGCTCACATTAAAGTTTTATTAGACCGAATCCTTCCCTTGGGAAATGTTATTCGCATTAAGTTTTTCGTTTTGAAAAATGAAAGAGATTCGCTCTTGCCATTTGGAAAATACTCTAAATATAAACTATTTGTAAGGTAGGTTTAAATGGAAACCTCATCAATCAAAAAATACTTGTAATATTTGATGAATACACAATATACATTAATAGACAATTACTTAGAAACTGACCAAAACGCACTGGCCGGTGAAAACTTGGTGACAAGGTGAATTGCTACAAAATGATAATAAACAAAAATGTTCATCGAATTTTCTGGCGCATTTGCTTCTTTATGTTTTGAGTACTGATTTATATAAGTACCAATCTGCACACCCAGGCGATTATAGAATTAAGCTGTCACTTCTCACAGAGCAGAAATCGTCTGAATGCGCTGATATCATTTGGAAATTTAACGACGGTGGGAGAGATTTTAAACAAATGTCAAAATGCTTGCTAATATCGGTGCAACACAAGAGTTTTGAATTTTTTTCAGCGATTTCCCTAGCTAATGTTTCATCGGCTTCGTAAGTAAGAGTGGAGTGAAGAAGCCTTTTGATCTATTCGATTACTGATGATTGATTTATTCTAACTCAATTAAAAGCATGGACATTTGCGTATGAAGGGAACACAGATGTTCCCGTCTTTACTCCATGAGGATCTTTTACGCCCGCAGTTATACCAAAGGAGACTTCTCACTCATCAGAAAAGAAACTATTTCACCAGTAGTAAACAATTAAGTTTAATATTCCGGAAGTTTTGAAAAAATGGAACCTCGACATTTTTCCACTGGACTCTTCTTACATGCGTGTGTGGATGTGCAGAGTTGAACGGATCACTTCTGGCAGTGAACCACCGCTAATTTCAGTAAGTGCACTGTACAATGAGTTTCCGAGCTGCCTTGAGAAATACCAACCCGAGGACAGCTAGGTTATTTCAGGCTCCAAAGTAATCAGTTTTTTAATACACACTCTCAGCCAATTTTAAATCCATTCTTGACTATTTACTCAGAGTGGTAGAATATTACATTACCAATTAATGGCTATATAACCTATTTGAAAATATTTTTCACTAATTGACGATCGATGCGATACTCAACATTCCTCCATCGGCCTTGCCATAACACTCATTCTCGCCAATAAATATATTAGGGGGAATCAGTGGCCGCAATGGTTTAGGCGTTGACAAGGCGCTCTTCAATGTACGTCTAAAGGTCCGGTGTTAAGACAAAGACAAACAATCTCAACCCTGAAGATGATCTCAATAAAGATCGAAACGTTTGGACGATAAAGAAAATGGTCTTTTGAAACCTACATCACACCAGAACGCATCTCACGATATCTGAATAATTATCAATTAACCGTCGGTAATCTCTACACACATGTATTTATTTTTGTTATGAAAGAAAATTATGAAAGGAGGAAAAACAAGGCCCATATAAACATAGATAGAAAATTGTGACGGCAAAGCTGGGATGATTGGCAACTCTGAATGTATTATGGTAGAGAGGGAGATGTAAAAAGATATTATCCAGTTGCTGAAAAACGGCGTTGATCAATTACAGTCTCAAAAATCGTCGTTCCCTTTATCAATCATGTCATTTTTTCCATCATAACGATGTATACGGATTCATAGCTGACTTTAAAAAGAAATTAACTTGTTATTTCGCTGTATGAAGTGTTAGTATTCATTTTACAAATTGTATATTAAAAAGAAACCAACTGCCAACGTTTCGATCTTTATTGAGATCATCTTCAGAGCCTGAGATTTACAAACATTGTATAAATTTAACAAATACATTTAGGATGTAGAAAAAATGGATTTATACACTGTAAAAAAATATTTTTTATATCAATTAATTAAGGTTTTCTAGTTGAGATAAAATAGTTAGTGTCACGATCGGGATTCGAACCCACGACCTTCGGCGCTGCTCAACCACTTGAGCCTCTAGCATAAGAGGCTTAGATTAAGCGTGTTCAACTCTACTTCACAATTTATAATAAAAAATATTTATTGATAAAATGAGGCAAATTAAGAGTAAAATTTTCTTTTATCCAGAAAATGAAAAAATATAATTGGTGTAAATTTTTGCTTCTCAGCGAATGTTCCTACGGCAAAAATATAGAGGCAATTGAACCAACTAATTTGAAAAAAAACAATCCTTTCATGCATAACAAACCTACAAAATTTTTCAAGCTACGGAACACTCTATGAGGCGGTGAAAACTTTAAACTTGTCAAAGGACAATACGCATACCTAAATCATAAAAACTACTTAAAACTTATGCTAACATCGATAAATAAAATATGTACGATGTATGTCATTTGTCATCCTGACATCACTTGCACCCGCTCGTACAAGAAGAATGAAATAACAAACCAGCCGCCTTTTCACAAATCAATACAACACTTTGTTTAAACTCACGTGGGCCAAGAGTTGTTGAGTCTGGCAGTTGGCCAAAGTTTCCTAATTTAAAAAGAACACAGTCATTCCGATCTAAAGTTTTCAGTAAAATCAACAACATCCTTTTTCCTTTTCAATATTACTGCTCACGAAGAACATTGTTTATTTGGTCACAAATAGTTAAACAAAAAGTAACTTATTCATTGTTATTATTTCGTTAAATTGTTATCTTGATTTGGAAGAACGAAACGTTGATGTTCTAAGACAACAGATTACAAGATATTGTCATCAGTTTATTATTAATTATAACAACCTTCTTTCAAGATTCTTGATATTTAATCAATGGCATAACACCATATATTCATCTTGCCCTCTCAAATGTTACATTTATGTATGTGTAATTAGAAAAGATTTTCACGGAGATTCCCATTTTTTACTGTCGATAAAGTTAAAGTAATAAAACAGAAATATAATTTATTTTATTATAATCAAAATCATGACTAAAAATTCTTATTTTGAGGATTGCCATAATTAGTTTTGTAGTTTTTTGAACAGAATTCTGGAAAGCTCGTAGACTAAGATTGTATCGTTTAGATTAAGAATTTTTTAAAAATAGAATACAATAATAATTGTTTGTATTTTTGTAAACAAGGATAGCTGAGTATTGGAAAACGAAGGAGAAAATCATAGGATTTAGAACAGAATGAAAGAAGGGCGTTTCGTTCAATTTTCTTTAGTGTATTTGGAGTGATTCTCTATAAACTGAACGATTATAATTGTTAATTTTTTTACCGAAATCGGATTAGATTGAGTAAACGATGAACAAATCGAAATAAGCGGTAAAGTGTTGGTTGTGCGTGTTTTGGATGGATGCGACGAGCGGGAGTGTCACGGGAAAACGGCCTGTATATCTAGAAGGCATTGCTCGGTCAACCTAAAAAGGACAATAAGGATCTTTACCATCCGCACCTAGCCTATTCGGCCTTATCGGACATTTTGATTCATAAGATGAGAGCTGACGCAACTGCGCATACGACAGAACGGTGTTCCTGCCGCAGCCTGGATATAGAAGCAGTTCAGTCACGAAGGCCCAAGTCAACCTCACTTTCAGCTTGCCCATTCCGATCTTTAATCAGTCTTCTGTTTACTTGTGTCATTCTTGCTTGTCGTGTAGAAAGTGCCCAGAGTGGCAGAGAAAGCAAACACTTTGAGCTCTTAAGATGATCCCAATAAAGATCGAAACGTTGGCACAATAAAGAAAATGATTTTCTGACGCCTACATCTCACCAGACCGCATCTCACGATATCTGAATAATTAATAAATACAAGAAACAGTTTTATTTTTAAATCTTTGAGAGTATATATGACAAAAATTATATAATACCAATGGTCTTGGTAAAAAAAAAACCTAATAAAATGCTAGACATATTAAAGACGGTAATAAAAGCTCATCTTCTTAGAAGTGTTTTAAACATTTTGAACTAATTAAGAATTAGTAATCGTAGATCGTAAGTTAAATAAAATTGTCAATCTAATTCTCTGAGGTGATAACAAGGAAATTGACTGTAAACTACTTGCTCACTTATTAAACCCCTACATTATTCAGCTTGTTTGTAAGCAAGGAGCTTCCACACGAATCAATAGTTAAGGAGGTAAAGAAGAAAGTGTCATTATATCACTAGCTTCCGACGAAACTCCTCAATTTAAACTGTTTATAAATTAAAAAGCAGTTTCCTGCCCTGAAACTATTTACAAGCTTGTAATAACGTTAATATAACTTCATATTGCTCTACGTAATTAATTATTGAGCTATAAAATGAAAAATTAAATTAATTCTTTCAAAAATCTGTTCGTTATACCAATGAAGTTTTCATTATGAAAAAATCTCATAGACCAGCAATAAATTAATTGCATACTTTTTGATAAATAGAAATAGTGTAAATAAAAAAAATGTTTTTCCTCTTTCGTCTAATGTTGATTAACCTACAATTCAACGTTCAAATTATTTAGTGAAAGGTCCTAGGCTCAAGATGGAGAATATTTTGCAAAATAAATTTTAAAAAAGGCCTTAATCTCTCATACATCAACCCCAGTCACGCCGGTATAAGATAAAGGTTTTTAAACATTTTTAACTTTTCATCTCTCTCTTCTTTTTTAATAAATGTTCTGTATCTACGATTTCATTTGCCAGTGTTTATTTTTGGTGAGGTAGCAGTTTTTACTTACCAGATAAGAAAAGCCATCCGTTGAAAAAGTAAGCCCATTTATAACTAAAACTTTATAATATTTGTTTCTACCTCGCGGCCGCACTTACTAAGAAATAATAAATTTCTTATTGTAAACAACAACAAATGATAAACCAAATTGATCATTGTAATATTTTAATCAATTAAGGTTTTTAGTTGAGAAAAAAAATGATTCAAATTCACGACGTTCGGCTAGATACGCCGCTGCTCTACCACCTCGATCCAGTCGGACACTAACTTCCCATTTCAACCCCAACTTTTGAATTTTCTATTTGATCAATCTATTTGAATCTCGGCGACAAATGAAATGGCCACGGAGAGCTTAAGTGAAGGTATACGTCATTTTAACTTACTAAATTCATGAATTTTCATAGTCCGCTTGGCCAATAAATTAATGAAGGATTATTTTAATTTAGATAACAATGCAAATAGATTACACGACATTTGAAAAATGGCAAAAAGGAGGAAAAATTGAAAAGGTGGGGTTGAGGTGGGATGTTTTTAGTGTCCGAGTGGATCGAGGTCACGATAGCTCAAGTGGTAGAGCAGCGGCGTATCTAGCCGAAGGACGTGGGTTCTAATCCTGCTTGTAAGACTGATTTTTCACCCCAACTAAAAACCTTAATTACTTGAAAGATATTAATTGGTAAAGCGGACCACGAAAACTAGTGATTTTAATTTAGTGTTGCAAATTTTGATCCACCGTAATTTAGAAATCATAACTTTCACATTTGTGAACTTATGAATTACTGCACCGTGTTTGAAAATCCCATCATTAGAATCCCAACTAAAAAATCAGGCAGAAAGTTAGACAACAGCAATGAGTAATTTTTTAATCTTGCAAATAGGACTGATTCCAGATTTTTCTTACACAATAATAATAATAATAATAAAGGGTTATATCAATTGTAACGTAAACAATATTTAATTGTAAAATCTATATCTACAGAAATAGGATTAAAACCCAGATTATCGATTGTTTAGTAAAACCTCATTGATTTGTTGCAATAGATCAATCACAGCTTGAAAATATTAATATAAGTAACACACATAATATTAATTGTTGGTTTCCGTGTTGTAAAAAAATGTAATAAAATCTGCATTAATAAACGTGAATTAAATAAAAATCACAATGTTTGTAACACTGTTGTTACGAGTGGACACGAAAAAAAAAAAAAAAAGATTTTCGGCACCGGGGTGACCAGACTCGGGCAGAGGCGAGGATGCTCTTGGTTAAGTCGAGTGAGGCCTTTCAAAGGCTGAAGACGCGCGGGTGGCACTTGAAAGCCGAAGAAGGCCTCGCCAGGTCTTAGCGGCGACGCTAGTGAGGAGTGGGGCCCGCCGGGAGCGGACAAGGGGGCCTCGGGCAGAGACTGGTCGGTCTGGAAGAGCAAGGCGAGATGGTAAAAGGAACGTGACGGAGTTCTACGCGATTAATTCTTGGATTTTTTTTCTTTCGACATCGTGGACTGGAGGGTTCGCGTGTGCGAGGGGAGAACCGCTCGGTTACGACGAGAAAAAAAAGGACGCGTACGAGGTCTGAAATCTTAAGTGAGAATTGAAGATTGGTTCCTGGACAGGTTTTTTCTTTGTGATTTTGAAGAGGGTTGTTTAATTTTTTTTTTGTTTGTTTTACTTGCATTACAGAGGACATTATTATTTTACTTCCTTGTTTTTTTTTTTATTATTTCCCCGAGGGTTTCACTGTTCCCCGAGAGGAAGAACATAAAACAAAAACAGTGGTGAAATTTTATTGGGTAAGCAGAACATTGTTAACAAGAAAATCTTATTAAGTAAATAGTAATGATTAGCCCTAACAAGAAAATTACAACGGCAGTTAATAAAAGATATTTCTAAAAATTCTTGATTAAATAGTGAATATTATATTATATAGCTTATATATATTAATAAATATATAATATACATACATATGTCACGATCTGTTCTCGACTCGACAAGACGGGCCCCGACTCTGAATCCTGGTTATGGGAAACAGAGCCCCAGAGGTCTTGATCGAACCTGATTACAGCCGATCAGGTGCCTTTTTATAATATAATTTAATTAAAGATTAAGAAGGATTTATTATTAAATGCACAAGAAAATAATTACAATAAATAAATTTCCTTTTAAATTTTAAACATTAATTAAGATTTTTTTATAAATTTAAATAAATAGTAATTTCTTGCAAAGAGTTTGCCAGACCATTTATAACAAGAGTGGATATGTACTCACTTTTTAAGGATCACACACTTCCCTTGTCTCTCTTGTCCCTGGATTCACTGTTTACTCCTCCCGACTGTCTCTTACCTCTACTCTTTTATTTTTTATTTTTGTACTGTAGGCCTAATCCCGAAGTCTAAATCTTGACATTGTCACTTGAAAATCAATTGAAATGTGACACATATATAAATAACATAATATACATTAATATTGAATATTAGTTAATGGGTGTGGTATAGCTTAATTTGACAGCTGATTATTAATTTATACTAGGCACAGTTATGCAGAGGATGTGCATAAATAGACGCGTGTACTGGTTTTAGCAAATATGTTGTCGTAGCGTACTGGTAATTCAAGTTGTTTGCAGTTTTACAACAGGTTACCGGCGCCTCGTGAACTAACCACCCGGGGTGTGAACTTCGTCTTAGTCGTCCAGCCACCGAGGTTGGCGCCCTACAACTAGGTCATTTCAACCGCCAACGTAATCAGTCTCCACGTCCAAACCCACTTAACGTAACACACTTAAACATTCAGTTAGGGCGTTGGAGTTCTTGATATTCATCAGCCACATTATATAATTAATCTAATTAAGGGTCGATGGGGTAATATTCGGTCATCGGTCCATTCACACTATATAATTACGATAATAAATTTATTCAGTCTTAATGTACCCAAAGAAATACAAACTGAGCTGCCGATTAAATGTTTTATACAAGAATTGACAATTTTCGTGGACCGCTTGACCAATTAATACAGTACAATATAACAAAACAATTTAGTTGAGAAAAAAATGGAGGGTTGGGACACCCTAGGTGGGGTTGAGATGGGGGGTTGAAGTGTGAGTGGATCGAGGGCACGATAGTTCAGGTGGTGGAGCAGTGACCTATCTAGCCGAAGGTCGGTTCGAATCCCTCTCGTACCATTAACTTTTTTCATCTCAACTAAAAACGTTAATTAATTGTTACATACAAGAATTATTCAGAAATCGGAGGGTTGCTGGTGTGATGCTGGTGTCAGAAAAACATTGGCATATCGTGCCAACGTTTCGATCTTTATTGAGATCATCTTCAGGGCTCAAAATGCTTGTCTTCTGTGCAATTGTGCCATTTTGTGTGTTGAGAGTGCCTACACGTTATACACAAGTTCACTAGTTTATGTGGTCCGCTTGACCAATTAATATTTTTTAATTAATTATGTATTTTAGTTGAGATAAAAAAGTCAGTGTTCCGAGCGGGATTCGAACACCCGAGCGTAGGCTAGATACGCCGTTGCTCTACTACTTCACCTATCGTGACCTCCATCCACGCGGACACTTACTTCACATCTCAACCCCACGATTTGAACAATGGCAAAAAGAAGGGAAAGTTCAAAAGGTGGGGTTGAGTAGGGAAGTTAGTGTCCGAGTGGATCGAATTCAAGTGGTAGAGCAGGGGCGTATCTAGCCGGAGATCTTTCGTTCGAATCCCGCTTGTGACAATGACTTTTTTATCTCAACTAAAACCTTAATTAATTGAGTTATATACAAGAAAACCGCCTTGTTCACTCTAAATATCGAAACAGGAGACCCGGAGAGTGTAATGATCAAGCACAAATTTCATATCGCGTAGGATTCCTAAGCTATTTCATTACATTGTATTCTATTTTGTGAATTATTAGACGCTGTCGGTTACCCTCGATTAAACATAATATTTTTGGTTTACCTTTCTTTATATTCTTTCGCGAGCTTTTTTCTTGACTGTTAAAATTTAATGATGGATGCTATAGAGACGGTTGAATAACTTCCACATCATTGATTAAAAAAGGTGTGAATAGAAACAACTGGGATCGCGGCATTAGGTTGGTTTTTAATAAACTAGTAGTTTTTGTACTTAGGAAACAATCTGCCGTCTGTATTGAAACCTGCCTTTAGGTTTGTACCAACAACTGTAACGATTTAAAATATTTTGTAAGAAATTAAATTTATTGGAATTTGTTTAAACGTGATTTCCTTTCTTAAAAATGTATTCTGTTAGTTCACAAAATTAGTTGGAAATAAAATTTTTTTTCTGGTTCTATTAATGGCATATTTTGTCCTTCATACGCGGAATGTAAATTATAACGTTCCACCCTTTTAGTGACCGCCTAGGACTTTTGTTCAGTGGGTCAACAACAGGGCGGTTTTGGGGCGAGTTGGAAATCTCCTCCCTTAAGAATGGGATTTGATTCGTTAACCCCATTGTCTCGGTGACAATGCACCAGACCCGCATTGTCGTTAGATGTTTCTCCCTTTAAAACGAACGACTCGCTCGTCGGAATCAGATGGATCTAATGCTACTAGGAAAGGTCCTTATTATTTCATTGAGTAAACCCCAGTCTGGCTGAAAGATTGCTTGTCTTGATTGAAATAATCAGACCAGTCTATCCGTTAAACATGTATTTTTATATGAAGTAAGTTGTGATACAATATTATTGAAACTAGGGAATTTATTACAAAAGTGATTTCCTTTCAAAAATCTTCTTAGTTGGTTTAACGTAAAACAGATCCAACTAATTGTTTTCAATATGTTTTGTATGTAAAAATGTATTTTTCGAAGCATCTTTCTTCAGCTTTCAAAAATCTACATAAAACATTACTTAATGATTACCTATAAAATTCACTCATTTTCGTGGTCCGCTTGACCAATTAATGTCGTTCAATTAATTAAGGTTTTTAGTTGAAATAAAAAAGTCAGTGTCACGAGCGGGAGTCGAACCCAAGACCTTCGGCTAGCAGCAGAGCAGCAATTTGATTATACACAATACCCCCACGTTCTCCAAAACGGAACAGGAGACCCAAAAGCCGACTGGAATCTACTATTTATAAACCCGGTGGTATGCATACAGGCGCTCTATAAGGACCCTAGCATGAAACGCCTCTATTATGTGGATCACATGAAGCAAACGTTTTGTGCATAAGGGGCGCAGGCATTGGCTTAAAAGTCGGTGCCCGTGTGTCAACTGCATACGGCCAGTCCTCAGTCTGGTGAAAACCATCCTTCGTCTCCTGTTCAGGTTCTCTGAGAGCCATGTACCGCCCTTTACTCGCAAGATCCTATCCGACAACCCCGCCCACTGATGCTGCCATCATTCTTTTATCATATATTTTACTGCGTGTATAGAGTCTAGGGGCGGATCGCGATGGTCCCAGGTTCGTTATACTATATGCCGACGTGCCTGGGAATCCAGAGAACCACTGTTTTACCGAGAGGCTACAGCTCCGCGTATTTCTCTAACAAGAGCACAACGAGAGGTTTACAGAGAACCTGTCGCGTATAGCCCAGACAGCGTTCAGAGTCAGGCATACGAGGAAGGTTGAGCCATCACCCATCCGAACTGCCTCAAGTGCGTTCCAAATCTTATATAACTCTGCCGTGAATACGCTGCAATGAGGGGCAACGAATAGAAAGTTGCCACTACCTCGCTATACACAGCACACGCCACACAATATGGTTTTGGCGGTATACATACAGGCTCTCTATATGGACCCTAGGCATGACACACCTATATTTATATAGGACACAGGGACACATCGAACAACCTTTTTTTTTATAAGGGGCCAAAAAGTATGTACTCTTGTGTTACCCGCGTATGGCCAACCGTTACTCGGGTTAGGGTAATCTTTTTCTTCGGTTTTGATTGGCTTCGGATAACCCATTCCATCGACACTGCTACCTTTTCCTTACCATATCCTTCATTGTTTGTTTAGAGTTAACGGGTCTAATCGTCATAGCACTATCGCTGCATCGTCTGGAAGCTTGTTGCCTTCCAGCTGGACGTGTCCATGTACCCAGACAACTACTAACGACTTGCTTAGACACTCCAACCTTCAAACATTAGCAAGTGGAAAGGATCCACGGAGTGTACATGATGGATGAATTCTCCGCGAAATCTATGAGTCGAAAGTCATAGATCACATACAGCTAGGTGTGACATTACAGTGACACCTCCACTGACCCTCCAGTATGTCACACCTACTTCGGTCTTACAATTGACTGACTCGTCGAAGAAGCGAGCACAGGAATACCATTACGTAAATTTAATGAACTTAAGGAAGTAGAGATATGGCGGTTGATTTGGCCAGCATGGCCATATTGCCTCGGATGAGTACGGCCGGACGGATCCAGGGTGGGGTCGGCCCAGTCGTCAGCTTGAGTGCAGTTCCCATCTGCTTAACAGTGTCTTATTGAACTTTAAGTACATAGTTAGTAGCAGTGTCTAGGAAGTAATTAATTACAAACGGAACGATACAATACATATCTCAACTGACACAATATATTACATTTTAACTGTAATTTACATTTTAATTACAGACAATGTAGATAATACATATAATGTGCAAACATTTATTAGAAATGTGAGACTTATACAGTTAAAATATACGATCTTGGTGAACGTAAAAAACAAACCTTCAACTCCAGGCCGTTATGAATGATATTGATCTTGTTTGCGTGTGAACAAAAGTGAATGGTAATCGAATCAGTCTTGCAACCCGTCTAATTATAATAGTGGTTTTGAATTTTTAATAAATCGTTCAGTTATTAACGTTTTCCAATATCATTTATATCCATTTTATCATCCAATATTTTGTTTTTAGTGACTATTTTGTGATTTTCCTCTAACAAGTTGTGCCAGTGAACCAATTTCAATTTGCCGATGGTTATTTGCTCCGTGTAAACTTTTATTTTCTGACTGTTACACGATCCTATCACTTTTCTCACTCTTTTGACTCCCAGTGGTTTAACACAAGCAAATTGAAAGGTTTAACAGATTTTTCGTCTTTCGTAATATTTTTCGTAGTATTCGTTCTTCTATTTCCTTCATTTAGTGTTACTAGAATATATATTAAATGTTTTTGATTAATTTAATTAATCAATTAATTTTTAACAACTAATTAATACTACTGTTCGTGATCCGCTCGACCCATTAATATCTTTCAATTAATTAAGGATTTTAGTTGAGATAAAAAAGTCAGCCTCACTAGCATTGTGTTGGATTTGTCGTCAAGAATCAAATAGATTACACGACATTTGAAAAATGGCAAAAAGGAGGGAAAATTCAAAAAGTGAGATGGGAAGTTAGTGTTCGAGATGATCGAGGTCACGATAGCTCAAGTGGTAGAGCAGCGGCGAATCTAGCGGAAGATCGTGGGCTCGAGTCCCGCTCTTGACAGTGAGGTTTTTATCCCAAATAAAAACTTTAATGAATTAAAAGCTATTCTTTATGTTGTACGTATATTCGTACTTCAATAATTTTACACAAGAACATTTCACATATTCTCTTTCTTTTGAGACTGCTTATGTCAAGAAAGGAACAATTCACCTCCGTCTGAGAGGAGGTAGGAATAAGATCTACATACTACAGACGTTGCTGGAGGGCAGAGTGGCAGAAGCGAAAATTAAATTGACGTTTTGATCATTTTTGATCCATTTTAAGCCATTTTCAAATGAACTTTTGGAAGAGTCGGTGCCGACTTGCATCCTCTGTTTGAGCACTTTCCTCTCCAATAAACGAAATCTTTAACGAGGAAGAAATGAGGAACTGTTCGAGAATTCCGCAAACAAATCCATACGAGCATGGTTGTTGGGTTCACAGCTGACGGAATTTCCACGTTCTGGTGCCTCGGATTTGTCTGGTTCTTTAAAAGGGAAGAATTAACATTAAAAATAATGATCGCATCAGGAAAAACCTATTTGAAAAAAGCAGCTCGTCCTGTCAACGTCCAAAGTCTGAACGATAAAAATGTTGTCCAGTGACAAAAAATTAGTTATTCTTAAAATAAACAATGGCAATTTTAGCAATTTATATCAAATATAATAATATACATCAGCAATATATAACAACTAAGGGGTTCGTTTAAGAAATTAGATACATTCCTCAAAGAATATGGAATTGTAGACCTTTTTTTCGGAATGGGAAAACATTGAAAAAGTCCGTACGTGACGACAATAAGATGTATTTATTGACACGGACGTTTGACCTCTTTAGTATACACGTGATATAAAAAAGTCTTTTGCAGATAAATTTATTAGATAAAAAATTCCAGGAATTTTCGTGGCCCCGCTTGACCAATTAATCTTTCGATTAATTAAGGTTTTTAGTTGAGATAAAAAGTCAGTATTAATTGGTCAAGCGGACAATGAAAACTAGTGAATTTATTAAGTCAAAATGAAGTATACGTTCACTTAATGTCTCCATGGCCATTTCGCCGAGAATCAAATAAATACAGGTCGTTTCAAAAATGGCAAAAAGTAGGGAAAATTCAAAAAGGTGGGTTTGAGATGGGAAGTTAGTGTCTGAGTGGATCGAACCAACGATAGCTCAAGGGGTAGAGTAGCCAAAGATCGTGGGTCCGAATCCCGCTCGTCACACTGACTTTTTGTCTCAACTGAAAACCTTAATTAATTAAAAATAATAATAAACTTATTTAAACGCGATTTAAACATTTATCGTTGTTTTCGTTTGTTTTTATTTGCTTAGCTTTTCACACTGGTATGATTGAACGCTTCGGACTTCTCCAAAAGAAAAAGTTTATCCATACCGATTTTTGATTAACAGTATTTAATCACTATCAACATGGACTAAACTTTTTATTAGCCAAGTCCTGACACATAAAATAACACGAATAATTACAAAATTCTGTAATAAACAAAGTCACAAATTATTGCTAATTTAACGATCAGACATTATTACGTCATTTTTATTCGAGTATCCGTACTTTTTTTTTGTAGACCAGAAATAGTCGGGCACCAGGTTAAATTTACTATTGCTTAGAAACATTATATTTCCCTTACACCTTTTAATTTAATAACTTTTTTATACTTTTATTTTTCCTATTATTTTTGTGACGATTAAAAGTTGTAAAGCGTCCTTTCAAATTTTCTACGTTCATATGCCAACAAAAAATTTATCTACTTAATAATAATGATTTATATAACCTAAAACAAAAACGTAACACTTCTATTCATTTTTTTATTTATCATAATAACTTACATTTTTAATAGTTGACTGAACGCCTAAACACATCAATTATAACGTTTTTATTACGTTTCTGGAATGCTACTAATTGTTTTAAACTTTTTTATTGAAAATAATCAAAATCAGATCAATTTCATCTTTTACAGAGCATAATTGTCGAATGAGTTAATTGGTTTTATAAATTATTGTCTGTAATGAAACAATAAATTTCCGATTCACTTTTTTCTTTTGTTAAAAAGTGTGGGTTCAAGTAAAGATGTCACCCTGGCAGATGCTTTGGACAAGAACGGACCTAGTGTCCGTTATACAGTCCAAGTCATGGGTTCTTTCATCTTCGATGGTCTGCAGCAGTTTTGGTATATATAAATATATAGTTTTTGGCTGTTTGCTGCTCAATTGAGCCCTACGCCTCTCAAGCTTGGGGTTTCCAGCGCTATGAAACAATTGAATTTTTAGAATTATTTTATCCGTAAAATGTATCACCTTCCTTCTTTCATGCCTAACTACATGATCTACCACGAGACCTCAGCTGAAACTTTTGTTTCAATTTACATTCTTCCTATGTCTGCAGGGTTCTAAACCTCCTTAACTACCGCCTTCCTAAGAATACAGCGCTGGAAATCACAAGGTCCAAAATATCATGGTTCTCTTCCTGGAATATCTTGGCTGAACAATTTCAGGAGAATGACAATTTTTCCTCGGACAATTTCAAAGATTGGCCACTTGTACAATAAAAATTAATTAACAATATCCCCACTTTTCACACAATGTCTCCTTTGTGCTCAAAATTCCTCGTTTTTTGTTGTATAAGGACCTTAATATAAGCCAACCTATCTTGAACATTGCGCAAATTTTTAAAATTTCGTCCATTCCGCTAGCTCGCTGGTTTTTCAAAATTAGGTGCGAGTTACTGTACCTTAATATAGCGCGGTGCGAGACCATTGACCGTAGACAGTGCTCACCTAGGGGGTGGGTAGCAATCTTACTTAAATCCGAAACCGTTGCCGGGGCGTTCCCGGAAGTTTCTACGCTAGAGGAGCCTCTACACTCAGAGAGATAGAGTCGCCTTCTCTATCTAGGGAGTACGGGGGTGAGCTGGCGGATGTATTTCTGTCAGTTGGCCTTGCGTGCGGCTTTAACCATTCTGACGAGGTAGGTGCGTGGTGGTAGCAGCCCTTCGAGGTATGAAGCCTCTACATCGACGCTAAGACGACGGTGCGTCAGCTCTCATTTTGAGAATCGGACCGTCCAGTAAGAGCTCTATATAGTTTAGGTACGCACATTAAAGATCCTCATGTCAGCCCGACACGTCAGGGAAAGAATGTACCTTAATTATAACCCACAAGAGTCAGTAGTTCCGATAGGTGTTCTCTCTGCAACAGGCAGGCTCGAGAAGATTGTTTTCATTTTCTAGCAGAATGCCCAGTTTTAGCGGAATTCCGAGCACGGTATATAGGCTTACCCACGTTGACGAGAGAACACTTAATCTTTTAATTAACTAACCCCAAATTTTTAAATCTACTAAATTTTGCGATGGAAGCCTGGAACTACAGGAAAACGCTTTTTTTATTTCAATTATTAAATTTTTACTATATATATCAGTCACCCTGGAGATATATATATATATATATGTATATATATATATGCATACATAGATGTAGTGGCCTATTGAAGCTACCGCTAGATGCCACTACGATCTGCAGAATGTTCTCGCCCTTCAGTCTGCAGCCAATCAGAGTAGAGCACTTCCCTATATATGCCTCGCTAGAACCAGACTCGTCCATGCGACCATCACTTATAGACAACATACGCAGAATCGGATAACATCAGAACACCCCTCGTCATTCCGACGAGCCATCACTAAAGGAACCGTCGACGACAAGAAGTACTCGCAGCATTAGCCTTACCCCGCCTTCTAAACCGCCCACTTGGCCGCGAACTCCAAACGTTGCTCTCGGCTATTGCTGCACCCCAGTACTTCGGCCTCTGCGGAGTCAACCGACTCCCTACGACCTGATTCAGCCAACTGACTACTTGACCACCACCAACGGCGCCACTCGCACGGTCACGGCCTCGATCCGTCGTCACGGCTTCTCTAAACTCAACACCGGCCCTTCTCTGGGCCACTAAACTCCCGTCGCTAAAAGAGATATGTTGTTAGTTTATATATATATAAAGTTCGATGGATACGTTAAATAAGATTAATCGGAAAATCGAATCCGTGTTGATAACCAATTAAACATACATAGGGATGATTTTTGTATATACTTTTTGTACATTTCTGGGTACTACAGGAAACACATTTTAGGTCATATAAATCGTTCGGAAACGAATGTGTGCTTTTCTTCCCTCGATGACTAGGCCATGACAATTTTATACGGTGGTTTTATATGCCCTCTTTGTCGGAATTCTATTTTATGATGTCACGTCTATAAAGGTGAATTGGTTTATACTTCGAATGACCACAGGGACAAGAAGTGGATGTGTTTTTACGACGTAGACAATAACGATAACCTAATAAATTACCGGTAACCAGAAGATTTTTCTAACAAATATTTTTTGAATAGTATAAAACTAATTCATATCGTGCCAATTAAAACAGACACACGTTCAACTCGCGCTTAAAACTATACTTTTATAAGATAAAACGGGAAGTTTGTTCTTGAGATCAGATTTTTCATTGTATACAATATCTTCTTTATTTTGATCCTTTATGCAAAAATGTTACTATCAAAATTTAAAACAAAAACACTCAGATTAGTACTCTCGGTGTGAAAAATAGACTTTGCAAAGTCAAGTTTTCCCGTCAACGAGATAGCCCGACCAATTGGGCATCTGTAACGAGGGAACAAAACAACACAAAACGTTTCTTGTTATTATTTTCAATTAAACAGCTATGAGCTATGAATGATTTCGAACCCAAAACTGCTTGCATGTACTAGTCACATGGCCTAACCACTCTGGCACCGCAGTTGCACTAATTTGTTTTAATTTGTGTCTTTTTTATCTTTCAGTTTTTAATAAATTTTCTGTTTTATTTTTAATTTTTTAGTTGTTTCGAAAATTGACATCTTCACCACCATTTGAAATATCTTCTTCTAATTTTTTTAAAATTAAATTTCAATTAATTAAGGTTATGAGTTCAGATAAAATATCAGTGTCATGAGTAGGATTCGAACCCACGACCTTTGGCTACATCCGCCGGACTCTACTACTTGAGCTATCCTGACTTAGATCTACTCGGGCATTAACTTTTCACCTCATCCCTTTGCATTACTGTGTTCTATTATGCATTAAAATATTCAAAACTGAATTCACGTTTAGAATAAACCGGAATATCTTCCACGAACTACTGACAGACCGGGGACTGATGCTTGAGTCGTACTGAGGTGTGACATCCGTCGAGTCTGAAGCCGTTGGAGTCGAAATATTTTCGGACAATACACGGGAAAAGCCGGGTCACATTGAGCAATAACGAATCTTTAAGTTCCAACAGCATGAGGAACTTCAGCCGTGGCTGGCTAAACCCCATGCTTACGGAAGAAGATGTTTGAAATCCAGTGTACAGCTCGATTATTTCCTGACTTTTATCTTATCAAACTGTAGCAATGTGTTTGACAGTTATGGAATTCTTTACTGAACATTTTACCCTCCGGCTTCCACTTCTCCGTTTGTATTTTGTGAACCGATTCAATGACAGACGAGGTTTTTGATGATCTAATCCCTCGTTCAGTTTCTAGGTTGAAAAATGGTCCAGCAGGTATTCCTCTGGATCTTTTCCTTCTAACTTTCATGGCAGAGTTCCTTCTAGTTCATTACCTAGAATCTCTATGTGCCCTGGTACCAACCATCATTTTACGTTTTCGAAATTTTCCTTGCCCACACAGGAGCTTTTGTTCTTTCACACGGTATGCCTTTAGAGCTGCTTGGTTGTTTCATCTTATGAGGATCTTTGTTCTTTTAGATTACTAATTCTAATTCATTAGAATGATGTTTCTTGTTTGATTGCACCAGTATTTTTGAAGCATAATATTCATGAAATTATGGGTTTGTTTTTAATTTCAATTTTCAAGTATTATCAAAATAATGTTTGTAATTATTAACTAGATGCGTTTCGATGGTTATGCTTTTTGCTTTATGCATGAACAAAAAAGGTTATGCTTTACAGATGAACAAATTCACACCCGTTTTAATTAGATGTTACGTCATGAAAAATAAACATAATAATCTAGCAAATATGTCAACACTTCATCGATCTTTTGATTCGATATCACTTTATTAAATCATAAGAAGCACATAAAAAATGAATAACGTGCTAATTGACTTCATTAAACCCTGTGGTCAATGTCCATATCAAACCGGTGCTTAATCAATCGGAAATTAACGAGCCATTAATCAACGAAAACCCTCTTCGTCTTCTCTTTTAATTACGGCAAACATTCATAATATCCATTATAGTGGTGATAAAAATCAGATTCGGTTTGATTTACGGTCAATTTATAATTTAATATGGTTAACATCTAGCTTGTTAGTTCTAAAAATTTGGATGTTTTTATTAGCAGTATCGACTTTTTAATTGAGAACAGTCTGGACCTATTTCAAAGAAGAAAGCATAGTTGATAATACTACGCTTTCAACTTATTTTAAGGTCATCATCAGGGCAAGTCCTGAATACGTCAAACGGGAGACATATTTCAGTTGTGTTGCTCTGAAATTGTGCAAAGCTACCGACTAAACTTGCTTTCTTGTTCAAGTCCATACCTTGATCCAGGTGGCTGAAAAATTAGCTGTTTTAGGGAGTAATTTGTTGGTTGATTGAAGGTTTTAGTAATGACTGTTTCTCGGTTTTGTCGTATGATATGGTATGGTATGGTAACAAAGGATACAAGCAAGAGGGGTTTGCGCTCCTCAGGCACTGCAGCTTTCTGGCTTATACATTTCTAGTTCCTTAGTTCAGTGCAGTAGACGCAATCCTTCTTCTTAGAAGTATCAGATCATTGCTGCAATTTGATTCCTCAAGTTTTTTCCGTACGTTAGGTTAAATCTCCATTGAGCTGTTGCATTCGAAGATTATATGAGTAACTGTTTCTTCCTCATAATTACATAATCTGCAGATGGGTGGTACATGTATATACCCATGTTGTGTAGATATTTTGTCAGATGTCAGTAACCGGTTAGTAGTCGTAACACTCCAATGAGTTTGGCCCTCTCCAATTGCAGCACTGTTTTTGCCAGACTTGGTGAGGGTTGTTTCACCATATTTTACTATGTCTATCACTGCTAGAGTTTATCCCTGTCTCTTTTTTTGTTTGGATCCATTCTGGGAGAGAGGATTTTTATCCCAAGTATAGTTCCGGGCCATATGTATGGTATGGCAGATCCTCCTCTGGCCATACTGTCTGCTTTGTCGTTACCCAAAATTTCCCTTTGCCCTTGAACCCAAAATATAAACAGGTTGTTGTATTTATCCAGGTTTTGTACATTTTGAATATATCCAATGAAGATTTTGATGTGACTCTTTAAATCAATGACTGTTTGGCAATCAGGTCTGCTAGTGTAACCTCTTTAACGATTTTACGGAGTAAAGCATCAATGAAAACATCTACATAACATGAGCATATATAATAGTGATACCATTTGCAGACTATGTAATGAGGCGGAGGAAACAGCCACTCATATCATCTTCGAATGTGAAGGTAGGGCTCAATGGAGGTTCAATCTGACGCATAAAAGCGACTCAGAGAACCACATTGAAGCATTAACAGTCAATGACTTGATACTTCTGAGAAAAAGGATCGAGTCTATTGACTAAACCAAGGAACTAGGAAGGTACAATAAGCCAGAAGGCTGCAGTGCCTGGGGTACACAAACCCAACTTCCTAGTACCCTTGCCACCATTCCATTCCATTCCAAAGCATCAATGGCATGTACTTCTACTTGAAAGAAAAGGGAAGTGTGCTTCCCTAATGAGCTTGATTGCTCATGTTTTGGGCTTGTACAGAACACGCCTGATCCGGTCCTTTCGTTTGTTTTGGGGCCATCTGTGTACCATACATTGTATCTGATGCTGTACTGCGTCCTTCCTCTCTTTTGTAGTCCATTGAGGCTTTATAGGAATTTGTGAAGATAGAAATGATAAATGATGGAGTGAGTGTAGTGTTCGGTACTTTCCTAAAGGATAGTTCCTACCCACAGTGTATTTGTGAAGATTGTTTCCGGGATAATATAATCAGTCCCCATTTCTAACAATGGGTGTCAGATTTTGTTGATTACGGTTGTATGCTCGAATTTAATTGTTTCTGGAGATTAAGTGAGCTTTTCCGAAACTGTCCTTGTATGAATATTTCCAACGGAGGTAGGTTTAGCAGAGCTTCTAACGCATTTCTATGGTTGTCGGCTTTGTTCTGCTTAGTTTCATTATTTGACGGGTTTAAGTAAAAGTAAATATTATTGCCCTAGTTTTTCTTGGGAATTACACATCCAAAATTAATTTCGCTTCCTACTTAACCTTTTATTTCTAAAATTAACTTTTTCAACTTGTTCAGTGAAATGTTTTAATTCAAGTTGTATATTTTCGATTGGGGTGGCGGGAACCGCAACCGTAAGGCGTTGACGTGGCACTCATCACTGTATGGTAAATGTACACGGTTCGGATCCTACGTCCCTGCATTTATAATATTCACAAATGTTTTTTTTTTTCTTCAAAAACACAGGCACCGGCGTGTTCATACAACCAATTAGTTACAACACGCTCGTAAAAATAGTAATAAAAAGTATATTATCGGTATGTTTTTACAATTTGACGAAGTATGCCTGTATTTATACTACAAGACGTTCCAATTTGACGTTTAAGTTGTTTTCTTTCTGTGCTCGCCCTTTCTTGCAAACTAACCCATTATGGCAAAAACGTCTCTGGCTATAATTCCCTTAATTAACTAAACCAATCAAACCAAGTTTACATCTTCCAAACAAGAAGGGGTTATAATTAACAGTTACAGAGGTTTCTGACCCCACACCACCGGTTAAACTCTCTCATGCAGGTAAATAACCTAAATTACTTCCATACTTCCAAACTTCGTTGCCAAAACCATAAGTTTTCAGTTTCCTTCCTTGATACGGTAATAATAATATAAACCACTAGCACTGGCAGAGAAAGGTGTCACCAAAATATATCGGGTTGTATGTAACCCAAGCAATAACATACGGTGAATCACATCATTTGATATATTTCACAATTGAGGGATCAGAATGGGAGGATAAAGCTGCGTCATCGAGAAAAAAGCTAGAAAAGTGAAAGGTGTAGTCGGAAACCTCAGATGAAGATAAGGTACAAAATTGGTCCTTGTACTCTGCCCTGTACCCTATTTCTCGGCAAATTTTCGGCCCAACACATGTTTATTTTTAGGGTTTCTTATTGTAGTATTCTTAATTTATTTTATAAACTGTTAAATGTATCTAGCAAAAGTTCGATGATTTTATCTACAGATTATCTTTACCAATTGATGAAAAACTATCTGAGCCTTCTACAAATTGTTTTGATCTAAATCTTGTCCTTGAATTTTTTTGTTTTAATTCTTTTTGTACCTGAACGATGGTAGTGAACAATCATTCAGTTAATTAAAGTTTTCAGTTGAGGTAAAAAGTCAGTGTCACGAGCGGGATTGGAACCCCGATCTTCGGCTAAGTAGGGCTTTGCTCTACCACTTGAGCTATGGCGACCTCGATCCACTGGGACACTAATTTTCAATCTCAACCCGACCTTTTGGATTTTCCCTTCTGTTTTGCCTTTTTTCAAATGTCAATGTGTTATCTCATCTAAAAGCCTTAATTAATTGAAAGATATTAATTGGTTAAGTGGATCATGAAAACTAGTGAATTTAATAAGTTAAACTGGCGTATACATTCACTAAAGCTCCGTGGCCATTTCATTTGTCGCCGAGAATCAAATAGATTACACGACATTTAAAAACGGCGAAAAGAAGGGAAAATTCAAATAGGTGGGGTTGAGATGGGAAGTTAGTGTCCGAGTGGTAGAGCGGCGGCGTATCTAGCCGAACGTCATGAATTCGAATCCCGACACTTACTTTTCAATCTCAACTAAACACCTTAGTTAATTAAATAATTAATAAAAATACACTAATTTAAACCAAATTAACCGAAAACATAAAATATATTTACAAAACACATATACGAGGCAATCCCAAAATTGTAACATCGTATGAATAATTTTTTTTAATTATTCCACTCTTTAGCTTCCTTCTGTAGCTATACAAACAAGCAACATAATCGTGAGAACTAAATTATTATACAATTTAATTCTAAAGATTGCCACTTTCACAAGCAATAGGTTTCGAATGTGGAACACACCTGATCAGTTTTTTCCAGTTCAGATTGACTATTTCCTCCTCCGACTTTCCACCACTCAGCATTCTATTATGTGCCCCATTCGCTTATCGGAATATCTCCGAAAGAGTCATCCCAAAATTGTGAGGGTGATACCCCTGAAGAGAATATCTCCATTTATTTTTTATGACCATTTGAAAAGCTAAAATGTTGAAGGTATCATAAATGATTTCTGCAAAATATTGTTTTGTTAAAAAGCGTACAAAAATTTGGTTCTGTCCTTTAAAAATAGACTTGCTATACAGGAATCGTTTGAATTTTTTTTTCTTTTCGGCTTTTCACTAAAAATTCATAATATCTCCGAACCTTGTTAAATTCTAACGTTAATAAAACTGTAAGCCAGGTAGCTCAATTTGTCTCCCTTCAGACTGTAGCAAGAACAACTGGGCTTTGTGTCACTGTAAGTCAGGACAACAAGGATAAAATCGACAAAAACCAATTGTTTCAGTTTATATTTCCGGTTTTGATATTTACACAGGACAAGATTGTAGGGTTACTGGGTTCTACCTACACCCCTTTCCGTTTGTATGAATCGTCAGTTATAACCCTTTGAGCAAATTTTGAACAAAAAAATCTTATGTATTTAAAAGGCAAAAATTTTTATACATAAAATTATGTTAAAATATTTTTCGGGGGGTAGGCGCAAAAAACGAATATCAAATTTGTTCCATGGCTTCTTTAGTCGGTCATTACGATGAAAAATAAACATTTTTAGATGGATTCGTCGGAGGAAAATTGGGCTAGCTTAATTTATCTTCATTCACCCTTTACAAACAACCGCTGGGTTTTACGTCATTCTGTGGGAAAAATGAAGATGAAATGGACAAAAACACACCAAACGTTTTGGCGTAAAATTCCGATTTTTATTTTTTTTATATATTTTTTTTTATTGAGGTTTATGTTTTTACTTGTGAGTTTTTCAAAAGATATTTTTCTTTAAATAGGGTACTTTAAGGTTATGATTAACCGTATTTATGAGAAACTAACTACTTGGCTAACTGAGAATACAATTTATTTTTGTAATATGTTGTCTTTTTTAGGCGTTGTTTGAATACAAGAAATGAGGTTAATTTTCTAGAAAGCTCCATCACAAAATATACTTCATTTTAATTAAGTTATCATGAATTTGGTATTCATAAATGAATAATTTGAGCGTGTTTGAAAAGTAGGTGAAAATATAGTTTTACCAAAAAATTATGTTGACATTTCTTTTCTCGCACCCTAAAATCCTCTAATTCCCAATTTTTGTAATTTTTTTCAATGATTTTATAAGAAAAAAGGACTATTTGGCTACATGATTAATGACATATCAAAATTTAAATATAATTGAATATGTGATAGCAAATTGGTGATACCAAATTAATGATCTGCTCTCTAAAAAATCGTTTTGAGTTGTGAAAAATGACCAAATTTTACAGATGTGGTCAATGCCATGCCTAATCGACTACGTAATGACTAAACAAAATTTTGGATTGTATTTAAAAAAACTCTTTAAAAGTTAAGTAGTTTGTTCAAACATAAACGTTTAGAATGTTGTCGGATGTTTTCACATAATCTCGGGCAAGTTGAAGAGAGAAAAACGAAAATCTGATCAGAAATAAACTTCATAAAAATTTATAGCCTTTACCAATGTTATCAACTGAAACTAACATGAATTCGTAGAGAAGTTGATGACGAGGGTATAAAGATAATGGCCTACGGATGACCGTCATTACCGTCTGGATTTGTTCCCTATAACATTGGGAAAGTTTGGAAATTCGATAACGTTTGAACCAAATCCTTTTCACCTTCTTACATTATTTTTTAATGTTTTTCCTTGTGAGAAATTGAACGCGCATTCAAAAACAGGTTGAATAAACGCTTAAACTAATAATCGTAATAGCAAGGATTTAATGTATCGTTCATTGATTGTATATAACATCAAGAGAGACAGGGTAAAAATTGAACCTTTTTACAAAATGATGGTTCAATGAGGGAGTATAAACAATTTGTAGGGTTTTTTTTTTTTTGCGAGGGAAAGTTTCCGTTGAATAAAAGGCACTTTTAGGTCCGAGGTAAGAAGGTGGCATTTACATATTTAGTGTCCCCGGTCGGTACAAGTCAAACACCTTTATTACATTCTTCCGCTCAGCCACCCGTATTTTCTCACAAAAGACTTTACGCTTATTATGGTCTTTACGAGCGGTGAAGTCATGTGTAAAACGAGCGCTCGCAAGCTTATCACTTTTTGTTGGGATCGTTGATTTTTGAGGTTGAAATTTTCGCCAAATGGGTTTTAATTGTGTCTTTTTGGATGATGTTATTGTGGCGTGTTTGGAGGAAATTGTGAAATTTGTTGTTGGAATGTTCCGGGTAATAACTGCAATTCGGCATATGGTCATCTTCGTCAGCACGTATTCGGTGTATTTGTCTTGAGTGGGAAGAGAACCTGTCCAATCTACATAACAGATTCACGAGACACTGAACAAAAACCTAAGACGTGCGTGTGTGTGTGTGTGTGTGTGTGTGTGTGTGTGTGTGTGTGTGTGTGTGTGTGTAAGAGAGAGAGAGAGAGAGAGAGATAATATGACTGAAAAGGTTATCGTTCCTATTGAGGGGCTGTGCTATGTTAAACCTGCATGACGAATCGGTTATGCTGGATTTCTGGAATTTATATCAATCCTTACTAAAACGACATTGGTACTGTATTATTTCTAGCTGTAGTTTTTATTTTATTTTTATTTTTTTAAACCCAGCAGTGACATATATAGACTATTTTTCGGGTTGTTCTTAATTAAAATAAAACTCAAATAAAATAAAACAAAATAGACGGAGGCTTGATGAGTAAAATAAAATAAAATAAAACGGAGGCTTGACGAGTAAAACAAAATAAAAATAAATTAAAGAAAATTTACCTTGGAGTGGACTGTATGAAATATACTTTCTGGTGCGTCGTTGGAGTCACCTTCGGCGTCACATAACTTCAGCGTCGGAGAAACCTGTTGAAACTACCAGAAAATGCGAAGGCGTAGAGAAGAAAAAGTACGAAGTACAGAAACACATAAAACGAGAATACCCCTGCTGCATGAGAGGGTAACGAAAAAATATCGAAACTGAGGTTACACAAATGAAGAGGTCCGACCAAGCGTGTTCGGCGGTTTGCAACGTACTGCTAAGCGTGACGTCGACAGGGGCGACTGGATGTACCTTTAATCCTCTTCGGGTCCAATGACGAGGTGTATATGCCGTCCGCAGCAAAGTGGAAAAATGAAATTTTAAATATTCTTTTTATTTACGAAAATAAAATATGTAACCGTCGCGAACATACCGACTATGACAACCAAGTTTCCAATAAATTGCGCTGCGACTAAAGGTATTGTTCTGAGGTCATTGAGTAAAACCATTGAATTCGTTTTTTAAAATAAAACAAAAAATGAGATGTGTTCCTTTGAGCTAGGACAAGCTGAATTCGGGACTTTTTTCTTGACAAAAATCTATGCTCTAATACGGGTAATTCGTCAAATTCAATAGCATAATGAAAGTGTAAAAGGTTTTGTTTGTCTTTGAATTAATGTGACCGAGAAATTAATTAAGGTTTTTTAGTTGAGCTAAAAAAGTCAGTGTCATGAGCGGGATTCGAACCCACGACCTCCAGCTAGATACGTTGTTTCTCTATCATCTGAGCTAAGTGACATCGATCCACTCGGACATAAACTTTCCATCTCAACCTCAACTTTTGAATTTTCCATTTTTTGCCATTTTTCAAGTTTTATCTCCACTAAAAAAAAAAAAATTAATTATTTGAAAAAATTTAATTGGACAAGCGGACCACTAAAACTACTGAATTAACGAAAACCATAAATTCCAAATATAGCAATCTATGTAAGGTTATTTAATTAAATAATGACATGAGTTTTTCTGTTTCCACCCCAAAAACACAGCCATGTTAAAAACGCATTCAACTTATTTTTAACTAATTTTGTATCGTTTGTAATCTGCTATTCCAAAACCTTTTTTTTTGGACAAAGTGGACATAGTCAAATTTTCATTGTTTATTTAATGGACCGAGATCCTCATATAAACGGCTCAAGGTTGATCGGTCATGTTAACACATTCATGTAATTGTCCGCAGAGTTAACGTGATGTCCTTCTAGATTAGTAGGGATTTGATGCTAATTCCCCGACTAAACCTCAGCCATGTTTTTTTTATAGCATTTTTCTTGTTTTTTTTTTTTTTCTTTTTAAACAAAGTGGTGTTTAACTGCACTAGTTTTTGTGGTCCGCTTGAACAGTAATAATCTTTCAATTAAAAGGAGATAAAATTCAAAAAGTGCGGTTGAGGTGGGAAGTTAGTGTCCGTGTGGATCGAGGTCACGGTAGCTCAAGTAGAGGAGCGAAAGGTCGTGGGTCCGACACTGACTTTTTTTTCTCAACTAAAAACTTTAATTAATTGAAAGGTATTGTTTAACGTTGAGAGACCATTTTGTGAAAAAGCCTCAAACATCGATAAATTGCTAAATATTTATATCAACTAATCAATCGCTCTAATTAACCTTTACTGTTTTCCAGCTTTGTGCGGTTAGCCTAAAAATGGTTTCAACCGCATAACTTTTATATTTTTCAATAATCGTTAATAACCATTCAATGGTCCTAATTTTTATACAAGTTATTAACATCATGCCAGCATTGTCAAGAGCACGCAATATTGATTTTATTGACATCACGCTTTCTACCGGAACAAGGAATTATCAATACGTAAATCACTCGTGGTCATATCACATACACGGAACTCGTGCAATAGGCCGTATAACCATTGGGAAAATATATTGGATTGTTTTACCTAAATAACGTTTGACATCAAAATGCTGCGACGTTTTCAGAGCTGGGGGTGTTGCGTACCATCTAGATTAAAATTCCTTCGGGAACCATAGAGATTCCGATCGTTCGGGGGAAAGATCATTCGCTTCGCTTCAAGACAATATTCCGAAACTTTCTTATCTCTTATAGAAATTGTCCCCTCAGGTCTCGATACAGGAAATCTTTCTTCCCAATATTCCGCGTTGAAATATTTGATACCTTCGTTTAAATTCGGGTCGTTTATCAGATTAGTCGACAGTCGTTGCAAGAAGCTTTGTTGCTTATTCTGCTTTTTATTCAAAGCTTTGTTGCTTATTCTGCTCTTTATTCAGTTGCCGCAAGCGCTAAGTAGCATAACACGATTAGCGACGAGGAAATTTTCCTCACCTTGCCATCCTAAAGAAACCCCGTTTTTATAATTGAGGGGAAATATTTACCGACCTATTTAAAAATGTTAGCGTTGAGTAGTTGACAATTTATTTCATGTAAATACCTTTTAATAAACTTAACTTACAAATTTTCCACTCAAGGGAATTATCTTTGCTTAAATGTAGAACCTCTTATCTTTTATGTATTTCAAGTTTGATAAGTAAAACTTTTCATTATAATCTAAATTTAATAAAGGCGTCAATAACACCGGCTCTGTTCAATATGTAATTTTATTGCAGACAGTAAAATATAGAAAATGGCTTTAGTTTGATATTCAACCTTTCTAACTTTTCTTGCTGTCATTTTTAAAGTAAACCTTATTTTTGTAATAACTATAGTAATTGAATGATTATTTCATTTTATATATCATTTTAAATAGTAAATTTCAGGAAAAAATAAAATAAATCTATGGAGATAATTTGATGATGGCGGTCTGGTGTGGCGTAGGTTTTAGAAAACCATTTTCTTTATCCAACGTTTCGATCTGGATTGTGTACATCTTCAGGACCTGGGATATATAAACATTGTTTAAATTTAAAACAAAAATTATACAGTGCTAGAAAATTTTAGATTCAATCAAAGTGTTTATAATCAGTCAAAATGTTTGTTTTCCAAGTCGATGTGTCATTCTTGTTTTTGTCTGTCGTGTTGACATTGCAAGTGAGATATTGCTTGTTCAAAATGAGCGGTAGCCAGTGTTGTAGAGTTTTGACCACCAGCACAATTTTGACTTTAACAATCCCAAAATAGTACGCACTAAACAGAACAAATATAAACGTAACTTTTCAGAAATGGTTTACATCAACAAAGATAAACACCGCATCAATTACAGAACAGTCCCATGTAAACTTAGTCGTAGCTGGGATAATATCATTAATCAAATTCAACATCGATAACATACATATATCATCATATCACACAAAACATGTAATTATTAAATTCATTAGTTTTCGTGGTCCGCTTGACCAATTAAATCTTTAAAATATTAAATATTTTATTTTTGACAAAACAGGGTTTTTAGTTCAAAAATGGCAAAAAGGAGGGAAAATTCAAAAATGGGAAGTTAGCATCGGAATGGATCGAAGTCACTGTTCGAATCCCCCTCGTGACACTGACTTTTTATATCAAATAAAAAAATTAATTAATTGAAAGATATTACTTGGACAAGCGGACCACGAAAATAAGCGAATTTAATAATTGTTCAGAAATCGTGAGATGCGGTCTGGTCTGATGCAGGTTTCAGAAAAACATTTTTTTTTTTTTTTTTTTTTGTAGTGCCAACGTTTCGATCTTTACGAGGATCATTTTCTAGGCCTGAGATTTACAAACATTGTTTAAATTTAACAAATACATGTGGGATGTGGAAAAATGGGAATTTATAGAGTGTCAAATTTTTTAAATTTTCAATCAAAGTATTCGTGTTAAGAGCGCTAGTAAACTTAATGTGTTAAAATGAAAATACAAAAGCTCTCTGTGGCTGTTTCGATTGCCTCCTAGAATAAAGTGTATTACACGACATTTGAAAAATGGCAAAAAGGAGAGAATTTTCAAAGGTATTGTTGAGATGGAAGTTAGTGTCCGAGTGGATCGACGTCAGGATTGTTCAAGTGGTAGAGTAGAGGCGAATCCACCCAACGGTCGTGGGTTCGAATCCCGCCCATGACACCGACTTTTACCTCAACTAACAAACTAAAAAAATTAATTAATTGAAAGATATTACTTGGTCAAGCGGACCACGAAACCTGGTGAATTCAAAGAGATCGAAACGTTGATATAACAGCACACATTCTTATGAAGTTATTTCATTAGCTCTCGGATTTGAATACAATTGTATTTGGACTTACGATAAAGGTTATGTAATATTTATCAAAATCAAGTTCCGTGGTATAATGGTTTAAATTTCATCCTACCTATTTTTGCATATTTGAAGAATATTAATTATTTTATAAATTAATAAGTAAATTTATTTATTTCACAAATGTTAATATTTTTTTACTGTGTAGAGATTAGTGACCGTTAACGGATAATTATTCAGATATCGTGAGATGCGGTCTGGTGTGATGTAGGTATCAGAAGATCTTGAAGATGATCGCAATAAAAGATCGAAACGTTGGCACGATAAAGAAAAGGTTTTTCTGATACCTACATCACACCAGACCGCATCTCACGATATCTGAATAATTTTTTTTAACTTAAAAGCACGTCGAGCACTTTTCCACAGACTAGTAGTATTGATGTATAGGCATTGTTTTGCCATATCGTCGAACATGTTCGTAGCCGTAGGGCCCTGAAGTGGCCTGTTGCTGTTCCTGTACCTCCGGTCTATAGGGAATGTTAAATGTATACAGTGTTTCTGTCGATTTTATGTTAATTTATGGGAATGAATTTATTTTATTAGCACGAATGGAAGCGGTTTTCTAACGATGACTACCGAGTATTCAGAGAGAGTGATTGTGATCAGACATCTTCGTTTTTATCAGGTCGTGATTGGTTACGAGAGTCGTTAGATTATTAAGCACTAACGAAGCCAAATTACAGCCAAAAGCTGAAAGTACAACGTTTTTTAATTTAGAAAATTTTGACTTTTCTTTTAAACACAAAACATAAAATAGTCAAATCTCGGCGATACAGGGATTGTATTACAAAATCAAATAAACGAATATTTGTACAAATACGGGTTGACTGAGTTGGAGAGAATTAAAAAATCTTATATATAGACTCTTTTCAATTAATTAAGGTTTTGATTGAGATAAAAATGTCAGTGTCACAAGCGGAATTTGAACCCACTAAATAAGCAGCTGCTCTACCACTTGAGTTATCATGACTTCGATCGACTCGGACACTAACTTCCCATCTCAACCCCACCATTTCAACTGTCCCTCCTTTTTGCCATGTTTCTTATATAGAAACAATAAATTTGTTACACAGTTAATCGATAATCAAGTTATTTTATGCCTACACGTATACCGTTTTCACTTCTGTCGATTTTGATAAATCTTTTTTTGAAAGTACATATATTTATTGAGCAAATAACGATTTGGTTTTACAAAAACTATATTTTAAATGTATCTCACTGTGAATTTTAATTACCTTACCGCTTTCTATTTATTTTGGATGAAATTTTAAATTATATTTTTAAATACATATGTATAAATGAGATTATTCTTTTCCATTTATTTTAAAATTAATGTGTACTAAACCAACAAGGCATATATAAACCTAGTTACACAGAAGTTACTTATTAGTCGGGTGAAGTCTCTGCTATTCATGCTGCGTATTTTACTATTTTTAATTTAAATTATGTGGCATAAGGGAAATTTTTAGTGAGCATAATATTGCATATTTGAAGTAGATAATAGTAGATTCCAAATTTGAGGATTTTTATTGTACATAAATCTGGGTTGTACGGACGAGATGAATTGTTGATATCATGACAACAATTTATGCCCTGGCTCTCCTCTCCATGATAGAGGCAAGGATAGACGAGTTCAGTCTAGCCTAGGCATTGCGAATAGAACGATAGTAGGAAAAATCCAGATGATAGCCCATCAAAACAGATCAGTATCGTTTTTCTTTCCTTATTATAAAATTTATTTCTATTGTGAGGCACACACTTTGATTTATATTTCTGTTATTATCATTATTTATTATTTAAAGATCAATATTTTCGTTTTTGCCCTTCAGGCCTGAATTGTTTCCTTTATATATAATTATTAGTTTGTAACCAAGAATCATCTTCTATTCACTTATGTTTTATCTTTTTTTATATAACGTTTTCGTTTCCATAAGAGTATACATTTTCTTCTAAGATACAAACAGAGGTGTCCCTCTATAATTGTGTTATTGATTTATTCCAAGCTGAAATTCCTTTGATTTTGAGACTAATCTCCGGCCTCCAGGGTATAATCACGCCCTAAAAGAAGGAGCAAATCTTTCCTTTAAACTACCCGGCCATAATATGAAGAGCAGATCTTCAACGAAGTGAGAACTTATAAGACTTGAAGGATACTAAAACGGTTGCAGCGTTAATACTCTTTAAGGAACCAGCATAAGAATCGAATGGTTGTTTCGTTTATTTACCTTCCTAATGTCTAATGTCATACTGAGATAATGCGTTTGATTTGCCAGGTGCTTGAGGAGAGGATGGAGGATCAGTGGTGCCTGGAAAAGACTTGAGGGCGGGAGGACGTCCAGGCCGGGAGGAGGAATGGGGGGCCGTTGAGTGTTTCCGTGGACTCGGAATGGAGTCGAGCAAGTCGGCACCGGCGTCGCCGGTCGCCTCGCCCCCGCCGCATCATCCGCCGGCTCAGCGGCAGCCGAACATGGACCTCATCATCGGCGACTGCATGGACCGACTGGGGACGAGAATCGGCCTCCTAGAGTCCGAGCTGCGGTACGCTTGGCGCGCCCTGGACCTCCTCTCTCAGGAGTACATTAAGATGTGGGAGAGATTGGAGAAACTGGAATTTCTCCTTTGCGAGCAGCAGGGCGTCATATCCCAGCTGATCGATTTCTACTCCGCAGTCGAAAGTGGTGATGGTGCTGTGAGTTGCAGCATCGAAGAGGCCCGCGAGAGTTCATGCATGGATGTCGTCCCTATCGGGCCGATAGTGACCGATAACGATCTTGCCATTTCATCGGCAACGGACGCGCTTATATCAGAGTTGAAGCTCAAGATGGGCATGGATGACATGAATCTTCCGGATGAAGCCTTCTACCGTAGTTTAAATAACGCATATCGCAACGACCTTGTGTCATCAGTCCAACCCCCGATGGCGATGTCGAGTACGTCACAACTCGGAATGATATGGGAAGAGCCAGAAGAGGATAGCAACGGGAACGGTAGAAGAGAAGATAGTAAAAAACTGACTGACTCTTACGGTTCTGCAGATTTCAAAAGTTACAGAGCTTCCTCTCCAATAATAATCGAGCAGGATATTAAACAATTGACGGATTTGAGTACAATGGATCAAGCTGCGATAGAAAAGCTTAAAGAGTTAGACATCCTGACTACGAAACTCCAGAAAGACTCAAAAAATTTGAAAGAGTTGCAAGACCGTCTACTCTCTGAATCTCCTAAGCGAAAATATCTTAAGGATCCCAATGACATGGAGACCGTACGTGAAGGTGCAAACGAGTTGGACGAACAGATAAGTAGGATGTACGAAGAAAGTGGGATTGATAATTGGAGTTTTTCTGGTGTTCAGGGAGAAGAAATTAGAAAACCAAGATCTTTGAATCCTTTCGAGGCGGAAGCGGAGGACGCGATGTCGAGAAGCCTTAACTTTCCTACAACACTCCCTAGAACTCCTACATCTCCAAAAAGGAGATTAGAGGATAATTTATACGGGTCTTCTATTCTGAGAAATACCAGCCCGTTGTCGGTAAGAGAATGCACTCGATCCTTACCTACATCACCGAAATACAAAGATAGTGATAGGATGAGCCCTTACTCAACGACCGCCGTCATTGAACCTGTCGAAATATCCTACGATGTGGCAAGATCTTGTATTTTTAATGAGCAAGAACTTGACAAGTTTTCCGGTAGTATCAGGACACGGCAGGACGGCTATATCGGGTCGGAGAACGATCACCATCAGATGGAAACAGCTCAAATTCAGTTATCAAGCAGTCCTCCGCCTCCTGCTCCACAAGACTGTACTTCTATATTTCTTATGCCAGCCTCGGAAGTACCGAGTGAAACATATCAATCATCCAATGAAATCCCGTCTTTCAGCGGTGAGGGGCTGAGCGCAAGCACTCTTGAACATCAGCAAACACAAGGGCTAAGCCCTCGCACACCACACTCTCCGAAATCCCCGAGAACGTCGCCTAAGCAAATTAACCGAACCTGTGCTAGAATAGCATCAGCTAAATCTGATTCAGGTCTGTCGTCAATGAGTGGATGGTCGAGCCTGGAAAAATCGCCCGGCTCTCCGAAAGCAACAAAAACGCCGGCTCACACGGATGGTGTACTTCACTCCTCTAATAGATTGCCTTTAAACCAATCGCGAACTTATCACTCAGCTCCTGTCCATTCTATTAACGAATATAACGAAGCCGATGCAAATTATAGTGATAATAGCAATGGGTATAACGGCGTCCTTCCTGGTGGCCACAGAACCTCGTCTTTTACGACCGTTCGAACACCAACGAGCTTACAGGATGCCGCGCAAGAAGGTTTCGTTCCACCTCCAGCCCCGGAAATGTCGGTCACGGTTAAAAAAAGGCATAAGTCTTACGATTACCCTCAACGCCATCATTATAGCCACGACTACACATACCAAACTGAACAACCACCCGTTATATATTCAGTTGCAGGAAGTAACCGTCAGCACCCTTTCACTTCGGTATACACGAGTAGGTCGTCAACTGTCCCGTCTACTACACTCTCTTCTTACCCCGACATTATCGGACATTACGCCCAAGAATTATACAGACAGCCTGTAGTAGAACGGCAAGTGCCTTCCTACGAACAACAAAAAAAAATTTCAACCAGTTCCTTTCCGGTGAGGCAAAGTAAAAGAACCTTACATCGTGTTTATTCGACGGGGTCGGTGCCAAACCAGCAGATAACTGGTGAAATGATGACAAGTCATGAAGGCTATAAAACAGCTATGTACCGTACGATGTTTCCGACTGGAAACATCACGGATGCATTAACTTATTATCCGACGGGAAGTATAAGTAGACCAATTCAGCATGAACAAACGGGACCAAGAATAGCGTATCAAGAACAATGGTTTCAAGAATCGTCTGATGCGGACCTTAGTAGAGAGTCTAGCGCGAGTACAATCCGTTCTGCAAGTACGGTATATGACAGGGAACTTCATGCAGGAGTACCTATGTACGATGTGAGGTACGATACTAAGATACCACCCCAAAAACCATTTAGATCGGATCTTTCCCACCACCAACAATTGGGAGGGGGTTGGATTCAACCGGAAGACAACCACAGAGTTCTAATAGAGCAGCGGCCTAATTCATTACCAGATCAACGGATTACCCAACAAGAATATTACGATCCGAGTAGTGTGATAGTTTCACAGTCGGGCTATATATCTTTCTCTTCTGACCTAAAGGAAACGATACCAGAAGATAAACCGAAAAAACCTAAAAGGCATGCTACACTGAAGCACGCAATGAGTCAAGTGTCGAACTGGCTGCCTGAATTTCATTTACCGAAAAGACATCGATCGCACTCTTTACCCTCTGGAGTGCGAAGGGAAGATTTAGTAGGCCCTAAAGAAACACAACCAGGTTCTCAAACCGGCAAGGTTTCAGGAACTCTACCTCGTAAGAAAAAACGACACCATGCCATTTATTCGACTATGTCTGGAATATTACAAAAAGCGAAACGGAGAGGAGGTGCTCCTCATTCCATGTCTGATCCCGAACAATCAGAAACTGAATGGGGCGGAAGTGGTAAGCATAGTACATTATCAGAAGACAGCGAAGACAGCGTTTTCACAGATTCTCACCAGGACTCTAGATTTGTAAAACTACAAAGATCGATTCCACCCCCTCGACCGCCACAACCGGTTATTAAACAGCAGCAAAGCGTCGACTCGGTTATGCAATTCGCTATGGTGCAAAAGCCATCAACTCAACCTCTACAACCTGCACAACCAATACAACAAATACCACAAAAACAAACAGTTACTAAAATATACCCTGAACAATCGCAATCAGAGCAACAGCAAAACTTGCTGAACGCAATCCCGATCGTAGTCCAGAAAAATGATGAAATAGAAAAACAAGATGAATTCTATGCGGAAGAAGTGATTCCTCCTGTAGCTTCCAATTCAGAACGAAAACCTGAACAACAAAATTTCCCAGGAGTATACGATGCAGAAGAAACTTCGTCCTTATTCCAAACGGTGGGCGAAGCTAAAAAGTTCACTGGAGCGAAAGAAGAGGATTCAAAAGAGTTGGCTAATGCGACGCCAGTTACTGTGGTGCCAGCATCAAGAGAATTTGCCGTTAGCAGAGCATTAGGAAAATACAGAAGGAGACAGTCTTCGTCGATTTCTGACGACGATTGCATAAAACCAGAAGATATGTTCGCTATAATCACTCAAGACGAGGAGGAAGAAGAGATGAGAAGAAATGAGATATTCGAAAGAATAAGTTCAGAAGAAAGTAATAAATTACCGCAAAGCAGTTCACAACCTGAAATCCTTCCCGTTGTAGAAAATCACATCTATCATGGCAATAACCAATCCAGGCCTCATAGTGGAGGAAGGCATTTATCGAGACATCAACAAAGTCTAGAGATACCATGGGGCGGAAGAGGGTCAGGAGACACAGACGATGATAACCGGAGTACACACTCTTGGAGGAGCACGTCTCGAGTCTCCTCTAGGAGGCAAAGTACCGAAGACAGTATCGACAGCGAAGACGAATGGTACTGCTACGAACTCCGGAAACTCGAAGAAATGGAGAAAACTGGTAACTCGTTCGAGCTTCCACACGATAACGAAAAAGAGATCAATGAGCTAAAAGAAAAAATGCGGTTACAAATGTCGTCAGTTTTAGTCGAGCTGCAGTCGAAAATAGTTCCAAAAGTGGACATAGAAGAAGAAAAGAAGATCCAATCGCAAACACAGCGAATAGCGGAAGTTCAAGAGCCCGAGAGAAAAGACAGCGTTTCCAGTGTGAGACATTTAGACGCAGAAGACGTATCTTCTGGAGAGACGAGCGGTCCAGACTCCCCACAGCAAAGTGGAGACGAAATTGAAGAAGAAGATTTCGAAGGAGACAAGATAAGAAGAAGTTCCACTTCCACGATGAAGCAGGCTGAAAAGCCTAGCCGAGAGGGTTCCATCAGTGTTCCGCCTAGTGAAGCTTCCGTTTCTTTGCCAGAAGGCTGGTCAGGAAGCGAAGACACAGCTATTAGAGAAGATTCAGCAAGCGTACAAGATTTGGAAGACACGGGTCCAGGTACGCCTTCCCTGCCCAGGTTTAAGTTCGACCCCGATGTTTCACCTGGTCCGCCTGGAAAGGATGAACCCTCGGGAAAAGACGGGCCTCTCGGAAGCAAATGGAAACTCTTAAAAGCCCTCAAAGAAAGAAAAGCAGAAGAGAAAGTTCAAGAAGCAGAGAAAAAAGAAGCTGCTTCGACTACTACGACAACCGTAAGTTGTAATTTAGAATAAAAAAAAATGATTATTAAAATTATATGCCAACATGTTTTTTATACAATCATCATGGAATGATATTTAAAAACTGATTACCCTTTATTATTACTAAAAAAATTAAACTCAAATTAATAGAGATGTCATTTATTTAATAACAATTAAAAAAATCACCACTTTCAAAACATTACAATTTCTTTTTTTCAAATACCGTTCCTTCTTCTTTAGAAAACGACAAAAAAAAAGAAAAAAAAAACACAACGGTAAAAATTATCTCTGCGCTTTAAACAACGAAACTTGCCTCGAGCTTCTGCCGCCACCGGCAAGGTTTCCCTCCGCAGGAAATGATTCAATTCCTAATTAGTAGTAACCCCGGCTGGATTTTAAGTCTTTGAGTCCTTAGACAAGCGGGAAAATTACTCCGGGCTGAAGTTTGCTCATTACCAACCCATTAACAAGTCCGGGTGATAAAGGTTTACTTTTTCTTTGATTTCCATTCAAAAAATACCATCTAAATATAGTGCCGAGTTAAAAAGTGGTAATTTTTAAGATGCTATCCTAAAAGTTAAAATTAAATAACTTCTAAACTCAATGTTAAGTTTAATATGCATACATTAAATATTTAAATAGCAAATTGAACAATCACAACACTGGTGTATCAAAATCCGTGTATATTAGGTCTCTGTCTTTCTCTATGTACCTGACATCTATATCTATCTATCTATATATATATATATATATATATATATATATATGTATATATATATATATGTATATATATATAT
>CM077113.1:16145580-16156735 GCA_039619505.1 Cimex hemipterus
ATATATATATATATATATATATATATATACCAATCTATATAATCTGATCAAACTATCTTCCATCTGCCGACCTGTTACCTATGTACATATGTGTATATATATATATATATATATATATATGTGTGTGTGTGTGTGTGTGTGTGTGTATGCGCGCGCGTTCGCTTGTGTGTGTGAGTAATAGGTGTTCAATTTGACAAGGCAATCGTGGAGTGAAACACTATAATTAAAACAACGGCAACAATTTAATACAGTACAAACACAGTCGTCCTTTCCTTTTTTCGCGCCCGAAACCTGCCACCAACTCTCTCCCTTTTGTATCACTCCCCACCACAACAAGTCACTTCAGTCTGGGCGTGGACGTCATTGCTGTACATGCGCCTTCACATATTCAGCCTCCTACAGGTCGTCGTAGCCAGCCAAAATCATCCATGGCTTGATTTTGTCTACAGCTGTTGACGTTGAATAAGTACCTTCATTTCAACAATAACGCTCCCACGTCGTTACTTTCGTTTTTTCGGATTTTAAAAACTAAACATCGATCGGGAGCTGGTCGTGACCGGAAAAAGACTACAGACCCGTCATGCACGTCTTTAAAATAAATCGTACATGTGTTTGTTCATCGTAACGCGGCATTCCCTTTCCTGAGGGGTTCGAGCTCCAGCTGTTCAAGTTTTTTCAACTTATTATCCAGAGTCTCTTGGATTTCATCGTCCTCGTCGACGTCTTAATAGCGGCAATTTGCCCGTCTTTGAGTGGGCGGTATTTTGTCACAATCGTGAAAATCACAATAGGGAAAAATCACAATCGGAAAAAAACCGTCACTACAGAAAGCTTGCCTCTGTATCAAACTACCCCAAGAATTAATAGGCTGTTAAATTGACAAGGCAATCGTGGAGTGGAAGACTCTACTTAAAAAAACGAATTAAATGTTACAATTAACGTCGCAATACAATATAAACTCCTTTGCCCTTTTTTCCTCTTTCTCAAAACCTTCTGTCACCGCCTGTCTCTCTTCCGCACTCATCTCCCCTCCACTAAACGTCACTTTAGTCTGGGCGTTGACGTTGCTGTTCATTCCCCTTCCCACACACTATATTTCTATCTACTTACCTGCTCATATAGGTTAGGTTAGGTTAGGTGGCAAAGGTACTACGAGGTGGGGTTTGTGTGCCCCAGGCACTGCAGCCTTCTGGCTTATTGTACCTTCCTAGTTCCTTAGTTTAGTCAATAGACTCGATCCTTTTACTTAGGATTATCAAGTCATTGACTGTTATTGCTTCAATGTGGTTCTCTGAGTCGCTTTTATGCGTCAGATTGAACCTCCATTGAGCCCTACCTTCACATTCGAAGATGATATGAGTGGCTGTTTCCTCCTCCTCATTACATTACCTGCTCATATACAGGATTGTGTTTGAATGGAGAACCAATGTAGCTATCAAAAACCAGAAAATAACTGTTCACTGTTTTTTTAGTCTTCAATTCAAATTTTAAAAAAAGTTATACAACATACCTCAGGCTAACATTCAATGTCAAAATTTCAACCAGATCGCTATACATTTTGACACATTCTTTTAAACACATTTTACCTTGAAATCAATGGTACAATCTGATTCGTCAAAAAATTGAACAGTTTATAGCAAAAACTGTGCATTTCGTTTGTTTCGTTGTTAACTCCAATAATTTGGTTTTCACTAAAGTAAACATTAATTGTCTTAATTGTTTACTTTCTTTCATTGATTGTCGATTGCTCGCATTATGAGGAATCTAATCTCGTAGAATCAAATAAATTTTCAGTAGTACCTATTCGTCACATTCAGTGTTCCATTCAAAATGAACCGAAGAGCGAGTTTTTTCAACGAACAGTGTTTTGTTATGGAGTGGAATAGTGGAGGAATTGCGCGTGGCGCGGTCGAGTTGTACTCAGAAATTTTCTGATCGGCCCAGAGAAAAACCATTAAAAGTTCATTCTGTCGCTAGCAATGTGAGAAAATACGAATCAGTTGCTGTTCCATCAACAAGACACCGGTAGCGTAATTGCGAGAAGAAACTGAATATTTTTCTGTATTTCAATTAATTAAGTCTTCAGTTGAGATAAAAAGCTACTGTCACTAACGGGATTCGAACCCACGTCTTTCGGCTGCTGTACCACTTGAGCTATCGGGACATCGATCCACTCGGGCACTTACTTCCCATCTCAAATTCAAAAGGTGGGGTTGAGATTAAATCTTCAAAAACGCTGTTGACAAAACGGACAAAAGCTGCAGGTGAATGGCTGAGTCCACACGGTTCTTTGAAAAATTCATATTATCAACTCGGAACGACAAAAGATGATAATTTTCTCCTTGTCTCTACCAGAGGAACGTGAAAAAAGCCATTCTTTAAGTCTAAGGCCGGATACAATCTTGCGCCGTATAATCTGTCTGATCTTCTATTAAAGGTAAAGGGTAGCTATTTTTTAATTTATTTTTGTTGAGCAGTCTAAAATCAACACATAGTCGATGTACTCCATTTGTCTTTTTAACGATTATGACGGGGCTGGCGTATTCCGACTGTGAAGGGTGTACAATACCATCCTGTATCCATTCTTCTAACTGTCTACGATTTTCTTCTCCGCCGGTGCTAGTCGTCGAGGAGACCGTCGGCGCGGCTAAGTGAAGGTGAATGCAAAATACGATCCGGATAAAGGAGTGTGCCACTATTGGGACGAATAGAAAAAGACCGGGAAAACAAGACAACTTTGATTTCTACAATATACCAAAACTAAACATGTAAAAAACATATACAAACGCAACTTTTTAAAAGTGGTTTACATTAATAAAGACAAAAGCAAAATTAAATACAGTACAGATACATGCAAACTCAGCCAACATCGTAAAAAAAGTAAATTATTAAACCTTAATTTTATATTTCCCTTTACTTCGAAATCCTCCTTAATAAATTACCTTCCTTTCCAATTCATTTAGTCGTCTAAAAATGGCAAATAAGAGGGAAAATTGGAAAGGCTGTAAGTTGAGTTGTGAAGTTGGTGTCGGAGTGGATCGAAGTTAGGAGAGTTCAAGTGTTTAGAGCAGCGGCGTATTGGAGCCTATAAAATTAATGAAAAAGAAACAATAAATATCTATAAAAACAAAAAATTGCGTGGTACCAGGACTATTGTTTCAGGACAAATTAAAGATCTACAGCAATAGTAAATACAATAAACACCTTTTTTTATTATATTCTTTTAGAAAAAATAAAAACGAACAAATAGAAAAAATTCCTTTTTTAAATTAAAATTAAATAAAACACGTAGGTATCGATCCTTTCTATAAGAAAAAAATAGACACTACAGAATAAGGCCTTTTTCTAAAAAATTAAGAATGAAAAAAAAAAATAAACGTTGTGCCGGCAAGTAACTAAGAAATGAATTAGCAAAACGGACAAATAAAAATAAAAATGCTCTGCGGACAACAGATTACTACTTGCAGCTCGTTGAAAAGTTTCCAGGCAAATAATCTTTGAACTCCTGTCCACTCTGACGTGTAGAAAGATCTCCCTCCGTGAAAATAGGCCGCCGAATTCAGATGATGACCAATTTTTTTCCCGGAGAAAAGAAACAAGAGAACAACGAAAAAAGCCACCTTTACTTCTCACCACGTGTTCCTCGTCTGCCTGGAGCCGCTGCGCACTCGCGTACAACTTCTGAAGGTGTATATGTATCCAATTCTATTGCAATTATACAATTCATCAGGAGGTAAATTAAAATAGCTTGATGTAAATGTGGCTTAACGGCAATCATATTCAGTAATGGGTCGGTAATGCAGAATGATTATAAAGAACTAAGAATGATTGAGTGTTAATTTAATCGTTTTAGATTTAAAACTAATGACGCTGACTTTTTTATCTCAACTAAAAGCCTGAATTAATTGATTTCTATTAATTGGTCGAGCGGACCACGAAAACTAGTGAATTTAATGCTAAAATGAATTATATGTAAAGCTCTCCGCGGCCATTTCATTTGTCACCGAGAATCAAATAGATTACACGACATTTGAAAAATGGCAAAAAGAAGGGAAAATTAAAAAGTTGGGGTTGAGATGAAAAGTTAGTGTCCGAGCGTATCGAAGTCACGATAGCTCAAGTGGTAGAGCAGAGGCGTGCGTATCTTGACGAAGATCGTGGGTTCGAATCCCGCTCTTCACAGTGACTTTTTTATCTCAATTAAAAACCTTAATTACTTGAAAGATATTAATTAGTCAAGCTGACCACGAAAACTCATAAATTCTATATTACATTTACAAATAATGCAGCAAATTGTGAGTGTGACACTATCCAACGGTAGAGACGTAATTTCAGATTTTGGGTGTTTTTTAATTTTTCGACTTAGGTCTAGTAAGTTGTTTTATTGTTCAATTCAATCAGTTTGGATGATGTTATCAGCTTACAAAATCCTCAGGTTAGTGATTTAAATCATGTCCTCGTTTCCTAACCCAAATTTTGCCGATATGCATTTCATTTACGGTTACTGTAACCGTAGTGCTACTGCTGCAAGAGGAGAATGTCAATATTGTTTTCCGTTCCAGCAGATGGTACCTTCTAAAGAATTCATTAGAAGCTGAAGGAAACTGTTTCTTTCACTAGAAGAAACATGAGGTAAAGTTTGGCACGATATGACCTCCAGCAGGGGGTGGTGATTTTTCCCTCATCTACATCAATCATCGTAAAGTGGTGAACGTACAATCCCTCCCCACATTAGATATCTCAACCCCTTCATTGTGAAACCCAAAGTTCTACACAAAACACACATGTACTGGTTTCAGGATCACGATTAACAGAACGCGAAATTTCATCTACATCGGTTCACTTGTCTGCCTTCTTTCTTCGAGTGGAAAAAATCGTTTCCCTTAGGATTTGAGTTGTTATAAAAGACATAAACTTTTATTACTACGCTGCTTATTACGCAATTGTAAGTTTCTTAAAGAAAACTTTGATATGTTTAAAACGAATATCCAAATTTTTGAGCTTCTAGTAGCAATGTTTTAGACTTGGAAAGGACTGACAATTTCTGAAAATACTGTCTGGCTTAATGTTTGAAAAAGTTCACAACCAGGTTGGCTTAATGCGCTTGCTTATTAAAATTCTAATATTAGCGGCTGATTCCACATCAATAATTACCTTTAGAACCATACGCACACACACACACGCACATACACCTGGGTATACTGGAACACCATCTTTGAAAGGTCCCGGACTTGGTCGGCTCACATGTCCTGCTCAAACCTCTTGGACCTTTTCCAAACCCCAAGATTTTGGACAATTTTACCTCGGGGAGTGATTTGGTGATGTGCTCTCAAAGATTTCAAATGTAGACCTACCATATCTGTCACACTCTGCGAGGTAATGGCTTGTCGATTTTCTTTCTTTTATTTCGCAAAAACTGCAAAAGGGATCTGGTAGAATACTCATTACGGAGAGGTGTCTTCTTAATGGGCAGTGGCTCGACAGAATACTCATCAGCCTCCTAATTCCCTTCCATGAGATAGATAATAGACATTTCGATTCTGCTGGTTGCAGCGACACGCCCGAACAATCCTGTTAACAAACTCTTTCGATTGCCTGTGTCCGGGGGATAAATTTTACTCCCTAAGGAATTGTTTCATGCTCCAGTTATTAATACTCTTTTTCGCTGTGCTCATACAAATTGTGGCCCGACAAACGCAGTATTAAAACCTTCTTTGGCCATGCTAACCGCCTTTTCATTGCAATGGTGCCTTTCATGCTTTATCTTCGCAGCCATACTTAATCTGACAATAAAATTATATTTTTTAGGATATTGGTTGAAATGAAAAAGGTTAGTGACAAAGCGGGATTCGAAATCCCGACCTTCCGCTAAGAGCAGCAACTTATTGAGCAGAAGGTCGTGGGTTCGAATCCCACTCGTGACGCAACGTTTTTCATTTCAACCAATATCTTACATAAAAAGATTAATTAATTGTAAGTGAAATACTGTTTTAAATTTTGGATAATGTTTTACTATTAAAATAATTGAAATGTATGCGTAATACATATATTGGTAATATTAAAGCAAATTCATCCTTCAGAACTCCTTGAAATTCGAGTTAACTTACAAGAAAAATCCTATTAATAAAACTCAACTTTCGTAAACTTTTCAGATTCAAACTTTTAACCTTTTACAACAGTAAACTCAGCTCGTAAGAAATTAAACAATCTAGGGTAAACGGAAAGTTTATGAAATTATTTTTATTTTTCGCCGTATTTTTTTAAACCACAAATTTTTCAGCATAAAACACAATGGCTAATTTTTTTTTAGCTATTTCCGAACAACGTTCAAACGGATGGAACAGCATTTCATGTAAGCATATCTTAGTTATCAGTAGTTACGAGAAAGGAAAAAGATGGAGAAAAAATATAACTTTTATGCCACCACTTAGAAATTTTTAGAAAATGTGGATGTGTTAGTGCGTGTATGTTAAATGCTTCATATATGGTGCAAAAATTTAATTGTTACATTTCCATGTTGCAGAATGGTGGAGCAGGAGCTGACGGAAACCGAGGCAATGGGTAAGCAATAATTGTACAGTAGTATTTTTTTCATCATGTTTAAAATAAAACTTATAATTTAATTAAATTAATTAAGGGTTTTAATTGTGATAAAATAGTCACTGTCATTGATATGCCGCTACTCTACCACTTGAGCAATCGTGTTGAGAAGTTAGTGTCCGAGTGGATTGAAGTCACGATAGCTCAAGTGGTAGAGTAGCCACATATCTACCCGAAGGTCGTGGGTTCGAATCCCGCTCATGACACTGACTTTTCTATCTCAACTAAAAGCCTTTATTAATTGAAAGGTATTAATTGTGCAAACGGACCAGAAAATTTATGAATTTATCCCGTATCAAGAAAATTTATATGACACCCGATGAAGAATATCGCTCATTCTAAACTTACATAAAACTTTTTATGAAATTTTATATATGTAGCCATAAATAGAATTAATTTAAATGGACCAACGTGATTTAAGAACAATTTTCACCATTTCTTAAAATTCTCCGTCAAAAACTAGAAAATTCATTATTTTTTAAATCTCTAAAATTCCTTATTTTGATGACTGCAGCTCTTGCGAGACGAATTAACTAGCCGGTATATATTATGTAACAAAACCTCTTTAAAGGTGACGATAATGGATGTTCATAGACGATTGAAACGTCATTAATCAAACGATAATTAATTACCTATTGGCACATATAACTGGAGCATGTCGAAACAAAAGGGATTTTAAAAATAGCACAGATTGTTAGACCGTTAATGATTAACATCCGAACAAATTATAAACTTGTAGAGCGGTTCATTGTTTTTTTTTGTCTAAATAAGGTAATCCGCTCGTTGTAAATGAACTTAGTGCCATGTCGCAGAAATTATTTGTTTAATAGAACTATAGATCAATAGTATAACATTGAACTTCATTTGTAATAATTTTTCAGAATGATAGGTTTAATTTGGTATAGATGTATTTATAAAACTGGCATCAGTTCTTGAACACATCCTTTCCGAAAACATGTCATTATACGGCGATCTTCATGCCTTTCGTGAACGTGTTGGAAAACAGACAAAAATATTTATTTGTTAAAATTAAATTCGTCCCTGGCTATTAACAGGCTCTTCAGAAAAGTTCTGACTACTTCTAGGACAGTGAGTTTGGATAGTATATCTCAAAAGTTTGGAAGATAATAAAATATTTGATGAAATTCTCACCTGTTTCTCAACACCTCCAATTTTCTCACTTACTGTCAGTTTGCCTTCCGAACTCAACACACCATTACCCAACAAGTACGGATCAGGCGTTTTTTGTACAAGCACAAAACATGAGCACTCAAACTCATAAATACACTTTAGACTTTCAAGCAGAACTACTTGCTTTCTTGAAATCAGTGCTTGTGTCCTGGAAAATCATAAAAGTGGTTACCATGGCAAAAAATTTTCATAAGATCTGACAGCTAAGCTTTGTAAAAGAATTTCATACAAACTAGTCAGTGAATGCATCCAAAATCTGCAAAACCTGGGGAAACACAACACACGCAACCACAGCATCAGATACAACTTATGGTACACAGATCGCTTCAAAACAAACGAAGGTACCTGATCAGGGGGTTTTCTGTACAAGCCCAAAACATGAGCAATAAAACTCATTAGATACGTTTACTTAGGTATTTCAATCATAAATCCATGCCATCATTCCTTCTGCTATGGAAATTTTTAAAAGGGGTTACTCTGGCAGATCTGATAGCCAGGCAGTCGTTAAAGCATTAGCATGTAAAGGAATCACATCAAAATTAGTCAGCAAATGCATCCAAAATCTACAAAACCTGGGTAAACACAACAACCTGTTTGTATATTGCTGCTAGAGCAATGGGAAATTTTTGGGTAATGAAGAAGCAGACAGACTGGCCAGAGGAGGATCCGCAAGACCATACATAGGCTCCGAACCTATAATTGGGATAGCAAAAATTAATATAGAATCCTCAATCGCAAAATGGATCTAAACGAAAAGGAGAAAGTGATAAACTCTAGCAGTGCTAGACATAGTAAACTTATGATGAAACTGCCCTCACCAAGACTAGCTAAGGACTACTAACCGGCCACTGGCATGTAAGAAAACATCTCCGCAACATGGACATGTACAATGATGATCCCATTTGCAGACTATGTAATGAGGAGGAGGAAACAGCCACTCATATCATCTTCGAATGCGAAGCAACGGCTCAATGGAGGTTCAATCTAACGCATAAAAACGCCGCAGAGAACCACATTGAAGCAGTTGTAAGCCGGCCTCGTCTTAGTTAAACTGTAAATTAAGAACCAACTAAGTAAACAAGGAAAACCGACAAAGGGGTCCTTTGAAGAGGCAGACCCAGACCGACACGACGTGGCACATCTGGCAAATATAGCTAGGAAATGGTTACGCACGTAGCCAGCTAGGTAGGAACGTCCAAATGCGAAGCAGACCCAGTCGGGAAGAACAAGACACATCTGGCACATCTGGCTGGGAAATGGCTACCCAGGAGGGATTTAAGTAAGAAAAGAGGGTTATCGTAAATTGGGCGTACGTCAAATTTGTACGATACCGCCGTCTTTGTTGGCCCAGCCGCGTCGGGAGAACTCCCCTCGACTTTTGGAGTTTCCTTTTCACCCCTACTCCGGGAGAGACCCGGTATAAAAAGGGATGACTGGAAAACCAAAAGGCAGTCAGTCGGCATCAGATCCTAGGATCAGGACAGAAGCAGCCACACTCCGTCTGGGATACACCAAGGAGACGCAGGCACCCAGAGCCAGCGAGGACCACCCGTGTCTACCCATCGTGCCAAGCCAGAGGTCGAGACAAAAGATGCTGTGGACCTGGATCGTATAATATTGGGAGATAATTCGGCCTCCGCGACGTCCTCCAATGACTTGATACTTCTGATAAAAAGAATCGAGTCTATGGACTAAACTAAGGAACTAGGAAGGTACAATAAGCCAGAAGGCTGCAGTGTACAAACCCAGCCTCCTAGTATCCTTTTCCACCATACCATACCATGGGTATATACAGCGAGGATCCCATTTGAAGATTAAGTAATGACGAGGGGGGGAAACAGCCACTCATATCATCTTCGAATGCAAAGCAACAGCTCAATGTACGTTACACTAACGTACGGAAAAACCTTAGGGAATCAAATTGTAACAGCAACAGACTATGATGACCTGATACATGCAAGGATAAGGATTGATTCTATTTCACTGTCCTTAGGAACAAGGAAGGTACAATAAGACAAAAGGCTCCAGTTCCTGGGGAGCACAAAACCTGCTTCCTAGTATCCTTTTTTATTATACCATACACAACAAGTACTTCGCATGGTGGATCTCATCCCTCGAATTCAAGAGCTCAACTTGAGTTCTCGTGACTTCGATCCACTTTGACACTAACTTCCCATCTCAACCTGGCCTTTTGAATTTTCCCTCTTTTTGCCATTCCCCCAATTTTTTCCATATAATATATATATTAATTTCACCTAGGTAAATAATAACAATGAAAAGCGTATAAATAACGAGAAATAGCCTCTTATATACCGTTGTAATTGCTTTACGCGTAAGGAACGAAAAATAGCTGAAAAAAATCCCGACAGATTTTCTTATGTAACATGATAATTCACCCGACCTTCTTTCCTTCGTAGCTCTTGGTAAAACGCCTTATAGAAAATAATAAATCTTTTCTTTTAGACCGTGGCTCTTGTTGTGCTCGCATAAAACAGTTCTCAGCCCACAGAAGCCGATCAAATTTTACCTGAGCAGTTTATACTGCCACTCCCACATAATCTCCGGCTTTGTCAGCCTTCCTGTGTTCTGTGGAAAATGTAAATTCAGCGATTTACATGCCAATCCTGTTTGTATCACTTCGCTCTATTCAGTCAAGTTTTTCCTCCGAGGAAATACTGTACCATAGCGTTCAAACTATTGCGTTGACTAACTGCGGTCAATAAACATGAAAGGTGATTCTATGGGTGCGATAATTATGTAGGCGAAATTTGGTTGGGTTCGATTCTCTTTGAAGTTGAACCATATCTCCCATTACCTTATGACATTATTACAGTAAGCACTTAGTTACACCTCAATATTAGAGGATAATTTTCCAATAACAATCGTCGCCTCAATAAACGACATTGCCATTGTACGGATCAATATTTACCAAAATTGTTTCACAACACTATCGAAAAATTTAAATTTTTAATTACCCATCCGCATTTATATGTTTAATTCAATTTTTATAAAAGATTATTCCGGTTTTTGATGGAATAATATAATACAGTATAATAATAATAATAAAAGTGATTATTAGAAGAGAAAAAAAAAATCTTTCTTCTACCATTCTAAAAAATAATTGGACCGGAATACTTATAGATTTCAGGTCGCTAGACCTTTGATCTCGCTATTAGAAAACTCAATAACAAACCATTAAAAAAAAATATATATATGTATATGTATATATATACATCTAGATATACGTCTACATATATACTGTTATACATCTACATACATGTATGTATACATGTTATATATACATTATCTACACGTATTATATATTTAGGTATATATATATATATATATATATATATATATATAT
>CM077113.1:16171234-16189483 GCA_039619505.1 Cimex hemipterus
TAGTGACAACGTTTCGATCTTTATTGAGATCATCTTCAGGGCTCAAAATGTTTTTCTTGTCTCTCTTTCTCTTTTAATTGTGTTGAGTGTACACGACACGAAAGAATGGCATTACTACACATCAGAAAAACACTTTGAGCCCTGAAGATGATCTCAATAAAGATCGAAACGTTGTCACTATAAAGAAAATGTTTTTATGAAACCTAGCATCACACCAGACCGCATCTCACGATATCTGACTACTTAATTAATTGAATGATATTAATTGGTCAAGTGAACCACGAAAATTAGTCAATATAATTAATTAAAATGAAGTATATTTCATCAAAACCTCCGTGGCCATTTCATTTGTCGCCGAGAATAAAACAGATTCGATAAAAAATACATAAATGATTTAAAATCCATAATTTGTCACAATTGTGGATATCTCTGGTCATCTTGGTCAGTTTATTCTGTCTTTTGTTTCGCTATGTTGTGTAAACTCATACTTCTTTACATATCTCAAATTGTGGAGAACTATAAGGTTGTCCATATTTTCAATTTTTCATTTTATTACTTTCAGTAGAACCTACATAAAACGAAAATCATAAAAAGCACTGAAATATTGATTTTGAAAATCAGTCCATACCTTCTTTTATGGTAAATTCAATAAAATATCTTTTAGGGAAATAACATAAATCAGCAATACATTGTAAAAAATATTTTGTTAAACTATCCGGTGCCCGCTTCCATGTAAATATGTAGTACCGTCCTCAATATTTTTTTAACCTCTATACTTCTTTTGGATGGAACTTGACATAGATTGTTTTTCACTGTAATTCCGTCTGCCACGAATGTCTCCGGCTGTGGGTTTTCTGCAGTCAAAGTTAATTGAAGCTTTTACAATCAATTCAATATGCCAAGGTCTAAAATAATATAAATTCTGAAGAGGAACTGACAGGAAAATACGGGTGTGGGGTAGCACATTCCAGCCAAGCACTTGGTAGAAAACAATCCGTTTCAATTAGTCAGTAGCTGCTTTTGGCAAAATGTTGATTTTAATCGCCCTAAACGAATGGAGTATACATAAACATTAACTGTTTGCTCAAGAGAAAACCTCGTAATTAACTAACCCCATCCAATCCCCCCAAATGTACAATGGGATAGAATCCAGGTTATGAAATTTTCAACTATTGGTCACCAGGTTTTGCTCTGCATTCTTCTGAGTATTTCGTTTTAAAGTTTATATTGAGTTGTTGGATGGATTGCAAATGGATTTGAATCCATTATTTGTAATACGTGTTTAGTGACCGTTTATTGTATAAGAATTATGTGACCTCCTAGGATGGAACAGGGGGAGTCACCAACAGGATGCGTGAGTGATTCCTAGGTTGGAATCTGATCGGGCGTCATTGATTTATTTGGTTATTTCGTTGCCCTTATGTCCCGTAAAAATTAGTCAATCTCACACTCAATCATGCAATAAATACATATATATTCTTATATACAAACCCACATGCCCTCAACTAACCCGGGTCGGAAGGTATTCGATATTTCGCCCCAACCCGGTTCGCAGGGCAGCGGTGGAATCTTGAAATAGGCTGCACCGCCACTTAGCATGCCCCGATTCTAACATACACTTAACCACTCAACCTTAACTTTAACCTATGAAATAAATAATCCATTATATACAACCCATTATCCCAGTACCTCTCAAAAACAAAATAAGTTTTTCTTTAAACTTATTAACGGTACCATGGTGGAGCAGTCTCCCATATTCCGGGGGTATTCCATTTCGGTCACTATACGGGGCCGAGCTGCGATACCCCTCAAGCATGTGCGTCACCGTAAGTCTGTTATCGCCTATTATGCCTAGGTCGACTCTGACCAAACAACAGATACACATGAGTTGCTCGTGATACCGTTAGTTAATGACTATTAGGAGATCGTGAGATGCGCTCTGGTGTGACGTAGGTTTGAGAAAAACATTTCATCATCGTGCCAACGTTTCAATCTTCATTGAGATCATCTTCAGTACTCAAAGTGTAAATCTGTAATTTTTCTGTGTCGGGTTGAGAGTACCGCATCTCACGATCTCCAAATAATCTTTTTATTACTCAACAGTCTCGCACAATCACAAAACAATTCTTATTCACATTTTGTTCGTTAAACATTAATTCCTTTAAATTTGAAGGGAATTTACACCAAGCTGAATCGCGCCTAATCTAGAGCGTCCTGTTAATCGAAGTCAGTTTGAGGAAATTGATCTGAAATTTCTTTCTGTACCATGAGCAAGTAATTTGATATAAAATAAAATATTAAATAAATAAATTTGCCGTTGGTTGAAAAGGTGGTGATTTTGTTTTTCCGAAGTACAATACTCAAAAGTAATTTATTGCAAATGATTTTTAAAACTTTGCCCCATTGAATTTAGGATTTTTTTTAACCTTCTACAATTGTACATTGACGCTTGTAACTTTTAAAATTTAAGTGCCTATTGGTTTCCCACTATGCTGGAAAGTTAGATCGAATCTTTATGGCACATGAGAAAATAGATGGAAAATAAAAGTTTAAGTGGCTTGCAGATTTTCCCTGAAGACACCCAAATATGCCGAGATAAAGAAGTTAATTTCATCCTGCCTAAACGTTATTGACAATCCTCGATGGTTACAACACAATCTCTTAATACAATAATCTTGAGTTATGAACAATTACCTCAATTGTAAATATTTCTTCCTTTGGAATGTAATTTTGTTTTTCTTAGATGTGGGTCGTTCCGTTTTGCTATGGATTTTTTTAACTGAACTTTGTCCGGAAGAACTACATTTCATAACCAGTTATCAATTTTTTAATAATGCGTTTTTATATTGCATTTCATGAGTGAATCACAAACGGATTAAAGCATTTCAATCATTATTTTAATACTAAAACGTAAAAAAATTTAACTAATTTTTTTCGTTAAACTGTTAAACATTCATTCCTTTAAATTTGTATTTGAGGATCAAAATTTGCATAAGCAGAATCGCGCCTAATGAGGTTCATCTGAAACGTCATATTAAAGGACGTTATCGAGGAAATTGAGTTTAAATTTTCTGTCTGCTCCCCGCGCAAGTAATTCACTACTAAATAATATGATAAATAAATTAATCATTGGTTAAAGGTAGATAGGGTTTTCTTTTCTCTAAAAACTGTGGTTGGTGAATATTTCGTACAAATAGCTTGAAACCATAAAAAAATGTATGTTTTGCTTTGCTACTTGAATTTGTAACTTTCCTATCTGTATGATGGGATTTACATCAAAACTTTTGAACTTTTACTTCATGAGAAACTGGATAAAAATAAAAGTTTACGGGTCTTTGGATCTTTCTGAAAACTGTCCGGATGATACATTTATATACACACATTCCTCTCAAACCATTTATATTGAATTATAAAAATTTTAATAATGTATTTCAAATTTAAAAAATTGTCTCAACAGAAGCTGAGGATAAATTTGTAACAGAACTCGGTTTTGATGTATTTCGGTCTCAATCATGGAACATGAAGCGCTAAATTTAAGTGACTGGCCCAGTTTTCCCCTATTTCCTGTTTGTATAATTGGTTGAAACAAAATGCTTCAAAAAATTTTATATTTAACCCAGACCGAAAATAAATATTGTTCATATATTCGAGATGTTGAGGCTTATGGGGAAAAAACACTTGAATTTGGAGTAGAAACATAATTAAATTACTAAAAATGTTCTATTCACGAGTTTTCGTGGTTCGCTTGACCAATTGATAAAGGATTTTGGTTGAAATGAAAACGTCGGTCAAAGGGGGGATTCGAATTCAATTCGGAAAATTCAAAATGTGTGGTTGAGATGAGAAGTTAGTGTCCGAGCGGATCGAGTATGACTCGAGTGGTAGAGCAGCGGCGTGTCTAGCCGAAGATAGGTTCGTATCCCGACGTCTGACTTTTTTATATCAACTAAAAACCTTAATTAACTGAAAGATATTAACCATTGCATTAAACATAAAAAACTGCTATAATCAAATTTATGTTAGTCATCAAAATCACTAGAAATTATGTCACGATTTTTGACCCGTTATTAGATTTTATTGTTTTCTCATATAATTTGACAACTAGAATTTGAACGGTTATTGGTGGTGAAAGTAAATTTGTGAACGGTTTATTTCCAAACCCTTAATTTTCCATGCCATCTTCAATTGGTGTTTCTTTTCGCTATTTTATCTGACATTTTTGTTAGTCGTTTCCGGAAATTTCGTTATTTATAAAGATAAGTATATGTTCGTTAATGTTGAAAGCTCAGGGCAGAGGAAATGAAATTAATTAAGTCAGAGGTTTTGTGGCGCATTTTGTCCTTAATTGTATATATAGTGCATATGTGAAAAGAACAACCTCGTTTAAACACTGTAGCGAAACTTTCATAAAGAATGTGCCAGAAGGCCAAAAAAAAAAAAAAATCCCCACATCGACGTTAACGTTACATTACTATAAGGCAAAAACCTAAAGCGCACAATCTCATTTCGTTTTCCGGGCGTTTTACTTATTTAGATATATATTATTCATAGTTCTGAGAATGCCTGGATTACTGAAATACAACCCAAAAAAGCTAATCTGGGGTAAGTCTTTTTTTTTAAACCCACCCTTAGAATCAAATCCACCCCTGCAAAAGCTCAAATTTTGATTTTGAAAAGATCTTCATTAGGACCTGATTGATTTTAGCTAGATATTCATACCACGCTTTTGTAAATAAAATTAGAACTTAACAGTTTTTTTAAACAAATAATCCTTATACGATCAATCTGTCAATTAGATTCACCTTTTCACTATAGATTTTTCACTCACATGTGTATATCGATTACTCTAATGATTGTGCATATTTATAATTGTATATCGCAGTTTGAATTTTTATGTAGACTCGATAACTCACAATATAAATTGTATATTGTGTATGCACAATATTTTGTTGTAAATAATGGGAAGTTTGGAAATTAAAAGTGTATAAATTGGTTGAATAATAAAAAGATAATAGGAAGAATATGCAGACGTTAGATGAATTATTCAAATATAAACATTTCATTTTAGGGGCTGCTGAGAAGAGCTCTAAACACGGAGCAGAAGATAAAGCAAACACTATTATAACAGCGATGAAGGAAAGAATGAAGCAGAGAGAGAGAGAAAAGCCTGAAATATTCGAACTTATAAGGTAATGTAATTATTCAAAAATCTTCAATTAAAATTCATTTCATGTATTCTTAATGAAATTTTTAAAAATAACGAGTAATAAATGTTATGAAAAAGTCAAAAGGCACATAAGTGATGTCACGTAATTTCAATTTCGAACTTATTAAATGATTTATTGATTTACAAAAAAAAAAAAAACAACCATGAGAGAAAATGGATTTGCTAATAATTTATGAATAGAGGTAGAAGAAGAAAGTTGATCTGTTTGACAGGACTGTATTCGGACCAGATCAGAAGAGCCACATAGGTCACATGAAAGCTGTCAAGCAGTCAGTACTGGCAGGAACAAGCAAATGGTCGGCCAAAATTGCCATTACAGGTTTGTTTATTAAACGAGGACGGTGGAACGGTCTAACAGGCCTATGACTGTTTGTTGTATAGATGTTTTTTGTTTTGTTTTACAACTCGAAACACAATTTTCCCATGCGTCAATCACAATGGGAAAGTGTGTCTTGAATAGTTGTTTTATGTGTGACATCGCCTGTGTGTTAGCCCGTGTAGCTTGAGAAAATGATATTTGACTAGCAAAGGCAATTTCCTTTTATTTGTTACTATTTTTATTGTTTGTCCTCCTCCTCTTTTTCTTTAAATATAGATTTTTTTTCCATTTTCCAAATTGTGCAAAAGACGATCAGTGGATACTTATGGTATTAGCAATTTGAATTTTATTTAAAACAAGCAGTCAATAAATTGTCGATGCTATGTGAAAGTATTGTTTTCTTGACTTGACTCCCACTTTTTAAATCAAAGGGGAATTAATATTAACATTGGAAAAGGAAGGGGCAAAATAAATTTGCAATTTTTATTGTAGTTTTTGTGTTGTGTTGTTTTAAAACAGAACAACCTTCTCGATGGACCCGGACACTCACATTGACTCGCTAGCTCAAGCAGAAGATATTGTCCTAGAAGGGACGTCAAAGTGGTCTTGCAAGATTGCCATAACAGGTCAGGCCATTATGCCTGCTCCTCTTGTAATACAATAAAACTAACACTTAAACGCAAAGCACTCAGTAAAGCAACATTCATATTATCTCAAAAATTTCTGTTACTGCAATACTATATCATGGCGATCAATTTATTTATACTGTGTCATTGCACAATTTCATGAATTAATTGATTCTTCAATAATTATACAGAATAACTAATTTCCATTAGAACTACTTACAAATTCACTATCCGTTTTAGTTTAAAAAGAAAATCACAACCATGATTGAAACTTTAGTTCTTAGAATCAACATCACGGTTAAACTTCAGAATCAGGATTAAACTAAATTAGATTTAAACAAAATTTATTCTTGTCAATCAAGAAATATGTGACGGATTTAATTATAAAATTAAAATAATTCACTAATTTTCCTGGTCCGCTTGATTAATTAATGAATTTAATAAATAAAAATGAAGTTCTTCACTAAATCTGTCCGTGGCCATTTCAATTGTAGCCGGGAATCAAATAGACTACATGACATTTGAAAAATGGCAAAAAGGAAGGAAAATTCAAAAAGTGGGGTTGAGGTGGGAAGTAAGTGTCCGAGTGGATCGAAGTCACGCTAGCGCAAGTGGTAGAGCAGCGGCGTATCAACCTGAAGGTCATTGTGTTCGAATCCCGCTCGTGACACTGACTATTTTTTTAAATCTCAGCTTATAACCTTAATTAATTGAAAGATTCGGACCACGAATACTAGTGAGTGTATTAAAAGAATTAGAAATGTTTAAACAAATACATGGGAATTAAAATCTGTCTTATGAACACAGGGCAAATTTTAAAATAAAAAGTTACGGATGTACGTCTGTACCAAGACAGCAGGTTAAGTAAAATAAAAATATTTTAAATCAAAATTTAAATGATTGTTGGTTGTGATCGAGGTTTTTCAACTAAACGTTTTTTTTAAATTTTATTATCCATTACATCATTTCAATTTTGTTAGAACCAAAAAGAGCATATTTTATCTATTTACAAGTGTTTGTGGCAAACTAAATCAAAAACTTTTTAACAAGTAATTAATTAGATTAAATAAGTACGTAAATAAAATAACTCTACCATTTATAAAAGCAGAATTACTAATTATATCAAACTTTTGAAATACAGTGGATATAAATTTTCAGTGAAATGAGATTTGTAAAAAATCTAAATTCATTTAAAGTAATAATTTATCATTATAAATATAATTAAAGTATAATTTTAATCATTGTCATGAATCTTTCAGTATTTTTGAAACTCTTACGAAATTTATAATTGTTCGAACAAAATTTAGTTTAAAATGAATATATAATGAATAAAAATTAGTTTCATATAAATGGAATTAATCCCCAACCCAAAAAAAAAAAAAAAAAAAAAAATTGTGCAATATCATAGTCGCATTTTAACCATATTATAGGTATTATAAAAACAATATATCAATCAGTATTTACACATTTAACATATTCAGTAGACTGTAGATTAAACTAAATTCAATAGAACAGAAAAATATAGATAGATGCAAAACATGTAGATAAGCTTGATTAATATAGTGTTGTGACTAAAAAGATTTTTGTTCTGGGAGCTGTAGAATTCAAAATGGGCATATATTTTTGTTACATTACAAGGCCAAAAACGTGCATGGGAGATTCATTTATTAAATGAGTTAACCACTGAAGAGTCTAACAAAGACAAAACAAGTTTTCAATTGTATTAAAATTAAAATTTACATAATTTGCCATATATGTTTTAAAAAATCCTCATGATACATTTCAATTTATGAGTTTATGTTAGTTTCCATTCGCACTAGGAATGCATGCAACCGTTTTTATTGTCTTAATGCCGCTACTGCTTAATTTATGTTTATTGAACACACACATATTCTTTCCGCATGTTGACCAATATTCACAGCCAAAAATGTAGACTTTTTTTTGTAGAAATAATATCATTTGCAATTGTATGTTATTTATTTAAAATTATTAGTTTATAAAATACACAGTTAACAATAGCGAATATTATTCAAACAATTACAAATTATTTTATCTAGCAAAAGCTTGTTGTTGTGTGTAGCAATTCATTATTTCTTAGAATTATAGAGAACTTAGCTTTCATATCAGCTTTAAATGCGCTTAGTTTTAATTTGAAAATAATTTAGTATGCTTGTAAATAAATTAAATAATAGTGATACTTTCAATAATTGAATATCCAGCAAGTAATTATTATCTTTCTGTTATGTATTTTATATTACATTATTACATACGTATAAATCAACGTCAAGCTTTACCGATATTCCACACGAGCTAATAATAATTTTTATTATGTAAAATCATATTTGAACATTCATTTTTTACGAAATTTGTTAATAATAAAGTTTCGAAATCATATTGAAAGGGTGTGGAGAAGTGGCATAAAGTTGAAGGAAGTGTATTAAGAGTGATAAAGTGTGTTTTTATTGATAATAAATTGTTAAAATAATGTGTTTAATGTTTTATTTTATAACCATAAACGTGCATAATTTTCAGGACAGCTTAATAGTTTATCTACCAATAAACGACTGTTTTATTATAACCGAGGAGCGTAACTCAGATTTCTAACATTAAAAATGTTATACGTGGTTTTCAGAAGATATTAGAGTAAAATGTAGAAGAGGTCTGAGAGGCCCAACTTTGATCAAGATTTTTGTGAAAACTGAAAACGCACTCACTAATGCCAGCTTACTTGGGAAGAGACTAGTTCATCGGACCGAAGAAGGATTCCAGCTTAACTTCCTCATCTCTTCGACTCGTCAGGATTTTCACCGGCTCTTCTCAGAGCCACACGTCACCAACGAACTGGAGTTTCACCTCGAAAACTATAAAGGAACCACGGGCCGTACCAGCTCACGGTTGAGGCTTTCCCGGTAACGCAGAACAGTTGGGACTGGTTATAATCGGCTGTTGTGAGGGCCCGCCAGGCGATTTAACATCAACAACAAGGACCCCCACCACTTTTGATCACGGAACACCATAAAGAGAGACTAAGATTTACTATCGAACACATATCGTGGACTATAGAAAAAATGAACTTTTTTACATAATACACGCTCAAGGTGCTGGTGAGGTTTGAAAAAAGCCCATTTGTAAATATCTCGGGTTTGAATGCAGGGCCGCTGGATTCGAACCGGGGACCTTTACCTTACAGTAATGAGCGCCGAATCAACGCCTAAACCGCTGCGGCCACAGACGCCCCCAATGAGAGGTCTTTTAAATGCCGTGAAAAAGGTGGAGAAAACCTGGAGAAGTCACTGATGTATGTAAAAACAGTAATTTTTTCGGAGGATCTACCTAAGAGGTCAACACGAAAAAAAAACTTCTTTCCAGTTTTCGCCGAGCATTCTACAGTTATTATACTGTCATTTTGCAGGGACTGTTTTATTATCATATAACAAAACAATTAAAAACGTAATAAAACAATGGCACAAAAATTGAATTTTTTAAAAATTTTATATATCTTACTTAAACCTTAACGGGGAAATAAAAATACATAGTGTCGTAGGCACAGAAGAACATTATGTTTTTTGGTGATCAGCATCAAAACGTTATTTAAAATTTAATAAGCTAATAATTAAAAAACAATAATAAAAAATAAATGAAAATAATAATTTAAAAAATAATAAGACCATTAAAAAACAATTGCACAAACTCATTAAATTCACTAATTTCGTGGTCCGCTTGACCAACTAATATCTTTCAATTAATTAAGGTTTTTAGTTGAGATAAAAACCACGGCATTTGAAAAATGGCAAAAAGGAGGGAAAATTAAAAAAAGGTGGTAAAAAATTAAATTAATTCACTAATTTTCCTGGTCCGCTTGATTAATTAATGAATTTAATAACTAAAAATGAAGTTCTTCACTAAATCTGTCCGTGGCCATTTCAATTGTAGCCGGGAATCAAATAGATTACATGACATTTGAAAAATGGCAAAAAGGATGGAAAATTCAAAAAGTGGGGTTGAGATGGGAAGTTAGTGTCCGAGTGGATCAAGGTCATGATAGCTCAAGTGGTAGAGCAACGGCGTATCTAGTTGAAGATCGTGGATTCAAATCCCGTTCGTGCCGTTGATTTTTCATCACAATTAAAAACCCTAATTAATTGTAATATGTTAATTGGTCAAGCACACGGCGAAATTCGTGAATTTAATGAGTTTGTGGAATTGTTTTTCCATGGTTTTAATTGTTGTGGTTTTTATATGATAATAAAACAGCCCTGAAGATGGCAGTAAAAGAACTGTCGAAAGCTCGGCGAAAACCGAAAGGAAAAGTTTTTCTCTGTTTTGACCTCTTCCGTAGAACTTCCGAAAAAATTTGATGTTTCCACCAGGTCGATAACCCAGCTCATCGTTGAAAACAGTAATACATGGAGGAGTTTATGTCATGTACAATAACAATCTAAACCCTTGAAGGACTTAAAATATTTAGAGATCATCCTAGCGGACCATTAGTGTCTTTTATGCCTTTTGTAGGCTCTGAATTATGATACATAACATAAAATATGTGTTATGGAATACCTGAACAATACAGATATCCAAACCCTTGCAGGGAGTCTTTGAAATACGGTTTTTAACAATTTTTTAAAATATAGTAATTCAATCATTGAAAGTATCACAATGTAACTTTGATGATATTTATATTCGTATTATTTTTACTTTTCTATTCTAAATGTTATTTTAATTTAATTTTTTTACAGTCATTTGCGCTCAGGGTTTGATCGCAAAGGACAAGAGTGGCACGTCAGACCCTTATGTCACTGTCCAAGTGGGTAAAGTCAAGCGAAGAACACGAACCATGCCTCAGGAACTAAATCCAGTTTGGAATGAAAAGTTTTACTTGTGAGCAAAATAAATATTCAATTTATTAATTTAAACACACATTAAATTCATTTTTCAGTGAATGCCACAACTCGTCTGATCGGATCAAAGTCAGAGTTTGGGATGAAGATAATGATCTAAAATCTAAGCTCAGGCAAAAGTTGACTAGGGAGTCGGATGATTTTCTCGGTCAGACAATCATTGAGGTTCGTATCTGTTTATTTCTAATTCTGTTCAAAGATCACAATTTTAAAATTTTAATCTAACAGGTAAGGACTTTGTCCGGGGAAATGGAAGTTTGGTACAACCTGGAAAAGAGGACTGACAAATCGGCTGTATCTGGTGCAATCAGGCTTCACATAAGTGTGGAAATTAAGGGGGAAGAAAAAGTAATTTTAAAATGGGTCAGAAACGTTTTTTCAGAGGTTTCATACACTTGTTGATTCCAGGTGGCTCCATACCATGTTCAATACACGTGCCTTCATGAAAATCTATTCCATTCGCTGTGCGAAGAAAATAATGGTCTGGTGATTCTTCCTTCTGTGAAGGGAGATGATGCCTGGAAAACATACTTTGAGCCTCCAGGGCAGGAGATAGTTGAGGAGTTTGCTATGAGATACGGAATAGAGAGCATTTATCAAGCAATGACGTATGCTTTAATTTATTTTAATTATAAAAACTTTCTTTTTATGAAATAAATTTATTTTTAATGCAGGCATTTCCATTGCCTCTCGACGAAATACCTCTGTCCTGGTGTGCCTGCAGTCATGAGTACTCTCCTAGCTAACATCAACGCCTATTACGCGCACACAACCGCTACTTCTGCTGTTTCGGCAAGCGACAGGTTCGCCGCATCAAATTTTGGGGTAAGTCTGTTTACTATAAGCACAAGTAACAACGGTATAATATTATTTTAAATTTGCAGAAAGAAAAATTTGTGAAGTTGCTGGATCAGCTGCACAACTCCTTGAGAATAGATTTATCGATGTACAGGAATAACTTCCCGGCTTCCAGCAAAGAGAAACTGATGGATTTGAAATCCACTGTGGACCTTCTCACCAGTATCACATTCTTCCGAATGAAAGTAAGATATTTTTTGTGATTAGTGACCGTTAGTCGATGATTATTCGTAAATCGTGAGATGCGGTCTGGTGTGATGTAGGTTTCAGAAAAACGTTTTCTTTATCGTGATACCCAGAGATCAAACTACAGTTTCATGGCCCTTGTAACTCCCATGGAAAAATTTTAAATTGCAGTATTTTTTTTTTAATCGAAAATGATATCTTATGATGATGCGGTCATTTTGTGATGTAGGTTTCAGAAAAACATTTTCTTTACCTTGCCAACGTTTCGATCATTATTGAGATCATCTTCAGGATCTGGGATTTACAATCATTATATAAATTTAACAAATACATGTATGTGGAAAAAAGTGAATTTATAAATTGTGTTTTATATTCAATCAAAGTATTTCTACTCACTCAAAATGTTTGTTTTCTGTTTATTCTTGCCATTCAACAGCACACGCAAGAATGGTACAATTACGCAAAAAAGAAACACTCCGAGTGAGTAGAAATACTTTGATTGCATTTTTAAAAAAGTTGGATTATATAAATTCACTTTTTTCCAACATGTATTTATTAAATGTAAACAATGTTCGTAAATCCCAGGCCCTGAAGATGATCTCAATAATGATCGAAACGTTGGCAAGGTAAAGAAAATGTTATTCTGAAACCTACATCACAAAATGACCGCAGCTCACGATATCCGAGTAAGATATTTTTTTTCGATTAACACAAAATTCTGCAATTTAAAAATTTTCCATGGGAGTCACAAGGGCCATGACACTGTAGTTTGATCTCTGGGTATGACTCATTGCTGGATATATATACGAATTTAGAAAAAACAATGTTTATTGATGAGGTTTGATGATTTCCGAAATGAAAATACTCTACAATGAAAACTAATAAGAAAGTAAATGTTTTTCATAAAACTTGTTTTTAAAGCAAAAAGTTAAACTAAAAAAAGAATAAATTCAGGTTGTCTTGACCAGCATCTGTGAACAAAAATAGCTTTTTCAAAAAGGGAATTTCTTAATCCTCCTTTACTGTGGTGGCATTAGAGCACTCATATACATGAACCATTTTTTCCCAAAAATCGATTTGAACATTTAGAAAATGGATACTAATGTTTCTGTAAAGGAAGAACAAATTTAACAGAATTTCAATCAAATATAGTTTTTATTTACAGGTTAAAATTAGTTCTGCTAACCTCAGTTCTAGTAAATTAGTCTCACAGTTTCAGACTCAAAAAATATCACAATTCTGTTAAAAAATGCACAATTTAAACGTCATATAAAATATAAAAAATTAATACGAAAAGTTTAATTTCACAAAATTTTAAAATTGTAATACAAACTTTCTACATCATAGGTCGACGAAAAGTCGGGGCAAATCAAAATTTTATGTTTCCCGTACATCGATTTTTTAGAGCATGTACAGTATGAGTTTCCTTTCCTGTTGATGACGCAGAAGTCGCACCGTCTCCTTCTTTTGGTCGTACTATTGCCAGAAGATGCCGCCTGTCTTTTTAGGTTCTTGCCTAGCTGCTTACTATCATCGCTTAGATTCGTCGGAAGACGTTCGTTAGGGAATCTTATGTCCATCTACCCCCAAGCTAACTCAATGGTTAAATGTTTGAGAATCATCGATCGTATGTGTTAGGGCATAGCTATAAAGCAAAAAGGGTTAAATAATAAAAATTATTACAGCATAAGTTATATAAGGTGTGGTCGAATCTGACCTACACATTTCTACTACATTTGGGTCTGATCCGACTAAAGAGGTAATAAGTAAAAAAGGGTACGTACCTTATCGATGGGATCGAGCCAACGGCTTCCGCACGGAAAAGAAGGAGGTGCCCATGGATGACAGATTGAAGCGCAGATGGCGCGTCATAAATATTTCACCTGAGTCGGGTCCGACCCACCGTAGTAAAGGAGGGTTAACTTTATAGATATCTTGTTCTCTCTCTCTACTATGTTGAGACTGAATGTATTTATTAGCAATAAAATGTGTGTTATGGGTTGATGGCAGAATATCCACTTCACCATTAAAATCGACCGTCAATTAGATTAATTATTTAATGAACATCCATACGCTCTGAGCTTACACAATTCGGCAATTCTATTGCAATTATACAATTCATCAGGAGGTAAATTAAAATAGCTTGATGTAAATGTGGCTTAACTGCAATCATATTCAATGGGTCGGTAATGCAGAATGATTAGAAAGAACTAAGAATGATTGAGTGTTAATTTAATCGTTTTAGATTTAAAACTAATGACGCTGACTTTTTTATCTCAACTAAAAGCCTGAATTAATTGATTTCTATTAATTGGTCGAGCGGACCACGAAAACCAGTGAATTTAATGCTAAAATGAATTATATGTAAAGCTCTCCGCGGCCATTTCATTTGTCACCGAGAATCAAATAGATTACACGACATTTGAAAAATGGCAAAAAGAAGGGAAAATTAAAAAGTTGGGGTTGAGATGAAAAGTTAGTGTCCGAGCGTATCGAAGTCACGATAGCTCAAGTGGTAGAGCAGAGGCGTGCGTATCTTGACGAAGATCGTGGTTTCGAATCCTGCTCGTGACATTGACTTTTTTATCTCAACTAAAAACCTTGATTAATTGAAAGTTTTTACCAAGCAATAATAAATAAGCTTATAGCGAGCCACTTGAATAAAATGTAGGGAAATTGATTCTAAAAATAGCTTCGCTGTATTTCTCACATTCTTTTTTCTTTCGATTTCAACTGTAATAAATTCATCTATATTTCACATTTTAAAATATTGTTAAATTAGCATAGTAAGATAGCTATGCAACCTAGTCGTTTGTTGTAGAGATATTTTAATAAAAATTATGACAATGAACTTAATATTTTGTTTACTAACCTGTCAATTCTAGGTTCACAATGACTTTTTATCTAAACTAAAAACCTTAATTAATTGAAAGATATTAATTGGTCTAGAGGACCTCGAAAACTAGTGAGTTTAAAATTAATGCTCATATAAATTTAATAGGTCCAAGAACTTTCAAGTCCACCTCGAGCAAGTACCGTTGTTAAAGAGTGCGTCAAGGCATGTCTGAGAGCGACCTACCAGTTCTTGTTCGAGAATTGCCACGAGCTGTACAACCGTGAATTCCAGGTAGGGAAATCTTGTAATAACAAGCGATCCAAAAGCTATATATATTTTTAATTTTAAGGTGGATCCAAATGAGGCAAAACGAGATGCTGAGGACAATGGGCCAAGACTGGACAGCCTTGATTTCTGGCACAAAATCATTGCCCTGATTGTATCTGTGATAGACGAGGACAAGAATAGTTACGTTCCTGTTCTCAACCAATTTCCTCAAGAACTGAACATCGGCCAAGTATGATTACCAACTGATTATAAGAAAAAACCCGAATTTAAATGTTTCGTAATTCCAGCTCTCGGCCGCGACAATGTGGAGCCATTTTGCAGTTGACATGAAATACGCCTTGGAAGAACATGAACAGCAACGGCTGTGCAAATCTTCCGCTTACATGAACCTCCACTTCAAAGTGAAATGGCTTTATACTAAATACGTATCTGACGTTCTAACTTTTAAGGACTCAGTACCTGAATATCCAGCTTGGTTCGAGCCTTTTGTTATGCAGTGGTTAAACGAAAATGACGACGTGTCTCTAGAATATCTCCATGGTGCCTTCAATAGAGACTTGAAAGATGGAGTAAGGCTTAAAATTCAACGATTTAAGGATGAATTGTCTAATAAATATTTCTGTTTCAGTTCCAAAAAAGCTCCGAACACGCTCTATTTTCTAATTCAGTTGTAGATGTTTTTACACAACTTACTCAGTGTTTCGATGTAGTGTCAAAACTAGAGTGTCCAGACCCGGAAATCTGGAAACGATATATTAAACGGTTTGCAAAGACGATTGTAAAGGTCCTCATGGCGTACGCTGATATCGTAAAGCGAGAGTTTCCTGGACAATTAAAAGAAGAGCGAATTGTACGTTACTGTGCGTTTAATAATTAGGGAAAATTTAAATCTTCGTATTATATTTTTTCCAGGCGTGCATCCTCATGAACAACATCCAGCAGCTAAGAGTACAACTGGAGAAAATGTTTGAATCAATGGGGGGCGAAAAGCTAGAAGAAGACGCTGCAAACATCTTAAAAGAACTACAACAAAGTTTAAATTCATCACTAGATGAACTGGCAATATTATTTGCCACCAGGTACGTTTTTATTTTTTTTAAATTTTTAAATGAGATTGAAAACTAATTGGGTGTTTTTGCAGTCTGGAAAATCGAATAACAGTAAGTGTGAAAGAGCTGGGTGATTTGTTGCTCGCTATTAAAGGAGGTGGACAGATCGGAAACCAGCCTACACAGCGTAACACTGTTGCTGCCGAAGCAGACGAAGTGTTGCGACCTCTGATGGTTCTTCTTGACGGTACTATTCAAATTTTCAAAAAAATAAATAAATGAACATAATATTTGTATGTGTTAATATTTTCAGGGTCTCTTTCCCTTTACGCTGAGTCTTGTGAGAAGACTGTCCTCAAGAGGCTGTTGAAGGAACTATGGAAAATTGTCATGAGAATCCTAGAAAAGACTGTCGTCCTGCCCCCTATGACTGACAAGAGTGTAAATAAAATACCCGTTTATTATTTTCTGTATAAATTAATTTTAATAACACTAACGAATTAATTATAGATGATATTGAAAAATCTTACTGACAATGCGAAAAACTTGGCGGCCAACGCAAAGATCGAGGATATGTCCAGGTTGTTCAAGAATCACATGGCAGGAAAACAAGACGTCAAGAACGCACTCAGCGGTGTCATTGTAAGTCGAGAAGTTAATTAACATAATATTCCATCTCATCCGATTTACGTACAGGAGGTGGAAAAGAATTTATCACCGAAACAATGCGCCGTACTTGATGTCGCCTTGGACACTATCAAACAGTACTTCCATGCTGGTGGGAACGGCTTGAAAAAAGCTTTTCTGGAAAAGAGCCCGGAGCTCCAGTCGCTCCGATACGCCCTTTCGCTTTACACCCAGACTACCGATACACTCATCAAGACATTCGTCACGACTCAGGCCAATCAAAGTATAATTATTTTTATTACTAGATTTGAAGTATGGTGTTCAAGTACTCAATGTGATCCGAGCATGAAGTCAATATTTGTTGCTTGATCAAACTGTAAATAATTTCTTACATATTTTTCTGAAAAAATTTTACATCGAAGTTTTACGTCAAGCAATTTTAAAAGTTAGATAACTTCAAAATTTAAAAAATAATACTTTCGTATTTTAAATCCTAGAACGGTGTTGAGCTTTATTATATAAAGCTATTCAAACTCACCACATAAAATTTAAAAATATATCTTACATCATAGGGAATATACACAAAATGGTTCTCTTTTGGTCTGTTCTCTTTTATGTTCAAAAATTTTCACTAATGCTCTAAAATAATCAACACTGATGATGACAAAAACCCGACAGAACAAACCACAAACACTATGAAAACTCAACTAGGATGACTGGTTGCGACCAAACTACAAAAATTGGTACTATTTGTAAATTTTATCGATGGGTTTAATTTAATGCAATCTAATTAATTAATTCATAAAACTGGTACTTACCTTCTTTCATAGGAAAATAAATAATTAACTTAAAAAAATAAGAATGGGTCAAAATGCTTGATGTGATATATTTTTTAAAAACACACTATTTTTCGTGGCTTGCTTGATTCAATTTGCAGATTTAATGCAGTTTTAAGTGAAGAAAATTGTTACAAATAAATTTCCAATGTATCTTTGAAGTCGTCTCATGAGCAATAACTATTTATGTAAAAACAATGGGAGGCTTTTGAAATGTGAAATTTGTAAATTTTCTTTTATTTCCCTTTTCAATTTCAGTTGACCCGTTGGGTCAAAAAATGTTACCAGTTCAAGGTTTTTTTAAAATTCAATTAATTTAGGTTTTTAGTTGAGATGAAAAAGTCAGTGTCACGAGCGGGATTCAAACCCACAACCTTCGGCTAGATACGCCTCCACTCTACCTACTTTTTGACTCAAGTGGTATAGGTCGTGGGTTCGAATTTCGATCGTGCCACTGACTTTTTCATCTCAACTAAAAACCTAAATTAATTGAATTTTA
>CM077113.1:16194483-16243080 GCA_039619505.1 Cimex hemipterus
TCACTCTGGATCTCAGTATGTTCTAAAAAACCAAATTTAAATGCCAAACTATCGACCAACAAGAATTCCAGCTTCCAGGCTTACCAATAATGTGGCAAGGAGGCGAAGCGAACCTGATAGACCCAAACATAAAGGGCAGGTAGGCCAAAATGAACGGAAACGAAGAACATACTATATATCAATTTTTAGCAATTTTTATTAAAATTTACTGGTTTTCGATCGACACAGAAGACAATGTAAATAAAAGAAGTAAAACTATTTTTTTTTTATTCTTCTTGCCCAGTTCTATCTTTGAGTTAGCTATTACTAGTTTTGTATTTTATTCTGTCCTTAATACAAATAATGAAAAATAAAATACTTTCCTTAAATGTCACGTTTTTGGAACACAAACTCCAATGTTAAGCCAATTTGTATTCCAATAGCTTTTTTTTTAAATTATACTGAGAAAAATATGGCTACTAAGGTCAATAATGGATGTGTTCTTGCCGACATCTTGAAGATCCTGAGAGGGAAGACAATCGAGAACAGAGGTTTGAGTTGCAAGATTGTGCAAGAGAAAAAAATTGTTCATTTTGGTTCCTCCTTGACCCCACATTTGAGACGGGGAGGGGCACAAATCTTCCTGTTAACTTAAGAAGTTAAGGCTGTAAACATAAGAACAAATGTGAAATTTGTTTTTCCTCATATCCCATATTGTTTAAATGGCTGAAAACCCACATGATCCATTACACTGTCATTAGAGCATGTCCACTGATTCGAATGGAATTTAGCTGTAGTATTTAGGAGCATTTTTTTCCACCTCTGGCACAATTTACCACTAATAACTAGACGAGCATTTTTCCTGATTTGTTACAACCTTTATTAGTTTAAACTATTAAAAAATGTCATTCAGATAGACAAAATGCAAATAACTCAACTGTTAAATGTATCATTAATTAAAATGTTTATTAACTCGGACTTTTTACAAAGACTAATTTTCGTGGTCCACTTGACCTATTAATATCTTTCAATTAATTAAGGTTTTTAGTTGAGATGAAAAAGTCAGTGTAACGAGGGGGATTCGAACCCGCGACCTTCTGCTAGATACGCCCCTGCTCTACCCGTTGAGCTACCGTGACCGTCAGCCAGGTCGTGGGTTAGAATCTCGCTCGGGTCATTGACTTTTTTAATCTGAACAAAAAACTTTAATTATTTGAAAGATATTAATTGGTCAAGTGGACAACGAAAACTACTGAATTGAAAAAGTTAAAATGAAGTGTACCTTCACGAAATATCTCCATGGCCAGTTCAATTGTCGCCGGGAATCAAATAGATTACACGACATTTGAAAAATGGCAAAAAGGTGGGAAAATTCAAAAGGTGGGGTTGAGTTAGTGTCCGAGTGGATCGAGGTCACGATAGCTCAAGTGGTAGAGCAGCGGCGTATCCAGCCGAAGATCGTGGGTTCGAATCCCACTTGTGACATTGAACTTTTTTTGCTTAACTAAAATCCTTAATTAATTGAAAAATTGTATAAAGAAATAATAAGTAAATTTATAACTAGTGAATTGTATAAAATGTAGGGAAATTGGTTCTAAGAATAGTTTTGTTATATTTCTCACATGCTTTTTTGTTTCGATTTCATCTGTACTAAATTCATCTATATTTACAAAATTAAAATATTGTTAAATTAGCATATTCAGATAGCTATGCAAACTAGTCTTTTGTTTCAGAGATATTTTTGATAAAAATTATGACAATGCACTTAATACTTTAACTAACTTGCTAGATGTACTCGTTGAACATTCTAGATTGGAAAATTCATTTTAGTTTATATAATTTATTAATTGGATTATGTGACTTTCAGATGTTCAACCGAGCGATGAAGGAAGTGTGGGTGAAATTTCAATTCAAATCGACTTATTCACACATCCGGGTACCGGGGAGCACAAAATCACCACAAAAGGTAATAATGTTTTTTTTTCCTTTAGGCGAATTTCGACAATTAATTGGTTTGGTTTACAGTCGTGGCAGCAAATGATCTTAAGTGGCCAACGACAGGCATGTTCAGGCCGTTCGTCGAGGTGAACCTGATTGGTCCCCACCTAGCCGACAAGAAGAGGAAGCAGGCGACCAAGTCCAAGTCAAACAACTGGTCGCCGAAGTTCAACGAAAGCTTCAACTTGTGAGAGATTCAAACATTTTATCTGTATAGTTTCGCAAATTGATTTTTTTTTTTATATTTGTTACAGCATGATCGGAAATGAAGAACAGCTCGAATACTTTGAACTTCACATATGCGTGAAGGACTACTGCTTTGCACGGGATGATAGGCTGGTCGGTGTCGCTCTTATGCAGCTGAAAGACATCATCGAACAAGTATGAAACAATACTATTATATATATTAAAAATAAATTTTAATTTCAGGTTTAATCTGTTAATTATTTTAAAACAACTAAAATACAAATTGACATGGTATTTTTAATTAAATATTTTAACAAAAGGGGGTGCTTATATGTGCATCCGACTCTGATTTGCCTCGCTTGTGAATCCAACAGCACATAGAATTTTAACCTATCATTATACATTAAACGTACTTTCAAGTAATTCAGGCACTCCGACACGACACGCAAGAAATGCACAAGCACACAGAAGACAAACACTTTGAGCCCTGAAGATGATCTCAATAAAGATCGAAACGTTAGCACGATAAAGAAAATGTTTTTATGAAACCTAGCATCACACCAGACCGCATCTCACGATATCTGAATAATTATCGATTACGGTCACTAATCTCTAAGCAGTACTTTCAAGAGGTTGACCTATCTGCCACAGTCAACGTCACTTATCTATCAGTATTTGAAGGTTAAGCCATCGTGTTTGATTATCTTCTTTTTTTATATGTGGGACTTGGGATTGTTACTTATTACGCGGCTCGATATCGAGAGCTTGTAAGAAGCCTTTTATTATGAGCAATTATGCTGTCTATGGTTATGTGTACTAACTAAACCTGCTTGAAGATATTTGCCTTTTGCCCTGCTTCCTCTGAGTATTGTCTGCATTTCAAACCTTATGAATTTGCTCAAAGCTTTGCAGCAAACTATTTGACAGTGCCACAATTTTTGACTACGTCAAAAGCAAACCCTTCTAACCTTCTAGGAAAATGGCAAGTCGATCTCTCCTAATGACTAATAGACTACCCATAGCTATCCACAGGGTAATCTCACATCATTTGTCTACAATGCCTCATATTAACATCCCTAAATGTACTCGATTCAGTCATATGGACCATAGGACAAAAACATCTTTTAAGAAAAACGTCTAGTACTTCATAGCAGTTATGGCCACGCATAGGACAAGTCCAGCCTATTTCGAGTTGGGTACCCAAACACATTTTATTTGAAGATAAATTACTCTCGGTTATGCTGAACGCCATCTAATGTACCAACCCAGAATCCAGTACAACAGGATTTAAACAACATAGGGCTGGAAAGAACGACGTTAGAAACTGAGAAAAAAAATAGTAATCGTCCTCTCTGGGTTCTACCAGTCCTAATTTTCACAGGTGATCACCCTACCGATAATTCGTAAATATTCTTCAAAATGAGGAATATTTGATGTTATAGGGACATTTGCCGGGTGGTTAAGCGCTCAGCTTGTATTTACTAAAACATACTGGTTTGAATCCAAGCGCAACTCGCGAAATTTTAAATGGTAACAGAATATTGTGAAAAAGTTGGACCCATGTCCTCGACAACCAATGGCCATATGGAAGTTATGGAGCAACTAAACGTCCCTCAGACCGACAAATCAGCTAAGTCGGGCGGGTCCAGGTGCCCGCCCAATATCATAATCAGCATTTCTTTGAACTAGTACAAAAAACCTTAATCCCCAAATATCCTTGCCTTAACCTTTCGATAGCCTTATGCCCAACACTCTGTCGGTTTAAAATTAAACTTTGTACAATTTTGCCAAACTTTTTTTTAAAGTATTCTTCGAGAGATTACTTAACTTGGATGTCATATTTTCCTGTATGACAAGAATTTCTTGGCCATTTAATTACTTAATCTGACGTTAATTTGCAATGTCTCTACCGTATATCTGCAATTTTATCTGCTTTTTTTCAAAATCTTCCGCATTTGTTATGCACAAGCTAATCAGCTGTTGTTTTTTGTTTTCAGGGTTCATGCGCATGCTGGCTGTCATTGGGAAAACGCATCCAGATGGACGAGACCGGTTGGACAATACTCAGGATCTTGTCTCAGAGGTCAAACGATGAAGTAGCTAAGGAGTTCGTCAAACTCAAGTCCGACATCAGGCCGGAAGACCCTCTGGCCGCCACATGAGACGACCTTCTTCCCAATAACACATTTCATCGACAGGAGTTTGTATCTTTCGGACTGTAAATATCTCTTTAGTTAAAATCTAGGTTAGTTAACAAAATATAAATTATCATCAATAAATTGTCGCGCTGAAATTGATCACAATGTCAGGTTTATGTAAATGTAAATCTCCGGCTTTTGTGGTGGAAAGTTACTGAAGACTGTTGTCAGAATAAGTTTTATTATTCGCCGGTTGTTTGGGACTGTCAATCGAACATATGCCGTAAACTCTCAGGTATCCATGCTCAAATTATTTAATATTTTGTGCCAATATTTTACACTTTTTCTGAAATTTCGGTCTACAAAAAAAAAAAAAAAAAAAAAAAAAAAAAAACGAATTACGCACACAAATTGGTATCTTATTCGGTATTATTATTATTATTTTTTTTTTAAATTGAGATGAGATATTTACAAGAATTTAACGCTTGAGGTTTCATGATGAAATGTGTTTTTGAGAACCGATTAAACAGAACAAAGCGCACATTATGACAGGTTGGAATTATAGATAATAATCAAATAATTCGTATTTTATGGCGATTCTATGAATTAAGCCATTTGGCAATTGATATATTTATTCTTTACTTATTGTGTTTTTTTTTTCTATTTTTCATTATCCTGTGAAAATGAATGTAAATTATGTGATTATTGTTACTTATTCATATCTTGTATATATTAATTAACAAAAATGAAAACATTGTCGGTTCAGTATAACTTCGACCATTTGTAATTTTCACAGAATAAATAGAGGCGGACTTATTGTACATTTGTGTGATTCCATAAAAATCATTCAGACTTGTTTATGATTTGTTAATGTAATTGTGTAGTTCTCGGTTATGTTGACATGTTATAGGACTGTTACGGATTTTATTGAGAGCTATGGAATTATAAAATACACATTATTAATGTACATAATATTATATAAATAAACAAAAGTAACATTTATATTTTTTTATTACACTCTTTGAAGTTGACTATTTAGTTCAATATTAAAATTATTAAAATTTAAAGAACTGAAAAGAAAGCGTACGTTAAAAATTTATCACTGCATGTTTGTTAATGATATTGAACAAACTATTAATTATAACTATATTTTAATGTGAAAATGATTTAAAGTTGTTAAACATTTGAAAAAGAAACAATGTTTTTCAAGCTGATGTGTATTTTGAACTTTTTAAAATTGTTAAATATTTAGTACTGTTTTTAAATTCATGTGCTACATATCTCCCGTACAATAGCTTTATCTTTTTTAAACAGGGCGTTATCATAAACTATAATGTATGATTTGTTATCAATTACAAAATTAGATAACAGATTATTATGACTGCATTTTTTATTAATCTAAAAATAATATAATATTTTTGGCTTTTTATTATATATGATTATATAAGACAAATAGCAAATTCAATAAAAAAAATGTATAATGCAAAATACTTTATCTTTGTAAAAAAAAAGGCTAAAAGGTCACATTTTTAATATTCGCTGTAGCATATAACAAACCTTCTCCCTCCCATTGCTACATTACTGACCCATAATACAATACAAAGTGTTTTGATTTCGCGAAAAAAAAAATCTCAATGTTGTACTGAAATTTTCGGTGGATTTTTCATATAATAACTTATTCTCTCGAAAATTAAATTTGCTTAACCGTTATAATAATCATTATTATCATATGTGATATTTACAATTTAAAATATCTGCGAAGCAAAGTGTGAAAATATAATTTTTTTTTCTTTATGCACCTTTTGGGCAGAGGTATTCAATTACAGCTCAGCTTGCAGATCTACGTTCCGTTTTTCTTTGTGGGTACGTAAATGTTTACAGTCTACTTTGAATATGTAAATAAATTACTAATGTTTAAAAAGAAAAAAAGCTATCTGTGCAAGTACGGAATATTTTGCATATCAAATTATGAACGTTTTGTAAAAAAAAAAATCTTAACTTGTAAGACTCATTTATTATGGAATTTTGCTGTATTGCATTCAAATGAACCAATGTGATAAGAGTGTGTTGGCTAATCCTCTATTTAGATGTGTTCATTGTTATACAATATATATATATAAATTATTTACATGTCCATTTTAAATAAAAATATATATTCAAATTTAAGATATGAAAAAAATTGCTGACAATATGTTTAATAATAGCGAGTATCTATAAATAAAACAAAGATTAACCTTAATTTATAATTTTCAAACAAAATTCGTATGGTTTTATATATTTTGTTTGGAGATAAAATAAGTTCAGAAGTATTAAATATTGTTCCTACATTTATTTTTTTAAATAAATCGAATTAAAATTTTGCTTAACTGAGTCATGCACTTAATTATTCAACTTCTACTTTTAAATTTCTTTTCAAATATTTTTCTTTATTCGTACAAAGAAAAATCGAGTCTACGTTAAAATTTTAAAATTTATTAAAGCTAAATTTAATGTTTTATTTTATGTTATGACTCGCTTGGGCTAAAATTTTGTGGGACATGAAACATTGAACTTTGATCACTGGTCTCTTTCTAATTTTGATCGTACGATTTGCGTATCCTACATCTCAAAACGGAAATGTAACTTTTTGGAAGGAAAAACGAAAAACTTGAAAAAAAAATATATATGTTAACGACCGATTACCCTGTACAAATGTATAATAAAAAAAACGTAAAAAAAATACGCCGTGTATTTTGAAAGATTGAGGTAAAAAAAATTTTGATTTAAGCGTTACATGTGGAATTACAAAACTGTCCTGTCAATATAATACATCGTGTGCATTTTCTTAATTATATTACAAACTACTCACTGTAAAGTAACTGCACAAAATACGGTCTTCAGTATATTTTTTTTATATAAATTTATTTAAAGAAACTACTTTCACTTAAATTAATAAAAAAATGAAATAAAAAAAACAATTATATATATGTATATATATACATATATATTTGTTTGTTTTATATATATATATATATATATAAAGTAAATATTGAAAATGTGTATTAAACACAATTTTTTTAAAAGGTCTTTTAAAATAAATAACGTGGTGCATTTAGTACATGCATGATACACAGTATGGAAATTTCGATGTAAACTATATATTGTAAAATGCTTTTTATTACCATAACAAAAACAAGCTTTTATTTTTTCTATCATGTACAAGTCAGAATATAAGGCATTGTAAATTTTCATTGAATGAAAGTCTTGTATATTATTGGAATATATGCATGTGTTTTTTCAAAAATAATAAAAAAATTCTAGTGTTCTACTTTGTAAAAACCTATTCCATATTATAATAAAATATTTGCTATTTTTAAGTTCTCTTAATAATTAAAATAATCTGCATCGACCAATCATCACATTTTCATTGCCTTATTTTTAATCCAAAACCCACACACACACACACACACACACAATATATATATATATATTTCATTAGTAAAAATTAATTTAATTATCTCTATAAAAAGTATATACATTGTGGTGTATATACATATGATTTTTTCTTTAGATGTACCGTGAGAGAAGCCAGCTGCTCTTCTAGCTTTCTGAATAATTACATATTATTCTAAGTAGGTCATGGCTATCCCCTCTTCCCCCCCCCAATGGATACCAGGTACTGGAGGAGTCCCCTCATAATCACTGCAGCCGTACAGCTTATTGTACTAAATCCCTGGCTTCTTATGTTTGGGGGAGGGCTCGCAACACAAAGTGAACTTGAGTCCCCGTTGTACCAGTGTTCTTCCATCGAAGAAACTCATTTTTGAAGGGGTGAGTACCAAATTCAGGGTCGCTGAGATCGGGCCGCGATGAGTGCCTTGTCAATTTCTTTCAATTACGGCCACTGGTCCCTTCAGGCGTCAGAAAAATTCCGGAGGCGACAGTGAGGATCTACTAGCCGAGAGTCTGACGCCTTAACCACTCGGCTACCGCCCCCCACCCCTTCCCCTCTTCAATCGCCTAATAATGTTTAAAGGCTAGGTGGGCAATGTCGGTTATGCATGGAGAAATGGGTTGGAAGAGAAGTCAATGGTTTATAGAATGTGAATCATTTATTGAGTATTAGGTTTTTAACTAAAGGATCGCTGTGAAAGGTAGTTTTGAACAACAGTAGTGAGTGGTGACAGTTGTTCTGAGGAGTTTGGATTCTTTGTATGTTGGAAGGTTTTAATCTATATGTCTCATTCGTTTTCAGTAGTGTCCTTTTTTTTCTTTTTTTTTTTTACATAAGAAGCGTCTGTTCTTGTTTGTCGGTTGCAGGATGTTAGTGGGGGTAGAACCCAAGGTAGTTTACAGAGTGAATTTTTGAGATAATAATTACGGAGATGAAAATAAGTTAATGGCACGAGAGGGATTCGAACCCACGACCTTCGGACAGATACACCGCTGCTCTACGGCCATCGTCACTTCGATCCACTAGGACATCAACTCTCCATCTCAACCTCAACTTACGAGTTTTGCCTCCTTTTGCCACATTTCAAATGTCGTGTAATCGGTTTGGATTCTCGACGACAATGGATGACGAGGTTGAGATGGAGAGTTGATGTCAGAATGGATCGAGGACACGATGGCTCATGTGGTAGAGCAGCGGCGTGTCTAGCAGAAGGTCGTGGGTTCGAATCCCTCTCGTGCCATTAACTTTTTTTAATCTCAACTAAAACCCGAAATTAATTGTTATATATTAATTGGTCGAGGGGACCACGAAAACAGTATATAAAATTTTTGAGATAATAGTACTATTGAGCAATACTTTTAGCCTTTTCCGATTGACCAAAGATGGCATCATTAACACCAATTTCAAATGCTTCAATTTGTTAGCGACAGATTTTGCATTGGTTCCCTAGGATTCAAGAAACTGTAGTGAATCAAACCAATTGAGGCCCAGCAAAGAATCACCATCACCTTTTTTATGAATTAGTGCTGCTTCTCCTTTGCCAAACCAATGTCAGAACGTTGTTAAAGCAGAGAATCGACTTTTTATAACAAGCAACAATATTATGTAGAAAAGGTTCTTTTCTGTTTCGGCATAGAAGTGTTGCTCTCCCTGTATAACGATTTAATAAGTAAGTCCGGTTGATCAATTAATATATTTCAATTAGTTAAGGTTGTTTGTTTAGTTAAAAAGGTCAGTGTCAAGAGTTGGATCGAGTTCACGATAGCTCAAGCGGTAGAGTAACGGCGTATGCAGTCGAAGATCTTGGGTTCGGATCCAGCTTGTAACATTGAGTTTTTAATCTCAAATAAAAACGATAATTACTTTATGATGACGAATTTTGTGGAGGTCGTTTAACGCATGACGAATCTACCTTTCGAGGTTTCTGGCCTTACCGATTGCCTTATTTAAGGTGGTCAGCGACAGACGCAAACAGAAAGATTTTCTCCAAGTTCTTGTAGGATTTTTTTTCGACCAAAAGTTGAAGACCATCACCTTCGCTCCACAATCTTCTTTGTCTTCAAGGCTCTCATTCTTGACATTTTGAAACTATCTTTGAACGGTGCTCTCACTCACACTGCCATCGCTCCCATCTAAATTAATGTTTCTAAATGTTTGGACGTCGTTCCGACCGATTTAATTATGCGAAAAAGACGCGTTGACTTCTTAGTAAAGATCCAATTATTCCCAAGTAGTAAAATGCATTATTTTTCATTCAACCCATTCAATTTACGTTTATTTACCCACAGTCTCCAGTTTTATCCATTTATTATGTTTAAAATTTTGAAAGAACATTTGAGGCTCGGCCCTACTTGATACCTCTAAAAAGTACAATTTTTACTTAACCCATTTTTCAAACATCTACGCTCGATTTATTCTGCTTAGGTGTCATTCCCAGTTTAAAGATAAGTCGTGCCAGACGTTGGTAAAATCATGTGAGACTTCGAGGGAGATAGCAGGACGGATTTTTTTCCCCATCGAGAATGCTTTATATATTATCTGTTATTCGGTGAATTTGGTCGATTTTTGAACGCTTATCTGAGATTATCTCATGAAGTAATAATCTCCAAGATTTAAGTAGTAATAATCTCCACTGTTTTCTCTTTAAAATAAAGAAATGATATGATAATAAATACTTCCAAAAGCGATTGAACTTTTTAAAATATAAGAAAAAAATTAGCCAAGGATATTCAGTGATAGAAAAATAAACAATTTCTGTAAATTAGTTTTTTTTTATTTTCTGTTACATTTAATGTACAGATATTTTATTCACCTACAAAATCTAATATTTATTTCAAAAGAAATCGTGAATTTATCAAAAGATATTTCGGTAGAATATATTTATTTTCCCTTTTTTTATTCAAAAATATAATAACATCTTCAGTTAAATCATACTGAAAGACAAAATTGTGATTCTTAGTATTGGCCAGGTTGAAGCAGAAGCCGTGAAAAGTAAACACAAAAACAGTAATACAATTTGAAATTATACAACAGTAAGATATAAATAAAAATTCATTTATAAAAGTTATTATATACATAAAACATAACAATGAAAAATTATTTTATAACTCATTAAATTTTTAAAATTTTAACTATCAATTATACTCTATTAAAAACATGTTAACCTGCAGCTATTCAATTTTCAGCGGACGCAAACTTGTTCTGAACACTGAATTTTATGAGTACATAATAATAAACTAAAAATTATTTGGTCCAAATTTACATTAGAATGAATAAAACTATAACCATAAACTTATTTAAGCTTAATTATTTTTCATTGACAATTTCATTTTAGCATCTACATTTCTTTACAAGGCTCAATTGTTTATGCAGTTTTAAAAACTTTTTGCACAATTCTGCTTAAGCCTGACGTTTTTATGTTCTAGTCAAATGTTTTTATTTCGTTTTGTTTTTTGGCTTAGGTTATGTAAGTAAATTACAAGTGCATTTTATATTATTTTATATGAACAATCTATATTATTTTGTGTTTTTTTCACGTTGACCAGTGAATGAGGAAGATCAGAAGAGAGATTTGGTTGGTCGTCTAGGGGCACAATTTTACCCAGCTACTAATTAGTATAAAGTTTTTACGACAATTTTAGAAGAAAATACGAAAAAATTCAAAATTCCTTGATTTCCTGAGCGAAAATTTTTCAGAGAAATCTAATTATATTTATTAAAATTAAATAGAATTTTTAATAATTTTAATAATTGTGATGCAATGATACTAAATAATACAAAAGCAATTATAATTAATGTTTATGCAAATTTTTCCAAATTTGCATCAACATAAAATCCTACAACTCGCTTAACATTTATATAATTTTTTACAATTTCTAAATGTATTCTCGTCGAGACTTATGCATATATTTCTAGGACGAAATAAATATGGCTGTTTTCATTCTCTAATTCTTATAATTGTAGCTTATACCTACATTTTTAAAATAGGATTTTTCATATCGGCCTTATGAGATTTAAATGATATCACACTATTTTTTTATTTTTTTTCAGTCACATTCCTGTACACTTGAGTCATCTTGATAGTGTTTTTAGACGTAACTCAGCTATGAATTTGTATCACCTAAGAACAAGATTGACTTATAGTAAATGTACAAATCTATCCATCTTTTACATTTCTTCAAAAACATAAAAGTCTAAAAAATTTAAATTTTAATAAAATAATCTATGGTTAAAGGTCGGAAACCAATTAGAAAAGAGTCTGGAGTCTTAGAAGACACTGCACAGCGTACAACAACTTTTCTTCTCGTAATTTTCACTGTTCATTTTCTTTTTGACAAAATCTGCAAAGAGAAATTACTATCAGTTTTATCAGAATACAGATCTATTTCATCGTTCAAAAACCTGCGGGACTTTTGAAATTGACAGCTTGTAGGGTTGAATGGAGTTCTTTCAAAATGTCCGAATTCTCCGGAAGACCGTCGGCCCATATGAACATCATCCTTTCCCCGTGTTCTTTGAAACTCGCAGGTCCTTAAAATTTTTTATATTTGTCAACGGCATTTCAATTATTTTAAACATCAAACATTGATATTCAGATATCGTGAGATTTGGTGATGTAGGTAACAGAAAAACATTTTCTTCATCGTTCCAACGTTTCGATCTTTCATTGAGATCCTCTTCAGGGCCTGGGAGTATTTAAGTGAGTAGAAATACTTTGATGGAATATAAAATATATTTTGCATTGTATAAATTCACTTTTCCAAATTCTATATGTATTTTCTAAATGTAAACTATGTTTGTGAATCCCAGGCTCTGAAGATGATCTCAATAAAAGATCGAAACGTCAGCACGATTAAGAAAATGTTTTTCTGGCACTTACATCATACCAGACCGCATCTCACGATATCTCAATAGTTATCCATCAACGGTCACTAATCTCTACACATCAAACATAGCTTAAATTTGAAAAACAAACCGGCGTATTGCTGTTCAATTGCTTCTATCTGCTCCGCTGTAAAATTCCAATGGGCCGCCAGCTCCTTCCACTGCGAATCCGAAAGATGTTTGAAAGCCAATTTATGGAAAATTTCCTTCAGGACCTCACCCTTGTGAGGAGAAAGAGAATGCTTTTTTGGCCTTCTTAAAATTGCGTTTCTGACTGTTCCTTCTTTCGTTAAATTGGATTCCTGTCATTCAAAATGCTGTTCCGAAATTCACGCATTTATATGACTATTAAATATCCATACTTACACTTTCGGGGTAATCTAATCTTGCAGTCTTTATGATCATATCAACAATGGCAGTGAAACTACCTCTAGCAGCTATGTACAACGGAGTTCTTCCGTCCTACAAATGTAAGTATGATATTTGAATACAAAATAACCTTAAAATTAAAACAATGAACTTCATTTTTACCGATTTTACTTATATTCTGAAAAATCAAGTAAAACATACATATACATAATGGTAATTTCATATTTTTCATAATTATAAAAAGTATTTCAACGTACAAACCTAACAAACCAGCAGGTTTTAACGTATGTTTTTTTTTCGAATTTACGTTAAAAAAAATTACTGTTTCATTTCGCTGGAAGCTTTTGTCAGCCGTATCGGTAGCATGGAAGTGAGCATCACATCAAAGTGAACGTGTGGAAAATGAAAAATACTCTGAAAATGAAACTATACACGGTCGTCTTTGTATGTTTATATTGATGATTTTCCCAGTTAAAACGAGGACACAATTTGATCGTCAGATTACTACCTAATCTGCAAATTAATGTTATTATAACAAAACTTGTACTGTCCAGAGTGTGATGAATGCGTTATTTAGTAAAACAGCGCATTCCTCTTAATCTGCCATTTAACCAACAAGTGGAAAATAAAGTTCAGGTTTCTCAAAGTGTTCGTTTTCTAAGAAATTGTGTTGAGAGGGCATAATTTCGCAGTAAACTAACACTTTGAGCCCTGAAGATGATCTCAATGAAGATCGAAACGTTGGGAAAATAAAGAAATGTTTTTCTGAAACCTACATCACGCCAGACCGCATCTCACGATTTCCAAATAATCGTTGTAAGTTATGTAATAATTAATATAAATATATTTTTAAAACTAGTGACGTCAATCCCAACATAAGACTGTCGAATTCTGTAGGATTTCTCGGCAACATAGCACATGCCGCCAAATTCTACAAGCGAACTACAACATGGGAAAAAGTAAAAACTATGTCTACAAACAGAATAAGTGCATTGTATAACATATTACAAAAATTGAAAACTTAGAAAAGTAATCGCTAACCGACGGAGAACCAAATTACTCGAAAATATTATTTTCATCTGAAATAATAAAATCCACCGGACAGCGGAAATTATGAGGCGAGTCCAAAAAGCTGGTTCGTCATAAAAAATTGGAAGAATGTTAAATGTTAAAATCAATAGCATCAGCGATAACCGGATTAAACGAAGCGGAGTGTATTCCGCGTAATCAAAGGAAAGGTGGTTGGAAGAGCGACAGAAATGTTACAGGATTTTGATTTTTCAAATGAAGAAAAATATTTTTTATATAAAATTGTTTTAATTTAACAAAATTCGCAGTTTACAATTGGAGATGTTGCCTAAAAGATCCGTTAGAAAACCTTAGGGAAACTGTAGATCAATTGGCTATCTACCGACCTAATTAAATAATAATAAATTTATGCGGAAAATATTGGGAATATAATGATATCGCCGAATATTATGTGAGACTAGTAAGAATCCACACAATTTCGGGTGGAAAACATAGCCACAACGACCCCGGAGTCAATGACAATGATGGAAAAATAAATGAGAAATATTTGACAAATAATCAGCCAACATTACCCCGACTACCGGCAATAATTCAATAAAAACTAAACTATTCACTTTTCCAAAAAAGACTTCTCTACCAAACCTGCAAAATTTTCAAACTTTTTTTCAAAATCCCCAACCATTCCTCAAAATGACCAAAACCGCCTACTAATCCGAAAACAGTAACGCAGTAACACCTTTATCGCCAAGAGGAACTCATCGCAAAAAAAAACTTTTGGCCAATTCACGTACAAAACATTATACCAAAACAATCGGCCATTTCATTTGTCGCTGAGAATCAAATAGATTACACGACATTTGAAAAATTGCAAAAAGGAAGGAAAAATTTAAAAGGTGGCGTTGAGATGGAAAGTTAGTGTCCGAGCGGATCGAAGTCACGATAGCGCAAGTGGTAGAGCAGCTGCATATTTAGACGAAGGTAGTGCGTTCGAATCTCGCTCTTAACACTGACTTTTTATCTCATCCAAAAAAATTAAGAAATTAAGGATTTTAGTTGAGGTAAAAAAGACATTTGAAAAATGGCAAAAAGGAGAGAAAATTCAAAAGGTGGAGTTGAGGTGGGAAGTGTCCGAGTGGGTCGAAGTCAGGATAGCACAAGTGGTAGAGTAGTGGCCTATTTAGCCAAAGATCGTGGGTTCGAATCCCGCTAGTGACACTGAGTTTTTTATTTCCACCAATACCTTTCATAAATATTAATAAATTGAAAAATGTTAACTGGTCAATCGGACTGTAATTAATTTAATAATTACAACAACAAAAACATTTTGCGTTAAGCACGATTTGACGCAATGAAATTTGATAATAAGGACAACGAAGTACGTCATTGACAAAAATAAATTAAAAGTCGATCAATACGGGTAGTACGCGTTCGTTCTTCATTCCGCCTCTAGTTTGAAAACATTTTAAAGAAAAATTCTGAGGTGTCGGTGGCCGCAAAGTATTAAGCGTTGACTCGGCGCCATCACTCTAAGGTAAAGGTCCGTGGTTCGAACCAGCGGCCTTACATTCGAACCCGACATACTTACAAATGGGCTGTTGTTTTTTTTTAAACACCGGCACCCCGAGGGTTGATGTAACCTCTGCTGTTGCGAACCCGAAAAATAAAACTGACCTCCCGAGCTCTACTCTATCGCGAAAAAACGAACATGGAATATTTTCTATTCGTAAATAATTTATTTGTTGTTGGGTACAGTCTACATCAAATGACTAAAGAGACACTCTATTTCCCAAATCACAGACTCGGTATATAGAACCAGAATTTCTTTATTTCCAAAACTTAAACACAAGCCGCTGATTCTGGGAAGGAACATTCCCATTCAACATAAAACAGAACCACAGATAAACTAAAATAACTACTATGACGATAGAGGCGAAATCCGAAAAAGTAATTCCAATCAGAAAAAAAATGTGAAGCGCTGAAAGAAGAGTATAAAATAGTAGATAAAAAAGATAAGTGTAAAAGATAGCCAACCCTTTTGCTTAGCAATAATTTGTAGCTCAAACGCCCTCGAAAATAGACGCCAATAGAAATTGGAAACTGCGATAAATCTGAAAGTCTGAAATGAATGGTAAAAAAATTCTAATATCAATTCAAGCTCTATCGATTTTGTTTCCCAAACCGACTGGGCCACTGAAGATTTATTTGATTTAAATAATTGAAATTTTGATTGTACATGACGTTTCTCTCTGAGAGATGCCCGGAACGGTGACATACTTGTGAAAACTGAATTTTCATTAGTTTCCGGCCAAAAATGATGTGTCTTGAACTAAATTGTGCCACGTGTACAAGGGCTATTATTTTTTGTGCTGCTTTGACGAAAAAAAAAAAAACGAACGTAGCCGCTTTGTCGCGTTATTGCCGGAGAAAAACACAATTGATCTTTAGATTTTATGACCCGTAAATATAAACCAGAAAATATGATACGTATTATGCAAACCTTTAAGTTCGTCGGTTTCCAGTTGTGAACATTTATTGTTAACGTAGCGATCCAAATCCGGAAGTTAATTTTATTTCTGTTTCACGTTCTGCTGGATAAGTTTATCAAATACGACAAACATTGATTTAAACCATCGTTGTTCCAAATTAATAAAACTGTGTGGACAAGTTGGGTTAAACTCTAGCCACGATAAACGCTAAATCTGTCATCTTTGATTCACGCAGCAATTCGGATGGTTAATTAACCTGAAGGCCAACTTGTTGAAAACTTGTATAGACTTGGTTGTGTTCAGAAGTTGTATGTGTGATGTGGCGTTATTGTAAAGTTCAATTCCTCCTATCCTATGTGTTCTGTGTGAATTTTCTCTACAGTCCTTTAATTCTACCAACCTAATCAACAAAGTTACGCGATTGCCGTGTCAAGAGCCTTCAGTTTGCACAGTTTGTATCACGGGTGAGGGCGGAGCCCTCAGGTGCAGTTCTTTCTTTTCGTTTGAAGAAAGTTTAGCGAGGATTTTAGCTGATCACGGTCGGTTGGAACGATCTGGACGTAGAATGCGGCCGCTCCAAAGATTAGCCACAAAGTAAGCCGCAGGCAGTCAACATAATTAGAAATTCGCTAATTTCCGTGGTCCGCTTGAAGAATTAATATGTTTCTATTAATTAAGCTTTTTAGTTAAGATAAAAAAGTCGTCACGGGCGGGATTCGAACCCACGATCTTCGGCTGGATACGCCGCTGCTCTACCACTTAATCTATCGTGACATCGATCCTCTCGGACACTACCTTCCCATCTCAACCCCACCTTTTGAATTTTCCCTCCTTTTTGCCATTTTTCAAATTTCGCATAATCTATTTGATTCGTCGTAAATTGACCAAAGAGTGCTTTAGTGGAAATATACTCCTTTTTAACTTATTCAATTCTCATATAACAAGATAATATCTCTAAAATAAGTTTTATTTTAATACTCAGTGGTTGTTTTCCAGATTTTTGGATTAATGGAATGATGGAGGAGGTTTAAATTTGAGCGATTTACCCCTGTTAAGTGATTTTAATCAATCTCACCTGCTCTTTTTGTTCGATATTGGCTCCCGCCGAAAGCAAAAATTTGCATATCTCGGAAAATCCATTTTCAGCAGCAATATGCATAGGCGACTGAGACCGCTAATAAATAAAATTTGAAAATTACATGACTAAAATATACGCATTATAATTATGTATGGTAGTGTAATGCATAATAAATTCCATACCTCATTCATTAAATTGACATTAGCACCTTTAGATATCAAAAGTTCGACAGTGTCTACATCATTTGCATTGCAGGCTAAGTGCAAAGCGGAATCCCCCTCCTGAGGAAGTTTTCTTTCATTAAATATGTGCGTGTCGTATATTTTACGAGTTGTCATTACCTTATTTTGCCGGTCGATGTCACAGCCGTATTGGATCAAAGCTTCTATGATTCCCCTACAACCATGGCTACTGGCTATATGAAGAGGTGTATGACCTTTCTGTAAAATGATAATATTGTGTTAATTTTTAATACGATAATATAAAATTATACGATTTACTGTACATTTAAAAAAACATTCCCAGTTGTAAAATCAATTAGAAAATATACACCAAATAAAGAGTTTTGGTACGCCTGGCTCAGTCGTTGACGTTGTTCCACCAAACTTATTTTTAGACTAAACTCATTCACTCTGACTAATTCTTAAGTACTTTATTTTGAATTATTTACAAAACATTCAGTAACAGAGTGGATCACTCAATAACTCAGCAACGTTTTAATAAACATAAAAAAATGAAATGTAACTTTTTTATGTTGTAAATGGAATGGTTTTGTATTTTAACCCTTAAATTATTTTTTTTGAAAAATTAAGTTTCTTTTGAAAGGTCTTTCTCTAAAATCACATTCTGTCATATGAACAAAGGCATGAACATGTTGTTTTACGATGCCTATTTTATTGTTAAACTAAGTATATTGTACACATACATGTATAAAGGTTTTTACAATGATATTTACAACACGTTTTTTTATAATTTAGAAGAAATTATTTTAAACCTGCAGGGCTTAGTAAATCACGTACAAAACTATATCATCCAAAAATAATTTCGTCTAGAATCTCCTGTGCTTTGAGCATTTTTATAAGTTGGCGCCATTAAACTAACCTGGTGATCAACTTTTGTTTAAGGTAATGCGTTATTTTCTTCACACATTATGAGAGTACTATGTATTCTGAAAAAAACTTAAGGTTTTTACTTTAGATAAAATAGATATTTGAAAAATGGCAAAAAGGAGGGAAAATTCAAAAGGTGGGAAGTTAGTGTCCGAAAAGGAGTCACGATAGCACAAGTGGTAGAGTAGCGGCGTATCTAGCCGAACGTCGAGGGTGACGTTTACTCGCTCGTGACACTTACTTTTTTATCACAGTCAAATCCTTTCATACATATCAATTAATTTAAAAAAGTCAATTGTTCAATCGGAACACGAACTGAAATAGATTTTTAATAAAATTTGACCGGAAATTCAACACTCCTTCGATTCTTTATTTATGATATATTGAATTTTTCCTTCGGAATTACAACATTTTCATTTCTTGATTCTTCTTTCCTTGGAGAAAGTCATGTTTTTATTTTTTGATGTGAAACATGTAGATTAAACTTTGTTCTTTATGACATAGACTAATGTTTTCCTCGCGTTGGCACGTAATATCACACCACCTTTTTATGAAATTGGAGGACTTTATGTTTGAGACTATAGTTTAGGCAAAACAATTTTTTCATACTTGCACGTAGAACACCACTCGGGGAATCATTATTGTGGTATTTGCATTAAAAATTAATCAAGTAAATGGAATACAAGAACAGTAATAGTTTGTCTTTTCAGCATGAAAAAACTTCGTCTATTACCAACATGCTTTAAAGCATAGATGCCTAGTTAAGAGTTACAAATTTATTTTTAATTATATTATTTAATTTAATTTTGCAGTAAATTATGTAATTTACCCTGAAACAAATGTTTTCCTCCCAGAGCTAAGAGGCTTGTTAGGTCAACTTTACAATCATATGAAATAGAGGGTTCGTTTGGTTTCTAATATTAATATATCTTGCTTTTGATTAAACTTACATTATTTTCTATGTCGATTTGAGATCCTCCTTGTAAAAGTATGTATGAGAGCTGGGTGAAGAGATTTTCGACGACTAGATGAAGGGGTGTATTCCCTTCCTGGTCTTTCCCTTCGAGGGAAGACCCGTGCTCAATCAGTAATTCAGCAACCGATTCATGACCATTTTCGCAGGAGAGGTGAAGTGGTGTTTTTCCAATCTGAAAAACACCGTTAATCCAATGAGTTTGAACAATTAAATAAAAACTTTATCTAAAATACAAAACAAATAATTAAATCCTTAAGACAATAAAACAAGGTTTCAAAGGTCACAGGTTGGCCGTATCGATCTAGCCCTGGGTTAACTTAAAGGAGAAAACGATGCTCATTAAAATATAATCTTCACAGAAAAACAAATCGACTCATTCCTTTTATCTTCTTCTTTATAAAGCAACTTTTTAGGTAAAAAACATAATACAATATAATGAATTGTTTAAACCTTAAAACCGTAGAAAAAGTGTTCTTACAAAAAACTGAAAAGAAATCGTTTCCAGAAATTATGGCCAAAGACACCATTCAAGTGAACTGATTTTGTTACAAATACGAATAATGTTCATCAACAACATAAAACAACTGCATGGCAAGAGGATAAACTGAGTCCACAAACACATACTCATACACACCTACACTGATAGAAGCGCATCAAAATCATCTTTCCGCTGGGGTCGCAATGTCTTATAACAGTGAAGTTTTTAGCGTGCGCACTAGCCTATCGGCCTTATCTCAGGTTTAAATTCTCAAGTTAGGAACGACTCACCTCGGGGCGCGGAAAATCTGCTTCTTCTCAGAAGCCCACTAACCGCAAGATATGCTGATTTTTCCGGCTTGTCCCTTCCGAGGGAAGGGGTTAACTTCGTGCACTTAACCAGGGCCGCACGTAATGGGAACCGACAATGGTGGCCGAAATGCATCAGCCAAATATCCCAACGTACTCACTAGATAGAGAAAACAACTCTATCTCCTTGGGCGAAGGGGCCCCGCTAGCGACGAAACCACAGGATCTGCTCCGGCCACGGTTTCGATTCAAGTAGAATCTCTAACGACGCCCTAGAGGAGTGCCATACCTACGGTAAAAGCAATCAACTGACAAGCATCCGCCCTTGTCTGCCATTCTTCACGAATTCGCGGGACGCCGGCAGCGTAAGCACAGCTCCTCGTTGGCTTTACGCCGATCCGTCCGATTCCCACGAGGTCGGCCGGTAACTCAGGGTCATGTTCAAGTACTACGGCCCACGAAACAAAATGAAACACAGCCTTATATCTTTGTACCCACCAGGGGGTCTCACCACTTAGCCATTGCGAGTCCTTACTCATGGAGCTGGGCTTGAATTTAGGAACGAAAAAACTGCCCCACAGTGCAGATAGTTAAGCACCCTCCTCCGGCCGCATATATATTAGAAATACATATTTAGAGCATGGACAAGGTCTTAGGACTGAACACGAGTGGAAGCTCTGCCCTCAAAGGGGAAAGGAAAGACCATTGGCCCACCTAAGCCGTATATCTCAACATCTCCAAATCCACTCGCCGCAAATAGACGAAAGGAAGATATAAATCTAAGAAGACACCCTAAAGATAAAAAACGAAAATGAAATGTGTCACAGGGACTCGGCCCGTTTGGCATCATCCCACTGGCTTACTACTTTGAGACAAGGTATTATGTAATTGCACGGAAGGACCGTAAAAAAATTAATTTTGGGCCTAGAAAAGAAATAGAAGTAATTACTGGCCAGGAGGTCTCGGTGGCAGCTCATTGGAGGTTGGATACATCGTGTGGTGTCGTGACATGCCATGTCTTCCTGAGTAACATGGAGACCTATGTCATTAAAAAGGTCTCGCGGGCCAGGGGATGAAGGAATGAGGAGGATGAACGCCCGAAGAAATTCAAAATTTGTTTGTTCGGCGAGTCTCGTCCTCACTTTTAGCACCGTATATGTCCTGACAAAATAAGTGTGGCCTTCTATATATTCAGTACATGCCAGTCCTACTGCGTTCCTACAATATGGCGTTGCGAGTGTAAGGGGGCAACTCACACGAAAGAGTCGGCGTGCCGCTTGGTGATGGAGGAATATCGAATACTCCATGAATCGTATGAAATTTGGAGTGTATTGGATTTGTATGTTTATGCGTTAGCTGTCGAATTGACCTAGCTGGAGCCCAATCACGTTGGCTGGACGGATAAGACTGAGGCCGAAAGGTAAACACCCGACGTGGATTCTCAAGTCTGTCGGCAATCTACTGTAAACAGCAGAGCTGGAATTGATGTGAACTACGCAAAAGGGAATAGGATCAAATCGGCACAAGTTTGTATGACTTGTGCCGATTGGATTTGAGCTTTTATAAATCCATATCCGTACAAAATTAAGCAAACTGAAAGCATGAACCTATTACATGAAAACGCACTCATTTATAAAACTTATTACTTATTTATTGTACGACTTATTATACACATTCATCTATAAAAATAATTCAAACGACATGAATGACCTTGCCAAATTCCCTTAGAAAAAATGTCTGATAAAATTTTCCTGTCCGTCCAAACAAACGCGTTAGTCAATGGCCACTAGGCAACATAATTGCCTACCATAGGCTTAGGTACAAAACGGACCTAAAATGTCTTGTATTTATGTAGTTTACTTGGGGAAGTTAATCATTTTACCTTTCCTTGTCTTTCGATTAACAATAATTATTTTCAATCTGAATGTGCTGAAGTGTAAATAACCTACCTTGTTAACGGCATTGGGGTTGGCTCCTAGCCCCAATAGTTTCTTGACTATTTGATAATGGCCACCCAAGGAAGCCTGATGAAGGCTGGTGTTGCCTTCGAAGTCAGCGTCCTCTAAGTCAAAATTGTCCAATTTCGCGATTAGGTATTCGACCACGTCCACCCTGTTGTTGCGAGCGGCGCACATGATCACTCCGTATTGTTTCTATAAACGTGGAAAATTCAGCAAGCACGTTTGGTTGAGAAACTGAAACATTACCTTGTTAACAGCGTTGACATTTGCCCCAGAATTAATGAGTAATTCAACGGCATCCCTGTTGCCGTGCCACGCAGCCATGAGCAGTGGTCGCATTCCGTACTGTAAAATGGAAACTGGCAGTAGGATTACACTATATACTACGAAATCATAGAAAAGCTCAACGTTTGCAGTTTTTTAGAGGATTTGATCCAAACTATAAAATATAGAGAAAAGGGTGTCCTGGTTAGACGGCTTGGCTGAATTTCTCTTGAACCACTGGCGCAATTAAAACAAAAAAAACTAGGTGTTCAGTATTTTTTAGTCTGCTTTAAAATGTGTAGATATTAGTGACAGTAAATCGATAATTATTCAGATATCGTGAGATGCGGTCTGGTGTGATGTAGGTTTCAGACAAGCATTTTCTTTATCGTGCCAACGTTTCGATCTTTATTGAGATCATCTTCAGACCTCAAAGAGTTTGTCTTTTTTGTACTTGTGACATTCCTGCGTGTCGTGTTGAGAGTGAGCTTGAATTGCCCTGAAGATGATCTCAATAAAGATCGAAACGTTGGCCCGACAAAGGAAATGTTTTTCTAAAACCTACATCACACCAGACCGCATCTCACGATATCTGAATAACTACTTTAAAATGTTTACCTTTTTCTGGAGAAAAATTAACAGGGTACATCACCCCTAGTTTAACTTTAAATTGAAAATACGATCCAATACATCCTGCCACATTATTTTAAATAATTGTTCACGCTGAAAACAATGGTGCAGTTGGATCTTAAATTGGTCCAAAATTAACCATGTTATGGCTAAAAATTTGAAAAAAGTAATTTATTTTGCTATTTCTGAATCATATTTCATGTTCGAAGTGCTGATTTTGGTAAAGATTCAAAGATGTGCTTTTTCTAACCAATCTTCACCGGTGCTCAGAGTAACATTTATGGGAGAGACATTGACTAATATTTTATAGCCTTTGCCGCATTTTTTAAACAGAGGTTATTGCGTTATGATAGACAAGGAAACTGTTTTTTAATTGGCCCCACAGAAAATAGTCAAGTGGAGTTAAATCGGGTTACCAAGGCGGCCAACAGATCCACGTATCCAGAAAGTGACGATTCAAATGAAGTTTCACCTGCAAAGAATCGTGTGCGGGGCATCCATCAAGCTGGAGAATCATACTTTTGCAGAAGAGCTTCCGTATTGTTGTTAAACGCCCCCTGACGAAATTGTAGAACTGAACTCGATTTAAATGATTTTAGTAGAAATAAGGTCCAATTAATTTATTTCCGGGAATTCCACGCCAAACGTTGATAGTGCGAACCACCTGATGATTAAAAACGTACAAAATTTTCGGATTTTCCTCTGCCCACCTTTGAAAATTCAATCGGTTTAGCATGCCGTTAAAGGTGAACCTGGATTCATCAGTCCATAGAAGAACGTTTTTTCAGCCTCCCAAATCGACATTTTTGCAAGGAATATTAGTCCCTAGACAAGATGAGAGTGGGGTTCTCGATGACTCACCAACTGATCCGTATCTCCACATATTGGGAGAATCACTCATAACCGTTTTGTGGTTTCTTGTAGGGCGATCATGAAACTTCTGGAAGAAAAACGCAACTGCACGACGCACAATACCACAATCCATAAAGCAGTCGTACATATGAAATCTTGGTCGGAAAAAGGTGTTCTTCGGTTTATTTTGAATGGAATACTGAATGAGTAGGTACTATGGTAAAATTTATTTGCTAATGGGAATTAGGATTTTCTCCCAAAATGACAGAATGTAAATAATAAATGCAATTATTGTTTACTTAAGTGAAAAAGCAAATTATTAGAATTTCAACGAAATGCGAAATGCGTTTTTTCAAATTGTTTGCAATAGCTGTGTCGCTTTTGTGGAAATTAAAATCCGATTAAACCGTCAGTTTGAGGGTAATCCTGTAAAATGATGTGTCAGGATGTATCCGGTCGAATTTGAAATTTTAAGTTGATCTTTGGTGCCCTGTATAATTTTTTCCAATGAAATCTAAACATTTGAAACGACTAAAAATATTAAACAAATATTTTGTTTTCGTTTTTTTAAAGCGATATTGGTTCAAGAGAAATTCATCCGGGGAAGAAAGCGACCCTGAATAATAATAATCGTGGTAAGAATGTCACACCAAAAGTTAGTTTAATCAACACACAAATTTTGCCAACCTTTTGTCTATTTAACCTGTTTTAAAGGATTTTGCGAAAGGCACTCAGATAATACCTAATTCTAGTATCTATTATCCTATAGTATTATTCCAAATTTACATGTTGAAGATTGTACAGGGATGTTAAGTTAAAATTAAGAATACCTTCACAACCATGGCCGTTTGATTTGTCGCCGAGAATAAAATATATTATACAACATTTGAAAAATGGCAAAAAGGAGGGAAAATTCAAAAAGTGGGGTTGAGATGGGAAGTTAGAGTCCGAGTGGATCGAGGTCCACGATAGCTGAAGTGGTAGAGCATCGGCGTATCCTCGAAGATCATGAGTTTGAATTCCGCTAGTGCCACTGAATTTTTTATCTCAACAAAAATCCTTAAATAATTGAATTTATCATTAACAATGTTTTTCATGACATATGGATCAATTTTTTGGGACGTCAGCAGGAAGTTGAAAGATTATAATTAATTCACTGTGAATAATTTATTATTCGTTTTTAATTTACGATGTTTTGCTTGTGAAATCTCGGTAAATATTTCTGATGGGATTTGTAGTTTCATTCTGGTTCCATTGATACATTCTATATTTTCTTCATTCCAAATTTCGCCAGGAGGTTTTTGTCTTGTTGTGTGCAAGGCGGGTTTCGTTATTTTCTTACTTTCACCATGTCTTATTTCCTAAGATGTTCAAAGATAGTGTGGGTCTTTATACCACAAGATTTGCTCTACTAATCGTTTTAGTTTGGTGAGTTTGCTTATGTAGCCCTGCACTATTCTTACACGATACTCCTCCCCATTGCCAGGATGAAGGCATGAAAGCTCCTCTTGCATAATCCCATGGGCTCTGAATATTTAGATTTGGAGTCATATACTACTGCTTATATACCTCGTTTTCCGAGTCGTCCGGTGCATCAGACTGCCAACAAATTTACTACACTGAGTGTATTCCGCTTTTCCTGTTTAATACTTAATTGTTCCGAAGGTTTTGTCTAAAGAAAAATATGTAGTTAACTCATTATTAAAATGGAGGGAAAATTCAAAAAGGTGGGGTTGAGGTAGGAAGTTAGTGTCCGAGTGGATCGAGGTATAGATCAAGAAATAGAGCAGCTGCTTATCTATCCGATCGTGAGTTCGAATTCCACTCGTAACAGTGACTTTTTTATTTCAACTAAAATCCTTAATTAATATCTAGTTAATGTTGTCTCCTTAGAAGCCTTGAATATCGGATAAACGTTAATTTGGTTATTGTTGGTTTACATTTAAATTTTCATCATTTAAAAGCAACTATTAATTTTTTTCTGGTTGTTTTCTTATTTAATTCATTTGGGTTATGTTGGAACTAATCAGTCCTTCGTGTATGTTACATGATTTGTTTAAGATATTGATTTGTAAGGCATCCGCCATTAGATAAGGAAACAAAATATTTTAATATTAATTATACTTATATTTCACATTTTGCTATCATTTTGTGCAACGGATTACTCACATAATTATTGTTATCACGTAGAGAGATATGTTCTCATCCTTCCAGTGACACATGCGAGCCATACTATTTTTGTAAGCTGTCTTCCTTTTATTTATTTGACACTACTGTCTCAAGAGATCCCATCGTACAGATTCATCATAAAACGCAATGAATAACAATAAAAGAAAATATTAGTTGTTATAGAAATAATTATAATTATAAATGTAAATGTTGGGGCAATTTAATAGGATTGTTTTTTACCCTGTTGCTGACAGAAAATACATAATACTTTATTGGCAGTTTGACAATCGCAATATACTTCGCTTTGTTGTGAAAAGCCTTCGGGCCTCGTCTTTTAGCAATATAACATTTCTTGCCCGACAGCTCGTTCATTACTGCTTGCCACTGTTACCATTTTGTTCCCTTTGTCCAAAGAAAAATACATTCCTTTTTTGGGACCTAACGAAGTCATATTTGTTCTCGAAAAACATAAGTTAGCCGGTTTCTGTCTTACATCAGTAAAACTCTATTATGTTTCAAAGGAGCAAAACGTAGAAAGGGATCGGACAAAACTGTCTTATATGGAAAAATTGTGGTTCAAATAAAATAAAACTCAACAGTTTTTATGTCAGGTATACATAGTAATTGATTTATAATTTTTTAACAGATCAAGTATGACAAGATTATCTTAATACTTAATACTACTACAGGATCTTTTGGCTACTCTTTCAGGTCATAAAAAATTTAAAAAATATGAAAAGTATTTTTATGATAATAAAATTTATTTTTTATATGCATTAATTTTTTTAGAATAGGATTGCTGTCCCTAGCGGGGATATTGAGGGGGGACGTTGTAAGTCAGGTTTTACATAACATTAGTCATAAAAATAATGGTCTGATAATAATAAAAAAATTGGTTGTAGACAAAAAAGTAAGTGTCACAAGCGGGATTCGAACCCGCGACTTTCGTCTAAATACGCAGCTGTTCTACCACTTGACCTACCGTGATTTCGATCCCCTCGGACACTAAATTCTCATCTCAACCCCACCTTTTGAATTTTCTCTCATTTTTGCATTTGTCATATGTCGTGTAATCTATTTGTCTCTCGGCGATAAATGAAATGGCAACGTAGAGCTTTAAAGAATTATACTTCATTTTGCTTATTACGTTTTATTAGGTTTCGTGGTTCGCTTGACCCAATAAATGGCAAAAAGCAGGGAAAATTCAAAATGTGGGGTTGAGATAGGAAGTTAGTGTCGAAGTCACGATAGCTCAAGTGGTAGAGAAGTGGCGTATTTAGCCGAACTAGGGACAGCAGTCCTATTCTAAAAAAATTGATGCATATAAAAAATAAATTTTATTGTCATAAAAATACTTTCCATATTTTAATGATTTTTTTTTAATTTTTTGACCTGAAAGAGTAGCAAGAAGAACCTGTCAAAGTATTAATTCGAACCCAGAATTCCGCTTTTGACACCGACTTTTTATTTCACCCAGAAACTTAATTAGTTGGAAAGAAAATTCTTAAAAACGTAATGAACTTTTAATGTACCTCCCAACTGTACATTTCTTCTCTATACATAATTCTTGCACATGCTCTTATATTTTTTCAAAGGACGAATGTTCAATCAATTATTACTAATATAATAAATGTGTACCTGTTACAATTGCTTACCTTGTCTTTGGCTTCGATGTCGCATTTGGCATCGATGAGCATTTTCATTATATCCGTGTTGCCTTTAGAAGCAGCCCAATGAATTGGAGCACGTCCATACTAGCAAAATAAGCACAATTAGTTTAGTAGTTTGATTTAACACAAGACACTGATGGACAAATTTAACGCACCTCTCTATTTAATTAGCTTAAAATTAAATCCATTCCTTTTTCTACATTAGTTACCGGTAATTAGAAATATTCGTTGTCAAAGTAAACAGTAATGGTTTCTTCAATCCTTTTCTCAATTCTGTACTGAGTACTACACAAATAGCAGCATAATGCTATTCTATTCTGCTGCGCATTGGTTTTAGATAAACTTTTCCGTTCGTTGGTTTCATTTGATATTTCTCTTATTCTTAACCCTTGTTTGTTTTGAGTCGTGCATTTCAGTAAGTAGGACAATATATAGTTTCTATTTTTGTAGAGGTCATCAGACAGTGGAGAAAGAAGAAGACCTATTGTAGTGCCATCAGGATTATATCAAGGCAAATAAGTTGCCGAAAGCTTGGTGAACCCAACAATTAATCTTCTTCTTTCTTCTCTGTCTACTGACCTCTACGAAGATTGAAACTCTACATATATTATCTGGAGGTAGATCAACAAATATCATATCTTAAGCATGACCGTGTCAGTGCCATTAGAATATTAGAAGGCGGATACTGTCAGTGCGAAATTGCCAGTGTAAATAACTCGGATTCTTCGGCGATTCAAAGTAACAGGGCTTCGAAATATTGGGTTGTCCGGAAAATAATGCAGGATTTTGGTATTAAACAAAAAAAAAAGAAACTAGTTACTTTAAAGCAATGTTCTTTAATCAAAATAATTTCCCATACTCTCAATACATTTCTCCCAACGTGTTGGTAACTTATTAATTCCGTCTGAGTAGAATTCAGAATTTTTAGAATTGATAAAGTCAATAAATGCATTTTCCAGTTCCGTTTGATTTTTGAATATTATGTGTTGTAAGTAGTGGTCCAGGTGTCTAAAAAAATGGTAGTCAGTAGGCGAGAGGTCCGGAGAGTAGGGTGGGTGAGGCAAAGTTTCATAGCCAAGCTCCAATAATTTTTGTGACGTTACACGTGACACATGTGGTCGAGCGTTGTCATGCAACAAAATGGGCCCTTTCCGATTGACCAAAGAGGGCTTCATTACTGCCAATTTCTGATGCATTGTATTAATTTGGTTACAGTATGATTCAGCATTGATGGTTTCGCCAGGATTTAAGAAGCTGTAGTGTATTAAACCAAATGAAGCCCACCATACCGTAACCATTACCTTTTTTTGATGAGTCGGGGGCTTTGGAAAATGTATTGGAGCTTCTCCTTTGTCGAGCCACTGTCCAGAACGTCTAGTGTTATCGTAGAGAATCCACTTTTCATCACATGTAACAATTCTGGCCAGAAATGGGTCATTTTTGTTTCGACAAAGAAGTAATGCACAAACATCAAAGCGCTGATTTTTTTGGCGATCGTTTCCAATCGCCTTGAGGTGGTCAGCGACGGTCGTTTTACTGACTTTGAGTTGCTCTGCAAGTTCTCGAACAGTTGTTTTGGGGTTTTCTTCCACCACTGATCGCAGAACATCATCATTAAGAGAGGAAGGCCTTCCACGACCTTCTTCATCTTCAAGGCTGAAATCTCCCTCCCGAAATTTTTTAAACCACCTTTGCACAGTGCACTCATTAACACAACCCTCGCCCCAGACTTGGTTAATGTTTCTAGCCGTTTGGGCTCCGCTTCGGCCGAGTTTAAACTCGTAAAAGAAAATCGTACGAAATTCTCGCTTTGACATTATAAGGATGACTGAATTATTTCCAAGTAGCGGAATGCTACAGAGGTAAACAAACAATATCATTTGGAAGAGGATTAATAAGTGTTGACATTCATACAAATGAGTAATCCTGTAAACGTAAACAGAATATTTTATATAGATTTTTTTTAATGAAAACTTAAAATCCTGCATTATTTTCCGGACAACCCAATAGAAGGCCAGAATATAGTCGTTCTAGGTCTATGGACGGAAGAGACGATAGATTCGTAAAGCTCTACAAAACCGCAGCGTTACGTGAAATGAGATATGAAATTCGTTCATACCAATCAGAAATGTTTCGGTTTCCTGTAGGGCAGAAGGAAAATGGCTCAATGAAAATGGAAGGTAGATTTCCCTTTACAGATGAGGACGGCGTTGGCCTCAGATCTAATTACGTATAGAAACGCTCAGGATGAAGGTACGACCCGCGCTGAAGGGGTATTTCCTAGGACGCCCACACGAATTGGTTGTAAAGCAAGAAAGAAACTTCACTGAGGTTAAATACATAATCGGCGAAAATTTAATGCCATCGGCGAGGAATTCTTCCTACTGCAGGATAATGCCAGGCCCCAAAGAGCACATGTGACTTCATGAAAGTGGACGGAATTGAGTGGTTAGTTAGGCCTTCTCTAAGTCCAGATTTCAACTAAATTTCACATTTGGGAACTACGAATCTCAGGTCCAAACATCATAGAAGAGTCTGATACGGCTGCTCTTGATGAATAGGTAAGAAATACTCAGGATCTAGAAACTTTTCCCAAGGAAGGCAATGGGGTTTAACGGATACGATTCGTGCCAGAAGTGGAAACAGTCTACATTAAAGGAGACAATAATTTTTTTAAAATAATTTTATTTGGTAGTTACTCAATATTGTTATCTTTAGAATTGGAAAATAAAGATTTTCGTTTAAAAAGTTTTATTTTTAAAAACAAACGTATTTTTGGAATGGAAAATATGAATACAAAGTACATACATTAAAATATTTCGTCCATCTGTGTATTTATGCATACAGTGGGTCAGAAAATTATTTATACGGTTCGGTTTTTGGTAATTTTTTCTTTATTTTGATCTTGTACATTGTTTAGATCGTAAACAAGACGGTAATATGCTGGAATGTATTTTTTTAAACTACTTAGATGTAACAGTAAAATACGAAAATTGTCATTTTGAAAGCACTGTTTATAAATTTATAGGATGATTTTGTTTGGTTTACTTTAAAATCTGTGAAAGCTCGGTCGAAAATCATGTGGATTGTGTTTCTTAATATGACAAGGGTCTTATTTTTGCAGATTTTCCGAGACACAATGTGGTTTTCACTATCCGTATTGAATTTAATATTTTCCGTCTTTCCGCTTGACCAATTAATATATTTCATTAACTGTTTTTAGTTCGGATAAAAAGTCAGTGTCACGAGCGGGATTCGAACCCACGATCTTCGATTAGATACACTGCTGCTCTACCACTATAGCTCAGTGTTGAATTTTCCCTCCTTTTCACCGTTTTTCAAATGTAGTTTAATCTATTAGATTCTTGGCGACAAATGAAATGGCCACAGAGAACTTCAGTGAAGATATATTTCAGTTTTATATTATATTCAAAAATTTTAATATTGAGTAGATCCTGACTTCCAACACAATAATTTGGACAGTAGATCCACCCGGTGGAAGTTGTTTAATCTGCGAGTTTTAAACACTCACTTCAGGCAATAAAAAATGATTTACATAATCTTACTTTTCTTCTCCTATACTTGAGCTGAGAGTTTCGAAAAGTCGAAATGTTGACTGTGATAATGGCGCCTAACACGAACCACCATCTCTATATCTTTCTGATAACTAATGAATCGAAATACACCTGAAACAAACAGCTTTTTTTTTAAACGAAAAATATCGTTCCCAGAGAGATAACCTGAGGAAGGCCTACAATCAGCCAATTTATAGGGCTCCTTTTTGCAAAAAATACTTTTGTACCAAAAATGAGTGGGGTTTATATATATATATATATATATATATATATATATATATATATATGATCCCTGAGCGTATGCGCTGCTTGAGTACCCAGACCATTTTTTTACTGTAAAATCTACAAACTTCTTACAAGTAGGCCCACCCTTTTTGGGAACTGCCACTTCGAACGAACGAAGTGACATTGGGTCTGTCAATTTCAAATCCCGTTGTAAAACAGGCCCTTCACTCAGATCTTCGCCATCCTCCTATTTGAGAGATATCATTTGGGCACAAAATTAATTGAGAAGATTGAACCACTCCTTCTTGATTCGGCAAGCAATGGTTTAATCCTGGTGTGTCCATTGTAGCTCGATATTCTTTATTTCGACAAACAAACAGATCCCATATAATTTTATAATTGGTCGTATTGAAACCTTTCTTGATCAAACAAGTTATTAATTTCATAATCGAGCGATTTCAGTAGTTCGTAACAAGCTGTCCAATCTCAAAAATCTCCTGCGAAATGATGATCAATCTTTCGTAGCCTTATACATGGTTTCAATAGAATGGGAATATCTGGTGTTGGAGAGATTGAAAAAGTATAACTTAAAACTGTATTACCAATTAATTGGTCAAGCGGACCACGAAAACTAGTGAATTTAACAAGGAAAAATGATGAATATCTTCACTTAAGCTCTGCATGGTCATTTCATTAGTCGACGAGAATCAAAAAGATTATACGACATTTGAAAAATGGCAAAAAGGGGAGAAAGTTCAAAAAAGTGAGATTGAGATGGGAAGTTAGTGTCCGAATGAATCGAGGTCACGATAGCTCAAGTGGTAGAGCAGCGGCGTGCGTATCTAGCCGAAGATCGTGGGTTCGAATCCCGCTCGTGCCATTTCATTTTTTTCTCAACTAAAAACCTTTATTAATTGCAAAACATTAATTAGTCAAGCGGACTACTAAACCTAGTGTACTGTGTGTTATGTTTAATTCTAACTTGAAACTTGGTAACACTGACTAATTAAAAGAAAGAAAAAGATTCCGAAAAAACTCAAAATTTTTCAATAGCCACGACCACTACATTTCCCCAACATATCTAGTCGTATGCTGGGGAGAAAAATTCAAAATTGAAGCGTCTCTCAAATGAGCTTATAACAAGTAAAAAACCGCTATAAATCACACATGAAGTTTCACATGACCTCATAAAATGCTTCAAAATTGTGAACTAATTTTTTCATAATTTTGTAAGTGTACGCATAATTTTTTGGGATCAAAAATGTAATTTAGTTGTTCACCTAAGTATTTTTTAACAAATAATTTCAAACCTTTAATTGAATCGTCCAGTTTAAGGCCCAAAGAAGGTTTTAGCTATAAAATAAAATTCTAAAAAGCAGTGTAAAAATAATTTTTTGACTCACTGTATTTTAATTGGGATTTGTGTAATTAAGGCGACTTACGTTGTTCCTAGAGTTGACATCAATCGGCTCTTTCAGCACCTGCTCTACCACTTCAGAGTCGCTTTTGATCACAGCCTCATGAAGTAACAGATCATTTTTAAGAACTGCAAAAAAAAATTAGATTTCACAAACACATCATACATATCGGAGACGGTAAATATAAGATTATAAATTTTGTGAAATAAAGTCTTGTATTGCACCGTAAAACGAAAAATATAACTTCTTTGTTAGATATTAAAAGGTAAATTGGATCTCTAAATTATCGTCAAATTGGGAGTCGAAAAGGCAGTCCAGGGTTTGGTTCCCACCTTCTTCTTTGGACTTGTTTCTTAGGAAACAATGGAAGCAATGAAAACTCAAACGGTCCTTATCTATGGAAGGTCTGGGGCAGAATCAGATCTCAGTTACCCTGAATTTGGTCCAACCTACATCGAAAATGAGTTTCTTGGATGAAAAACACTCGTACGGCAGTTGCACGTTCTCTAGTCAATTTCACTCACGTGTTGCGAGCTCCAAAACATACGGCCAACAAGAACTACAATAAGTTGCAGTCTTTCCATTAATTAAGGTAGCATAATGTAGAAAATAAACTATCCGTAAATAAACAGTTTTAATAAAGATATCCAACTCATTCGGTTTAGTCGTTTAAAAGTCAACAACTACTTCCAATATCTTATCATTGAGTAAACACTTTAGAACATAACCAGCAAGGTTCATTTTTATCTCAAATGGTTATGCTGCTTTTCAAGTTGTCGACGTAAATTCCCTAATTTAGTGGTCCGCTTGACCAATTGATACAGTACAATTAATTAAGGTTTTTAGTTGAGTTCAAAAAAAGTCAGTGTCACGAGCGCGCTGCTCTACCACTTGAGCTATCGTGACCTCAATCCACATGGACACTAACTACCCATCTCAGCCCCACCTTTTAACCTTTCCATCCTTTTTACTTTATATTAAATTAATTAAGGTTTCTAATTGAGATTTTAAAAAAGTCAGTGTCACGAGTGGGATTCGAACCCATGATCTTAGGCTCGATAAGCCACTACTTAAGTTATCGTGACTCCGATCCACTTGGACACTAACTTCCCGCCTCAACTCCACCTATTTTGAAATTTCTATCATTTTACCATTTTTCAAATGTCGCGTAATCTATTTTCCCCCCTAATTTTCGTGGTTCACTCGATGATTAATAGTTTTTAGTTAATTAAGGTTTTTAATTAAAATAAAAAAGTCAGTCTCACGAGCGCGCTGCTTTACCACTTGAGCTATCGTGACCTCAATCCACATGGACACTAACTACCCATCTCAGCCCCACCTTTTAACCTTTCCATCCTTTTTGCCATTTTTCAAATGTCGTGTAATCTATTTGATTCTCTCTAATGAAATTGCTACGGTTAGATTTAGTGAAGGACTTCATTTTTACTTATTAAATTCACTAATTTTCGTGGTTCACTTGACCAATTATGATCTTTAATTTAATTAAGGTTTTGAGTTGAGATAATAATTTATCTGTTTTTATTTTTGCTGCTGAAACCTGTTTTTTAACGTTAATTTGTGTGAGCATATTTCTAAGTGTACACGAGCTTCCTAAAGCTACTGTAAAACCATTTTCTTTAAGAATTTTACCCACTTTTGCTGATAGCTCCCATTGAATAGCAACCAACGAATACCTTCATTTTTAAAGCATAGCTGACGTCGGTTGTTGCTTATTTTAAAATGTTTTTTATTCTTCTAACTAGCAACCTATCAGTACATATGTCTTGATATCCATTTTTTTAGCCAAGATTTTAAAGTGTTTGTAATTCTTAGCATAACAGACCGATATTAGTGGGAGTTTCAACAAATGGTCTAAGAGCCAAATGGATTCATCAGCTTCTTCACGCTGATGATATGCGTTTAACACAACATATTCGTGTCGTTGTAACAACCAATCTGCGAATCATTTATAAAAACTAAATTTATATTTAAACCTTCACGACACACATCATCATGTGATCGATGGATACTACGTTTCGGTCGTACGTGTGGCCCCAAAGAGGGCATTCTGGCATGCTCCTTTTTTCTTAAATATCGTGTTTCTCGTGCAGAAATTTGGTCATTTCTGTTTTCTTAGTCAGTGTAGATCTAAACGGTTTTTAATAACACTTTTAAAGTTTTTCACATTTGTCAGATGTCCAAGGACTGATGATGTGGATTTCCTGCCAATGTGCTGACGTGATCGTCGTTATCATTAAGAATTTATTTTGAAAAAACGAAGAAGGAATATTTGTTCGGCTTGTAACATTCTCGGATGGAAGGTAATTCGGCCTTGGACCCCTGGAGATAATTGTGATCGGCAGGATAACGAGGAATTCTTCATCAACAGAAGTTACTGTCTCGGTTCACCAATGAAAATACAACAAACTAGGAAAGATTATTTGTATACCGGTTGAAATGTTGACAATAATTGATACCCGTTGCTCAATAAAGATATCAGACGGTAAATTAGGAATAATCAGTCTTTCGTATTGACATTTTGAACACAAAGCGGGGCTAATTACAGTCGACATAGAATTGTTCTGATTAATCACCGATACCCTTGACGGATCGATGAAGAGCCAAACCCGTCAGTACAGCCCGAATCTATAAATATTTCGAAAGAATCGCAGTGCGAGAATTTACTCATCCTTCCGTCCGGGATCAATCGCTTTTTTATTTAATTTTCTCAGAGTCAACTCGTATTACAGAGGTTATATTTCCCTCTGAAAATTTCACCTTTCGAACTGAAAAGTCTTTTATTCATTTCAGTGAGAAATGTTTATGAGGTTAAGTGTTAAATATTTACTTATTTATCATTACCTTTTTCTTACGGTCTGGTAAATATATTACAAGGGAGATTCGTTTTGTAAGTAGACCATGCGATTTTCACATGAATGATGAATGGGTATGAAAAGTTAAGGTTTGTTTTGGCACTCTGACTCAGCCAATTGTAAATATATATACTCTAACTTAATACAACAAATTTCGAAAAGAAAAATATCACAGATAAATGTAACGCGTCAAAAACCTACAAATATTTTTATTTGAATAAGTATAATTTCTGACCTTGTAGTTGTTAAAAACTTGTTTTGTGATTCCTATAAATATTCGCACCGTTAGCCGAAAGTTCTCTTTCTTTTAAGTTTACATCGTTGCCCTCCTTGCTTGAGCGCGGAACTGAATAATGAACTTCACTATAATATTATAGATAGATTCCATTTCATTTGTCGTCGAGAATCAAATAGATTATACGATTTGAAAAAAAGGTAGAAGAGACAATTCAAAAGTTGGGGTTGAGATGGGAAGTTAGTGTCCGTGTGGTTGGAAGTCACGATAGTTGAAGTGGTAGAGTAGCGGTGTATTTGGCTGAAATATCGACGTCTCAGTGGTCTACCCGAAAATGTAGCTGGGGAAAGTTGGATTACTGAGAGAGGGGACGTTCAGGGAAGGAGAAGTACAATTTTCTGGTGGAGATTTGATGGAGGGAAATATATAGGATGTTAAGGTAATGGTGAAGATCACTAGTTTTCGTGCTCCAGTTGACTAATTACTATATTTCAATTAATTAAGGTTTTTAGTTGAGATAAAAAAGTCAGTGTCACGAGCGGATTTAGGACCCACGATCTTCGGCTCGATACCACGCTGCTCTACCACTTTAGGTATCGTTGACCTCGATCCACTCGGACACTAACTTCCAATCTCAACCTCACCATTGGATTTTTCTTCCTTTTTGCCATTTAATGAAGTATAGCTTCACTCAATCTCTCCGTGGCCATCTCATTTGTCGCCGAGAATCAAATATGTTACACGACATTTCAAAAATGGCAAAATGATAGAAATTTCAAAATAGGTGGGGTTGAGGCGGGAAGTTAGTGTCCGATTGGATCGGAGTCACGATAACTCAAGTGGTACAGTACTGGCTTATTTAGCCGAAGGTCGTGGGTTCGAGTCCCGCTTGACACTGACTTTTTTATCTCAATCAATACCTTTCATAAATATTAATTATATATGCAAAATTTTTGCGCCTACATTGGACACACGGACGGAATCAACAGTCAGCCATCCAGCATCAATGGATCAGCCAACATCCTGTGCGTCCACTTCTTCCAATCAACAAAAGGACCGACCACAGTGACCTCGATCCACTCGGACAAAATTGGACAGGTGGAGTGGAGATGGAAAGTTAGTTTCCGACAATCGTGGGTACGAATCCCGCTTGTGACACTTACTTTTTCATCTCAACCAGTACCTTAAATACAAATTAACTAATTGAAAGATTATAATAATTATATAATTGCATATTCCGTTTATTTTAAAATATTGTAGCATTAGAAATTGAAATCATACATCTCTTATAATAAAATTAAAATATCTTGATCTATATGATCTTACATATTTTAGTAGCACCGATGTTGTGCTTCATAATTTTCTACATTTTCTTTTATTTACTGAAAAAGTATTCATTCTTTGTAAAATAAACCTCGTGGATTGTAATGAAATTCAGTATGAACTTATATTGCAGCATTATATTGTGGGATTCGAATTACAAATCGTCGCCGAGAATCGAACCGATTACACAAAAGTTCAAAAGTGTCAAATAGGAGGGAAAACTCATACGGTGGGGTTGAGATAGGAAGTTTTCCGAGTGGATCGAGGTCACGATAGCTCAAGTGGTAGAGCAGCGTCGTATCTAGCTCAAGATCATGGGTTCGAATCCGCTGGTGCCATTGATTTTTTTTTTCATCTCCACCAAAAACCTTAGTAAAATGTAATGTATTAATTGGTCAAGTGGAATACGAAAATAGTGATTTATATTACAATTTTTATAATTGAAGCTTTTCAAATAAAATAAACATTTTCTGTTTTTATATGAAATGTCCCTGTGGCAAAGGCCATAAATAGATGCCTACCTTGACGTTGTTTTTGTAAGAAAAATGCATAAGCGAAGTGTACAGCTTGCCATATTATTATTTCTTCAAATATATTAAAACAATTTCATTCTCCTATCTACTTGTAAAGTAGTGAACTAAAAGCCTTATGTAATTGAAATATTAGAAAATAAAATATAGAAATTATTTTGCTGCAGATTTTTTAGACTGGTAGAGGAAACGGTTGAATTCATTCACAAGATAGGATATGAGAATAGGGTAACCCTCATATGGATACCAGCTCATAAGGGACACTGCGGCAATGAAGAGGAGGACAGCCTGGCCAAGAAGGATCATATACTGCGTCTGACGGGCCACAACCAGTATTACCCCACTCTTCAAGCACAGCGAAAGAGAGTATAAGTTGCTGGGGAATGAAACAATTCCTCAAGGAATGGAATACGTCCCCCGGATGCAGGCAATCGAAGGAGTTTCTGAAGAAAATCAAACCTAAGGAAGCGAAATGGTTACTCTCCAACTCCTGGAGGGGAATTAGGAGGCTGATAGGTATCCTAACGGGACAAGACACCTCTTCATAATGGGGCACCCTACCAGACCCTATCTGCCGCTTCTGCGAAACAAAAGAAGAAACGGCTCGACACTACCTAGCTGAATGCGATAGGTATGCCAGGGAAAGATTCGACACTTTCGAAGGAGAGGACATAAATAAAACACTCCCCAGGATAAAATGGTCCACAATCCTGGGCTTTGTAAATAAGTCCAATAGGTTTATGCAGGACTCGTGAGCCGACCAGGTCCCGGACCTTTTAGGGATGGGGGCCTACCCAGGCTTTTAACCCCTCGGGTCCTGGTCGCCCGCCCTGCGTAATATGGTAGTGCACATCAACGACTTAGAAATTTTAAATGTGGGTCATCTCTGACGACATGTTAATTATGGTGAGGAAAGTAATTATAATCTAATTAATGTCATTCCAAAGAAGTACGCTCTAAAGGCCCTAATGCTGAACCAGGAGAATTAACATAATTTCCAATTAATATACTTTCTGTTTCGTTCATTTATTGATTATTTCATAAAATATCGCCATTTTTGTCTTTCCAGATTGTTTTAAGTTTTTCACAGCCAACGTACTGTCGAACCGTTCAATAAAATCCCACTTGGTCCATGCAGGTGACATAAATATTTCAAGTTCATTCCTTTATAAGTGTTGAAATAAATACGTTAGAAGGAGGAAATGTAGGAAAGGAATTGAATATCAGTCCAACCGGGGGAAAACTACGTATCCCTGCCTATTCAATAATTCACATCTGTCGAGGATTTTTCTTGTATGCACAAACGGCAGAAAAACATTAACCTCCATTCCATGGCCCTTAAAGGTACTCTATTTAATTGATATTAAATTGTACCAAACGAATAGCTGATTGGAGAGAATCTGATTTTACAGCATGTCATTTCCTATTGTCAATTCAAAACCTACGCAAATACGAAAACCCAACAACAGTTTTAAACAATCTAAGACCATTTTTTCTTTGATCGTCCCACTCTGTCCTTTTCAAGTATTCAGCTTGCTGTAAGAAAACGTGCACACTCGTAACTTAGATCTCTAATATGCAAATAGGAAAAGAGATAAGAGCTCCTGAACTCAGCCAGGTTGTTTCTTCTTTATTCTCATCAGTAGTATATACCTCATATCTTTTCGTATCTTTTCATACGATAAAGGTTTTCAACTTAACTTTCTTAAACTACGTTGGTGAAAATATGTAAACTAAGGTTTAAATAAAAATAATTTTAATTTATCAAGAACAAAGGAAAATTTTTTGAATTGTTGCAAATTGAAAAAATAAAATCTTTTCAATCAGTTAAGTTATCATAAATAGAAAATATATAAGATTAATTATTGTTAAGGAGAGTTGAAACCTCAATTCATCAGACATTAATTTTTTGATTGCTGCATTAATTTTATTGTGATATAGTGCTATAATTTGAACTTTATAACAATATTTTCAAAAAACGGAAGCTTATCTCGAAGGATAAGCTAATCCCCTACAGCAGGAGCAGTGTGAGTTGGGATATCAAAGGACGAGGAAGGACTGTCTCTCTTTTTTTTTAATCGAACAACCTGCTGCATTTTCAATTTTAAGGGCAAGGAGTTGATATCGTATGTTTTTACTTGTCACATATTTTTATTTATCCACAAAGTATCTGTGTATATTCATATTATTTTTCAAGACCTTAGTTTTTTTTGTGGCACAAAAATTCCTTTTCATTTTTTTTTTTTTTTTTGTATTACGTATATTTTTTTTAATTTTTCATTTTTACACAATTCAGGAAATTTATATGCATCGAGTGAAAGGAATTCACCAAAGATCGTTATAACTTGTTCAAACATTAATCGCATTCAAGGTTTGTTCTGTGGTACGGAGTAAGCGTACCGAAGGACCGTTAAGTCAGCGAACCAAGACATACACTTTAGAAACCAGTGGTTTTCAACTTCGTATAAAATCGTAATTTCACCTTGCTGTACTGAACGTTAGTTAGGTATGCCCAATTGTATTCACTATTTTCTCCAAATAAAAAAGGTTTATATTAATTCAACTAATTAAAATTTTCAGTTGAGATAAAAAAGTCAGTGTCACGAGGGGATTCGACCTCACGATGGTTGGCTAGTTATGCCTCAGCTCTACCACTGTGGGACTAGAGAAATATAATTAGGTCGTATTGTCTTTAGGCGAGAAGTCACTCAGCAATGACACTATGACATGAATCTAAGAATTCATTTATCACACGCAATCCAGGAAGATGAGAGCCAGTCTACCAGTGGTCTACCCGAAAATGTAGCTGGGGAAAGTTGGATTACTGAGAGAGGAGAAGTTCAGGGAAGGAGAAGTACTATTATTTGAAGGAAATTTCATGGAGGGAAATATATAGGATGTTAAGGTAATGGTGAAGATCACTAGTTTTCGTGCTCCAGTTGACTAATTACTATATTTCAATTAATTAAGGCTTTTAGTTGAGATAAAAACGTCAGTGTCACGAGCGGATTTAGGACTCACGATCTTCGGCTCGATACCACGCTGCTCTACCACTTGAGGTATCGTGGACCTCGGTCCACTCGGACACTAACTTCCAATCTCAACCTCACCATTGGATTTTTCCTCCTTTTTGCCATTTAATGAAGTATAGCTTCACTCAATCTCTCCGTGGCCATCTCATTTGTCGCCGAGAATCAAATAGGTTACACGACATTTCAAAAATGGCAAAATGATAGAAATTTCAAAATAGGTGGGGTTGAGGCGGGAAGTTAGTGTCCGAGTGGATCGGAGTCACGATAACTCAAGTGGTAGAGTAGTGGCTTATCTAGCCGAAGGTCATGGGTTCGAATCCCACTCGACACTGACTTTTTTAAAATCTCAATTAGAAACCTTAATTAATTTAATATAATATATTACCCACGCCCGGTCAGTCCTCTCCTTTTTATCTTATCGTAAAATCTTATTTAATTGACCTGATGGTACTATGAAATCAGAACAGGACGGCACATTTGGAAACATTTTGGTCCCATACTGCACACTAATAATTATTCTGGCTTTACGTCCATCACCACTTAAACGACATTGCATTTTAACATTTTAACCTGAATTTTAATCGAGATAAACCAAATATAATAATAATAAACCCTATAATAATAATAAACCCTATAATAATAATAAACCCTATAATAATAATAATAAACCCTAGCAGTGTATATCACCAACAAGAAACTGCTGACCTCAGTTAAATACTTTGAACTATACACAGACAGCAAGATAAAGTGAAATCCTCACTAAACACATATGTTTATGCAAACTAGGTCTCCAAACTCGTAGTCCAAAAGGCCGACCATTGTATTCCGAATTTAGTAAGTTGTTGCTTACCGATGCACGTTTTAACCGTAACTGTCATCTCTTGTTGAGAACCTATAGTTGTTCGTTGAAGAGGTGCCAAGCTGGTCCTGTATAGAGCTGGTCATCTCCATCACAAAATTTTTCCTCCCTTAATCTATCTCTCTTCTGTTTCCCTCGCAACCTCGGAGCAGGAAAACCATAGAAAGGAAGGTGTGCCTCTTTTATATTAATTTTTAACTTATTGCGTTTTATTATAAGGTCGTTGTCACATACAATCCACTTAAAACTCAGAACTAATATGTGAGACAAAAATTTGACAGAAAACTCGTACACTTATAAAGACTTTAATACAGTTCAATCATGTTGTGAAAGCTCATTAATCCGCCACCAACCTCACTATCTATAAAGACCTCAACATTCCTTTCGCCAATGAGCAATCGTGCAATCACGGTTGCAATAGTTCCACACCAAGCTGTCTATATATCGAATCATAAAACCAAGGTCTTTCTACGCTTTCCTATCCTGAGATTCTGCTACGTCGCCTAAAACTTATATGATTTCAATATCCAACGCCATAGCATTCTTTAAACGTTTATCCTCCGTGGTGTGACAGGGTTTTGACGAGTAAAACACGTACGCACTTATCTGTAATGTGCATTTTTGATTTTTATACGGAAATCAGTTGTTTATTTAAAAATAAAACACCTTCACTATAGGTAGTAGAATCATAAGCTAATAAGATGCCAACGCAACATGCAAGAAATATTCTTAGATGGGTTCTAGGTTTAGTTTTGACTATCATTATTGGAAATTTCCCATTTTAGAAAGATTATACTTTTAATCACTTATTATTTTCCAAACTGATATGATAACAGAGAAGGTAGGGTAACCTTTCTCATCACCTCGATATTTTCTTACTTCTTGGTGTTTTTCAATTCAAAGTTCGCTCTTTCTCTCTGAAAACAATTCACCATTCATATATAATGTATCTTTTCTAATTACTTATTCAGATATCGTGAGATGCGGTCTGGGATTGAGATCATCTTCAGGGCCTGGGATTTACAAACATAATTTACATTTAGAAAATACATATAGAATATGGAATTTATACAATGCAAAAATTATATTTTATATTCTATCAAAGTATTTCTACTCACTCAAAGTGTTTGTCTTCTGTGTAATTGTGCCATGTCGTGTTGAGAGTGCCAGTGAAATTTTACTGTTTCATGTTTATATATGTTTGATTTTGAAGTGGTGGGGAAGGAAGTGGGTATAGAGAAGACAATTTTGTATTAGTCGTCGGCTTCTTTGAGGTGAAAAGAGCCGACAAAGGGAAACAATGTGTTGGTAATGTTTCGGCCACTTTATTCTTTCAGGATTATATAGAAAGGGATAAATGGGAAAAGGAAAATTGTTGGACAATTAGACTATGCGAAAAATATTTGATATGCGGAATGTAATGTGATGATACGTATATGTTATCTGTATTGAATTTGATTAATGATGTTGGCGTAGCAGCGACTTAGTTTGCATGTATCTGTTCTGTAATTGATGCTGTGTTTATCCTTGTTGATGTAAACCATTTCTAAAAATTTACGTTTAAATTTGTTTTGTTCTGTATGTTGTATTTTTGTATTGTTGAAGTCAAAATTGTGTTGTTGTTCAAAGTGGTGGGTAGCGAGTGCTGTAGGATTTTGTTTGTGTTTTTTGCAATCGTAGATATGTTGTTTTACTCTCCTGTCGAGATATTGGGATGTGGACCAATTATGTTTGTAAATCCCAGGCCCTGAAGACGATCTCAATAAAAGATCGAAACGTTGGCACGATAAAGAAAATGTTTTTCTGATACCTACATCACACCAGACCGCATCTCACGATATCTGAATAATTATCCGTTAACGGTCACTAATCTGTACACTTTTCTAATTACCATTTCCACTCGCTCGTTTTATGCAAAATTGTTTTACCCGCCTCTTTTAAATAAATTCGTAATTTTACCTGATTAAATGTAATTGAATGTCTATTCCAGTTTCTAGCGTAGTTCTGCTATTGTTAATTATTTTCTGTTCCAACGTGCCAGTAATTCCATCATTTTCCCTCAGACTTGATCTCTATTTTAGAAATATTTGTTTCTTGCGGTATTTTAGTAAAGCGATTTGTTGTGTGTAGAGATTAGTGACCGTTAATGGATAATTATTCAGATATCGTGAGATACGGTCTTGTGTGATGTAGGTATCGGAAAAACATTTTCTTTAACGAGCCGACGTTTCGATCTTTTATTCATCGTCTCTCGAAAAGTGAATTTATACAATGCAAAATATATTTTATATTCGATCAAAGTATTTCCATCAAAGTAGAAGACAAACACTGAGTGAGTAGAAATACTTTGATGGAATATAAAATATATTTTGCATTGTATAAATTCACTTGTCCAAATTCTATATGTATTTTCTAAATGTAAACTATGTTTGTAAATCCCAGGCTCTGAAGATGATCTCGATAACAGATCGAAACGTCAGCACGATAAAGAAAATGTTTTTCTGGAACCTACATCACACCAGACGGCATCTCACGATACCTGAATAATTAAGCAATTTGTTGTTTTTTTATCTTTATATCGCTAAAACTATTTATGTATTGCGACGACATTATCATTTAATGTAACTTCTGTTTATTCCATTTTTAATTGCTTCTACTTTTCCGGACTGTTTTGAACTTATTGATCTGTTTAAACTTAGAGAATAGAAAGATATTTTTAGAATCAGATGTGTTGATGCAAAACAAATATTGATAAACGTGAAATTTACAATGAACAAACTCTCAACGCTTATCTTCCCACCTAGCCTGCAAATTTTAATAATTATAAAAATAATAACAAAAAATTATGTTAATTTAATTAGATATTAATAATACAATTTCATATTAAGAAATATTTAAGGAAAAACCAATGAGAAAGAACGCTATTTGTAAGTATTCGGTTCGGATGCAGGGCCGCTGGATTCGAACCCGGGATCTTTACCTTACAATGATGAACGCCGAGTTAACGCCTAAACCGTTGCGCCCAAAGACTTACCCGTATAGGTTATAAAATAAATAATGTTGAGGCGGATGTCTTGCAGGGATGGATGTTAAAAGGTAAATGAAAGTTTCCCGTGAGTTTATCGGCATCCAATTGCTACGACGATGATGAACAGTGCTTACCCAATCTAAAGTGAGTATCTTGCCATGTGCCTGAGTAGGATCTTCAATTAAAGGATAGTATTAATTTATAGAAATAATGACTGTTGTCGTGAGTGCGGTGTTCAGTCCTTCTCATAAAGATAGTTTCTACTCACTGTAAGTTACTGTAACTTACTCACCTACTATGTACTCACTTACTCTGAGTAGGAACTATCTTTTTAAAAACGGTAAGATTATTACATCACTTGGTCATAGAGAATTCGTACTAAACCACGTTTAAACTCCGAAAGTTTACAAGGGTCGACATGGATCGCTAATTTCTTTTAACTTATAAATTAAATCAGCTTTGTAAGAAGTGACTACAAAACCTGTCAAAGAGAATAAAACTGTTGTTTTCAATGAAGCATCTGTTTTTAGCTCATAAAAGATTATTTTGCATAATATTTTTATTAGTGTATTTTTCAATTAATTTAAACCTAATAAAATGAAGTATACTTCTCTGAAGCTGTCTGTGGCCATTTCATTTGTCGCCGGGAGTCAAATAAACTACACGACATGTGAAAAATGGCAAAACAAGGGAAAATTCAAAAGGTGGGTTTGAGATGGGAAGTTAGTGTCCGAGTGGATCAAGTGGTAGAGCAGCGGCGTATGTAGCCGAAGATCGTGGGTTCGAATCCTGCTCGTGACACTGGCTTTTTTAAATCTCAATTAAAAACCTTAATTATTTGAAAGGTATTAATTGGTCAATCGGACCAGGAAAACTATTGAATTAATAAGCTTAAATGGCCATCGGCACCGTGGGTTCGAATCCCCTAGAAAATCTTCGAAATCAATCCACATCCGACAAGGCGAACTAGGAAACGATTAAATATTTCAGGATAATTATTCATACTAGGCCAGTTCGTCTTGAAGATAAACATTTGCACAGTTTGTTTCCTTTTTATTACCAAGAATTCCTTTGCATTTCTGGCATCCAAGATATATTCAGGTTGTAGTGTTTTCCCCATTTTAGAGAGTTTGGTCTAAACGTATGAAGATACTCAACTCACTAATTGCGTGGTCCGCTTGACCAATTAATATATTACAATTAATTAAGGTTTTTAGTCGCGATAAAAAAGTCAATGGCATGAGCGGGATTCGAACCCACGACCTTCGGCTAGATACGCCGCTGCTCTACCACTTGAGCTATCGTATCCTCAATCCATTCGGACACCAACTTCTCATCTCAACAGCACCGTATCAAGACGAAGATCGTGGATTTGAATACAGCTCGTGCCATTGACTTTTTTATCTCGTCTGAAAACCTTAATTAATTGTAGTATGAAGATAGTTTTATTAATGAAATCATCATAGATAAGACTTTACTAAGTCTTAGGCCAGCTTTTATTCAACTATGGTGTTTCATCTGGTATGAGTTTTTCCAAAGATTCATTCGGAAAAGTTATCTTTGTTGTGAACGTTCGGAAAATAAAAACGTGGTACTGTTATCTTTCGATCCTGTGTGACCTGAGAACGAGACAAAAGACAGTTTATTCTTTATTCTCATTTCTCCCAGGCGATACTTAGTCCTATACTGTACATGAATTTAACCTCAACTTTAAGCCAATGTTTTGAGCTTTTTTGAAGCTTGAGTTTAGCTTTTGAATTTTTATCGCTCTTTCGCTATCGCAGAGATTCATTTTTCGAAGAGTATGTAAGTATAAAAATATCATCATGCAATTTGGTTTTTGAGTGGTACGTCTTTCAGATGAGCAGTGACTGATAGTTTTTTTGTGCTATGCTGCTCTTTTGGGGAATTATAATTTCGTACTTCTTTCCAACTGTTCTAAGGCTCTCCTAACGTCTAAAAGTTTAAGAATTATTACATTATTAGGAGTTGTCTGAGATATAGAATTGGCCAGTGGATTGGAAAAGATTAGATGAAAACACTGATAATTCCAAATGATATAAAACATAGTAAATACGTAGAGGATTAAAATAGGATATTGTCTGACACTAGCTATTTCTCTTCACGCATTCTGAGGACGACGAAATACTAAAATTATGGAATGCGTCTGACAGAACAGCCCAGCACAAAGGATGGAGAATTCTCACGGTATATATTGCAGTACAAGTTAAAACCTAATAAATAATTTTAACGTTGGCGTTATTAATATATACAATAGATAACAATACGAAAACAACATTATTGTTAAATTGTCCAACGTTATTGGCGGTTATGCAGTGCCATAGAAATGTTGAATTACTAGGTTTTAAAAAAAAGTCAATATATCTGTGCCAGAGGTAAACTCGGCTGACATATACCTCGATTCGATGACGGATTAGCATAAAATCCACCTTCCTTTGATACTCTTATTTTCCAACGAGTTTTGTATCAACCTGCTATCGGATGTTTTTAAAATACCAAATTTTACTCGATTGTAACAAACAAATTCAATGAATTTTAACGTAAGTATTATTGAGCTTATTTAAAAACGTGAAAGGCGAAGTGATCCAACTTAAATTACAAAGGGAAATCCATTTTGTCGATACGGTATATTAGTTAAAATAAGGAGTTGACGTTGTAGAAAATACAAGTATCTCTTTCTCTCAAAATATCTGTTAATCGTGTTCAATAGAAATTTTCAATTTAGGCCAGCCTATGAACGATCAACGAAATTAAAGATCTATAAAAACTATTCCTACTCTCTTGTTTGTTAAACCTTGAGGCAGTTTAAATTATCTCCTTTTATCTCCTCAGAAACGTAATGGAAATATTGGTAAAATATAAAAATTTGCTAAAAATGCAAAAATATTTTTAAAAAATCTATACGTATCATAATCTGTACATCTTGTTCTTCCTTCATTCCTTATTGGTAACATATTTATTTACATTGATTAACAAAATTAAGAAAATAGTGTTATTCAAATGCAAAACACAAAAGTCTAAAAAAACAGGGAGCAAGAACGCTTTTCACAACAAAAAGAGTTTTCAATATTGAAAACCCCTTTTGCCGTAGGAGCAAATAAAAAATTATAATTTGGTATATATATGTAACATTCAGATTTAAATGAACCGCCATGCCCCACTACACACTCTAATAGTGCAAGGAGTAGGGGTCAAGAAAGGGTTATATTTTTTTAAGTGCTAATTCAATTCCCTTTCTGGCTTCCGTGGATAAACAGTTATTTTGATAAAAAAAAAGAAAAATTGGGTGTGCACACTATTCATGTGAGTTAATTTTTATTACTTTGACGTCAAAACAAAATTAGTAATTGTAATTTAGTTTTTAAAAGGAAATATATTTTCATAAAGAAAAGAGAAGAAATAATATTTATGTTAAAAAATTGTGTTCAAAGTTTAATTCTATTTTTATTTGGTGGCCAAAATGTTAATTATAATATAGTAA
>CM077113.1:16243480-16259696 GCA_039619505.1 Cimex hemipterus
AGTAATAATAATAATAATAAATAATAATAATAATAATAATAATAATAATAACGAGTGAATGTTTGGAGTCAGAGTTTTATAGCACTCAGAAGAGATATAGCAAACCTAAAATAGAATTTTTGGATGTTAGGGCGTGAAATGACCTTAGCCGTTAAAACGCCCTTAAAAACTAATAATAATAATAATAATAATAAAACTATAAAACAAGATTTAAATTTCATTTTAAAATTAAAATTTGTAGATTGAGGTAAGTTTATTATATGTTAAAAGGATTCTTTAAATTAAAAATAATAATTAATAAAATATATTGTAAAGTTGTGTGAAATAAATTATAATTAAAAGTTCAACAAACATTCGTTGTCAAATATCAATAAAAAATGAAAAGTGTCTGATCAATAAAAGAAATCATTGTAGTCAGGTCCGATCGTTAAAATCCTCTGGGACCTTGTTTTCGATTTTCGAATTCAGGGTTGGGCCCAACAAAAAAAAAAAAAAAAAAGAAGGAAGCACGCTACCTCACATATATATTTCTATTAATTAATGTTTAAACCTAATAAAATGTAATACAGAAAATAAATTATACTTCACTAAAGCTCTCCGTGCCATTTTATTTGTCGCCGAGAATCAAATAGATTACACGATATTCGAAAAATGGCAGAAAGGAGAGAAAATTCAAAGGTGGGGTTGAGATGGGAAGTTAGTGTTCGAGTGGATCGAGGTCACGGTAGCTCAAGTGGTAGAGTAGCGGCGCATTTAGCCGAAGTCGTGCGTTCGAACCTCACTACTGACACTGATTTTTTTTTTCATTCCGATTAAAAACCTTAATTAATTAAAATATATTAATTGTTCAAGCGGACCGCGAAATCGTATTTTGGAACCCAAACCATAATCGTACAAAAACTCCAACTGTTGTAACATGCCTAAACCTACTAAAATAATGAAATTTCTTGCTGAATTATACGACAAAGGTGTAATATAGCTTTACAAAGCTCAATATTATTCAACCTTTGAAATCTTCAAAATCTATCTATATCCGGCAAGGCGAAATAGGAAACGATAAAGTAAGTAAGAATTGTAATCGAGGAATTTTGTTTGAACAATAAAAACTGAAATGTAAACTGTTGACGGTACAAAGATAAATGTGAAATTGTAATTTCAGTGCCGTGTTTTCCTTCTTTGTTGTTCTTTTAATTGCCTCTACGAACAAACGAAATGATAATATTGATTTCATGTGTTTTCCATTGTGCTAAAAATTGTAATGGGTATCGGTCAGAATTGAGGCTTCATTCGATTGGGGGTAATAAAAGGAAGTTGTGGGATGGATGGTAGATTGGATGGCGAACTTATTTCTCTCAGTCGCTCAGTTATCTCATAAAGTAATAACAAATATATATACCGTTCTGAGCGGTCTATTCTTAAATGGTTTCTTTTACTGATTGTTAAAGACAGACCTTGGCAGGCTCACAAATTGAATAATTAAAATAACAGAAAAATCATTGTAATTTTGTTTTTCGTACAGAAGAACGTTTGTAGAAATAAATCAGAACTGTTGACAATAATGTTTTCCTTCTCACGATATGTTTTTTTTTTCGTTTTGTAGAAATAAATTTATAAATTCTGGGTCACGTGTTGCTGAACACCGAATTTCCATCCAGTTTGACTGCTCATAACATGTTATAATTAAACATCATACTACTATCAGCTTGATTAGTTAATTAATCAGGAATAATAGAGCGTGAAGATAGCAAACAACCTGAAAGGGGGTAAACTCAATTTATATTAATCCTCCAAGATATTAATAGAAATCCGAGAAATAAAAAAATGAAAAAAGTATTAATAACATAATTAAGACTTAATCAATGGGTTTTCTTACAACCTCAACCACACGATAAATTCCAGCAAATCTGTTTGTGATCGAACGGAATGTTACCCCACACGAACGCCCACATTCAACTGGAGGTGACAGTTATATAAATAGTCCCAAAAAATACATTAAACACGTGTATTCGCACACTTCTATTTCTTCTTTCCTGTGTTCATCGAAAACATCGATGACCCTTCATTGTCCCTTCATTGACGTGAGAAAAAATCAGAACTTTTACATAGACCACAACTGGAAATAATTAATTTTGGCTTAAGTATCGTTCACTGTTTTTAATTTGGAATTTTATTTACATGGGTAAAGTTTGCGTGGGTTCACGTTGTTATGAAACGATAAAAAAAATCATAAAACATGAGAGAAAGTGTTGTTTTTAATATTTACAATCCCATTGTCACAAGTAGTGTATCGTAGAGGCTGGAGAATATCGAGAATCGCTGATCGTTTTTTTCCGGCCTATTTTTTTTTTTTTTTTTTTTTTTTTTTTTTTTTTTTTTTTTTTTTTTGCTAGGTGTATTTGTGTGTATGCACGTGTGGCGCAACTTGGCATTGATAACAAAAAATAGTTCTACCTTTGTAACAGCCTTACGTCGCTTTTGCCTGCGTTTCAGTTTTTGTGGGTTAGTTTCGATTTGAACGTCATTATGATTTTTTGGTGAAATTTTTGTTAGAGTTTTGTATATTTGTTATTATTTCTAATTTATTTATCATGTTTGTAGCAGTACTTTTGAACAATGCTCTATCCACAATTTAAACAAGTAAAGAATTTATTATTTCTTTGATAAATGAGATAATATTTTTGTATATTATTATTAATTTCATAAGTTTTGCGGTCCTCTTGACCAATTAATGTTCTTCAATTAATTAAGGTTTTTAGTTCAAATAAAAAAGTCAGTGTCAGGAGTGAGGTATAACCTACGATGTTCGGCTAAATACGCCGCTGCGCTCTACCACTTGAGCTGTCGTGATTTTGATCCACTCGTACACTAACTTTCCATCTCAACCCCACCTTTTGAATTTTCCTTCCTTTTTGCCATTTTTCTTAGAGCTTTAGCGAAGTTGTATTTCATTCACTAGTTTCGGCGTCCGCTTGACCAATTAATATCTTTCATTTAATTAATATTTTTAGTTGAGATAAAATGGCAAAACGGAAGGAAAATTCAAAAGGTGGGTTTTAGATGGGATGTTAATATCCGAGTGGTCCAGGTCTCGATGGTTCAAGTGGTAGAACAGCGGCGTATTTAGCCGAAGTTAGTGGGTTCAAATCCCGCTTGTGACACTGACTTTTCTATCTCAAATAACAATCTTAAACAATTGAAATTATTATTCATATTTTTATACGACTAGGTTTGGAATAGTTTTTTGAAAACTAATTTTACAGAATTATTATAAATTGTATTGGTCTAGGAGACCCCATTTTTAAAATCCTGTAAGGATTCTCAACCAAAAATAATCTCCTTTCTGCCGATAAAGTGAATAGAATGGGTGTACAAAATTGAACAAATTAAAACTTAATTCATAATTTACTTTCCTCACTAACACATATATTTAACATTAATAACACACAATTAGTATTTTCTACTAAGGTAATTTTCTAATAATAAATTTGAAAATGTCAGTTAAACCCAGTTGAAACGGTTTCAGCTGGGGAAAGCCGGAAGGCGATTTGAATAAACACCTTAAAACGAACAAGTTTAATTTCCCCAGCTTTCATTTTCACTCCCTCTATTCAGCGTCCTTTCAATTTAATACACAATAAACCGAGTGTCCAAGGGGAGGAATTATGACTATTTTTGTTCTTCATTAAGCCTTAAATCCATAACACGTGGGGCGCTGGAATTTAACATTTGAGAGTCGGAACGACATCCAATCTGTGCAATGATTACAAACTCGCTTCCTAAGAAGAGGATATTTTCAAACAAATATTTGGAGTGTATCTATTTTCTTCTATAAATATTTTCTTACGAGATTTGGTAAGTTTGTAATGCACGATGAAATATTGGCTACAAGCTAAATCTGCCTTGCATTTTGTTCAGATTTCACAACAGTAACCCTTATTCAATATTTCAATAAACAAAAAATTTAACTACCTGATCGAATATTCTTAACAACTAATTAAGGTTTTTAGTTGAGATAAAAAAGTCAGTGTAACGAGCGGGATTCGAACCCACGATCTTCGGCTTGAAACGCCGCAGCTCTACCACTTGAGCTGTCGTGACCTCTAGCCACTCGGACACTAACTTCCTATCTCTACGCCACCTACTGAATTTTCCCTCCTTTTTGCCACATTTTTTCAAATGTGGTGCAATCTATTTGATGCTAGGCGACACATGAAATGGTCACAGAGAACTTCAGTGAAGATATATTTCATTTTAACTAATTAAATTCACTAATTTTCGTGGTCCGCTTGACAAATTGATATCTTTCAATTCATTAAGGATTTTAGTAGTAAATAAACAAGTCAATGTCACGAGCGGGATTCGAACCCGCGATCTTGGGTTAGATACGCCCCTGCTCTACCACTTGAGCTATCGTGTCCTCGATCTACTTGATTGCCGAGAATCAAATAAATTGCACAACATTTGAAAAATGCCTTGCCATTGACTTTTTTCTCAACTAAACACTTTAATAAATTGAAAGATATTAATTTCCAAGCGTACCACTAAAACTACTACATTTTTAACAATGAATTTAATGTAAATTAACTCCATATAGCTCTAATTTGTGTTGTTAAAAACAATAAATGGTTCCAACGTAAAAATTAATATTGTGTTCGAATAAACAAAATCAATAACTATTTATATGTACATTTACTCAAAAATTAAGTATAATTAGCACCGTATGGCCTTCGTTGGATAATGGTGTTTCATTGATGGTTAATTGTTTGAGCAATATAGAACAAATAACAAAAAGAATAGAACACAAAAATACAGAGATTTGCGTGCACCTGTATAAGAGAACAATATTCCATAGATGGTACGGAACAAATATTACCGCTTGACAGCACAGAAAACTAAAGTGAAACCTCGAAGGAATTAAACTAAAGTGAAGAGATAACACCAAAATAATGAAAGACCATCCTATATTCATGGCCCCAAGCGATGACATGAACAGGATGTTTGAATCCAATCAAAATTTTCAAACTAAACTAGGTACCAAAATAGAATGGAAACGAGAATAAAACATCTCCTTTTAGAACGGTAACATCTTTTGGCACCCTGACGGTACACGGGTAGGAGTATTTGCTCGATGAACAAAGTACTCAGAACCCATGAGAAAATACAACAGTATCTTCCCAGTTGAGGTCCATAGACCGAGATATATGCTCAATTCAAGTAAATAAACAAGAACGTAGCTATCATGTCAGATAGCCAAGTAGCCACCAAAGCACGAATTTCAAATATTAGTTCAAGTATGGTGCTGAACTGCATAACTAGATTAAACATACAAGGTACGCAGAACAAAGTCAGCATCTGCTGTGTCATATGATAAGAAGGCAACGAGAGAGCGCACCACTTGCAAGGAAAGACCCCTGTTATAACCCTGAGAGACCAGAACTCGTCAATGGCATAAGAATCCACACGATCATTGAGTGTCTCAGTCAGAAAGATGAAAGGAACTCCTTCGAAATTAAAAAATGTAAAATTGAACATGGTGATAAATGTATTAATAATATAACAGATTTTGATCTACCTCCCATTTTGGATTTGTATATAAATAATATCAAACCTCCAAATAATTAAACTAATTATTTTAATTGTTACTACTTTTATTCTAATTATTTTTTGTGTTATAATTTCCGCGCTTCGCACGTTCAAATTGAGCGTCATTAAAAAAAAAATCAGCTGTTAATTGGAACGTCGCGTTGGCGGAGGTATCAGCGGTTTCACTTTGGCAATGCACGTCGAGAGACGTGGTTGTAGAAGTCCTTCAACCTGATGATGAGCTAAGAGGCTCGAAATCCGGATCGTTGCAGAACAACTTACTGTGAGTAGGAACTATCCTTTTGGAAGGTAAGGAACTCCTTAGACGCAATCAATTCAAGACCATCTATACCTATAGGTGTTCAGACCCATGAGGATCATTAACGTCGGGACTTATCCCCAAGCCCCAAGTGGACTGTTGTTCTGACGCCTAGAGTTCTCGAAAGGAAACCAAGAAGATTTTACATGACTTGTCACAACCGTTCGCTAGCGAGATGGTGCAATAATAATCTTGAATCCATACGCTTGCCTTGAAAAGGCAGTTTTGTGGTTTCCAGCACAGCCTTTTACCCATGTCTTTCACCACCCCCGGAGGGATAGAAAAGATACTCTATCTCCGGTTCCGATTGGTCGGTACCCTCCAGCTAAGGTTCAAACCACGACCGGCACGAGTCCAACCTCAGGTTGTAAATCCGTCTGGATACACTACTTTGGTGGGTGGTTCAGTATTATTTTTAACGTGGGACTGATCAACCGCCAGGTAGGTCATACGCACTCCCTGCTGAGAAGTGCTCCTTCAATAACCTAGAAATAATCTGCCAAAGCAGTGGGGGAGAAGGAAGTTCAAGAAAATGGGTAGGAAGGATAAATAAGATAATAGGGATATTGCCGCCATCATTGGTCACCTCCAGGACATAGGATTGATGGTCGAACTTTGTCTTGACCACAGGGAAGTTGTCCTTGTCGGTAGAGTTACCTGGACATTGCTAATTAAATGGAATATTTAACGAAAATTTGTATAATCCATGACGGCATATGCAGATTCTGCAAAGAGGCATAAACAAACCGTAGTGCCACACTTACCCGAGGAAGAAGTGTTTTGGGATGTACACTGTGACTGTAAAAGAAAAACATCCATTGAAACGGAGCTACTGTTCAAGGTCCTTAAAGAAATAGGACTCAACGGTACAGGAGGGTGCATACAATAGCTCTTTAAGGGCGTTCTTTATTATACCCCGACTAATCTACATATAATCATTTGAGATGTAAACGAGTATAAGTGGTGGTCATTCCCGCCTACCATAGTTTAATGTTACCGTTCCATGTCCCAAACCTTAATAATTTACTCCTCCGTTAATTTATTTATAGAAACCTTTATGTAAATGATATCGTAGTTTACCTCGGCTACTCCTGCGGCTGCCTAGATCGTCTGGTGGGCTCTGGTCTCCCCCCGACGACATAGACACCCTCCGAGAGGATATATCGCAGTCCGAGACGCTCAGCATCTCTGGAACTTTTCACCTCATCACCTATAAAAAAATAATAAAACACACATAAATATACTTGTTTAAAGTTTGTTAAATAGATTGGTTATTGATACATTCCATGAGGGTCATAATAATTTTTCTCCAGTGGAAATTTTAACGTTTACAAAATGTAATATATTATTATTTTATATATTTTTAGTTGGGGTTTTGTTGGGTAAAGGATTATATTTCTCAGGATTCCAACATCCCATTTGAGCGGCCCATTAAAGACACAAAATACAGAACGATCATTAACAAAGTGGTTAGAGGTTTGAATCAATTATAATTTAAGTAGTGACATTTCGGTTTCGGTACGAGAAATCTCACAGTATAAATTATTCGAGAAAATTCAAATTCACCAACTAACTTAGCAACAATACAGTTTCAGAGAAGAGGAACGCACAATGCACAATGTTTATTTATGCAATTAATTTCTCCCATTGAAGGGTTGAGGTCGATCAATAATGAGCGCTAATATGCAACAGCTCGGGCCAGTAAGTTCGTCGATTCCTGCTATGTTTACTATCAATCTGTTTCAATGTTAGGTTTGATTGAAATCACACGGACCAAATTTTTTGTGTGAACTGGATATTATTTTTACATTCACTAGTTTTAGTGGTCCGCTTGAGCAATTAATAACTTTCAATTAATTAAGATTTTAAGTTGAGATAAAAAGTCAGTGTCAGGAGCGCCGCTGCTCTACCACTTGGGCTATCGTGACCTCGGTCCACTCGGTGGACACTAACTTCCCATCACAACCCCAATTTTTGAACTTTGCCATCTTTTCGTCGGGCGGCGGCACATGAAATGTTGTGTAATTTATTTGATTCCCGGCGACAAATGCAATGGCTTTAGTGTTCGCTTTAGTCTAGGTATACGCCATTTTAACATAATAAATTCACTAGTTTTCGTGGTCAGCTTGACTTATCTTTTTATATCTTTCAAATAATTAAGGGTTTTTAGGTTAAACAATTTGAGCGATGGAAGCGGGAGCCCCAAATAACATCCGTTTTTATTGAAATTGATTATTGGCAATTAGAAAACATAGTACAGGTTTACGATTTCATCATTTCCTTCGTACACAATATACACTACGAGTACAAAAATGAACCCTTAAGATGGTGGTGGCTCAAGGATAAAAACAACGAAAGTTTATCCATCAAATTATTGATAAGATAAATTTGCGCAAACGGTGCGCAACGACAAAGAACTGAGTGAGCGGTCTTTCTATTCTCTCTCTCTTTAATACTCTGTTACACAAACCTTCACACTTCGGTCAATGATTTTTAATGGTCTACAGCCAATTCCGAGCTAAATTTGTATATGAGACAAATTAAATTTCACAGATACATTTTTAGTTTAACTCATAAAAATTCATGATTTTTGTAGTATTCTAACCATTTTTATCTCAACTAAATATTTACTAAATTGAACTATATTAATTGGAAAACTAGGGTATTTAATAAGTTTAAATTTATTAAAGCCCTCCGTGACCATTTCATTTGCTTTCGAGAATCAAATAGATTACACGGCATTTGAAAAATGGCAAAAAGGAAGGAAAACTTAAAAGGTGGGGTTGAGTTGGGAAGTTAGTGTCCGAGTGGATTGATTTCACGATAGCTCAAGTGGTAGAGCAGCGGTGCTCGTGACACTGACTTTTTTATTTCAACTCAAACTCTTAACTAATTGAAAAATATTCATTGGTCAAGCGGACCACGAAAACTAGTGAATGTAAAAATAATGGCCGGTTGAAGAAGTCATGATAACTCGAGTGGTTTGAGTAGCGGCGAATCTAGTCGAAGGTCGTGGGTTCGAATCCTGCTCGTGATGCTTTTTAAATCTCCACTAAAAACCTTAATTAATAGAAAGATATTAATTGGTTAACCAGACCATGAAAACTAGTCGGTTTTTCTATTATATTTTCCTTTTTTCATTATCATGACAGGAAATTTAAAAAAAAATATATACACTAAACACGAATACCGTGGAAATAATATTAATATCAACGCTTACTTTCTTTCAGTAGAAAGGTAGAGGGAAGTTTCAAATGAATGTTTAACTGTCTCGTTCTAAACAATATAGTAGCACACATAGAAATCGAAGTGAAGAGCCTTGACCCTTGTTTGAGTAATTTTTTCTAGCTAAAAGGTTTTCCTGAATGCTGGAAGAGCAGTGAATTGAAATTGAAAAGGGTGAGCGACCGAGAAAGATTAGCCCGGGCAAAGATAAGTCTAAAGGGTTGCTTTTATTACAGGACAAAACGTGACGTTAAATTAAAATTAATTCTCCTGGAATAATTTATCTGTATGTCAATTAACCTAATGGTGTATAATAAAATAAAATAATATTAATGTTTAAATAAGCTTAGACCGGTTTGAATGGCCACTTCTCTGATTCTCAGGAAACGGATTGCTATTTATGCAATACACACAAAGGACGCTAGACTAAGGCGAAAAAGATGATCCGAAAATGAACGATGCGAATTCAACTTTGCACCTTTTTTTTTCATTTCAACAGAGAATTTTTTTATTTTTATGGCCTGCAGATGGTTGTAATATTCTGGAAAAAAAGCACGAAACTTGTTTTCATACAACCCACGTTTCATATACATAAGATATATGGAAAGCGATATTTTTTTTTGCATTGTGAGCGGTTTGTTATTTTTCCTTTTCAAACTGGACTGTGCTAACGTTTCTTTTCTTTTTAAATTAAATGGTTCGGAGACTTGCATATTAAATACACAAATATGTTTTTGCTGCTTCTGGCCTGGTATCTCTGATCGTGATTTTATTCCATTCTCTCATACGCAATCTGTTGCGTATATCCCGAGAATAATATCTTTAAAATTATCGCCCTAAAATAACCCCTACGAGTTCTCTCACATTTCTCTCTAAGTTTACAAAGACCTTTAGTTAAATTAGAAAAAAGAAATAATTTTTAATCAAAACGTATAAATATTCTGGAAATAATAAACGATAACAGATCATTCTTTCGCGATTTTTTAAAATTTCCTGCCACGACCCTGCCATCTAAGCCAAAGGAACTCACAGCTTAAATGAAATAATAAGCTGTATGATCCTGTAGCTGTATTAATCTTGGAGAACAAATAAGCTCCAGGATATTATATAGATTCATATCGGGCGGCAGGAAATTGATCGTACGAGAAACTGATTTCACAACCTCTTTAACATAAGCAATTTTATGTTTTATGTATTATGTACGTATGTATTGTTCATAAATTAGTGAATAATGCGGGATAATAAAAGCATATCATGTTTTGTACAAGTTCACAAAAGAGTGAGATGTTGACGCTTATCGCTTTTCAAGTATTTATGATATTTGATGAAATAATCTTACATTTTTAAAAAAAATTTAAATACAGGTTTTCGCAGCTTCCATCACGTAATTATTTTCTCCCTGACTATAAAATCTTGAAATGGAAGATATCGATTGCATTTAATAATTACGTTCACTAATTTTCATGGTCCGCTGGACCAATTAATATCTTTCAATTAATTAAGGTTCATAGTTGAGATGAAAAAGTTGAAAAATGGCAAAAAGGAGGGAAAATTCAGAACGTGGAGTAGAACGGAAAGTAAGTGTCCGTGTGGATCGAAGTGGTAGAGTAGTGGCGTATCTAGCAGAATTTGTACATTCGAATCCCGCTCATGACACTGATTTTTTTCTCAACTAAAAACGTTAATTAATTGTAAGATAAAAAAATAAAATTCTAGGCGAAGGATTCCATGTTTCATTAGACATAGGTCTTTAGAATTCCTTTAGAATGTAAGTGTAAAATGTATAATGAAATAAATTAAAGTAAATTTCAATTAGTTTATTTACTACTGTATAATTAATTATTGTGTGGTTATATATGATATTCAACATAAGGGCATTAGAATGTATCCTTAATTGAAATAATGTGTGCCCACGGCTCAAGATTCCATAATAAATTATAATCAAGTAATGCAATTCTTCCTCCAGGCAATCAAACGATTCGAAACATGAGGGTGAATTACGTTGTCGGGCCGAATTCAATTCAGGCGGCCCCCTGGTTGAACAGGTTGTATTTAATGCAAATAGAGTTGCAGATGCATGAACCATTGCTCATGTTATACTCCATTCGGTCGTAATTGTTTCGCCGTCTCACATATTCATAGCAGAGGCAGTGGGCGGACAATTACAGTAAAACGCACTTAATTAAGAACGGTGCGAAAAAGAAAAATAAATATCCCGATAAATCGTAAAATTGGTGCTCATATGATCTTGCTGTTAATGTTGGACATTACTAAATGGAAACAATTATAAATTCCTTTGTTTAACCACTAAATTATTCTAGTTAATGAATGATTTGTTTCTCCTTTACATACCCTAAATGTGAAAGTTAATAGTTCATGACTTTCTCTCTCTCTCTCTCTCTCTTTCTATTTTTCTAACACACTCTCGCACTCTCTAGTTTTCTCTCTCACTAACTTTTTCTCCGCCCCTCTCTCCTCTCTCCCACTCTCTCTCTCTCTCTCTTTCTTTCTATTTTTCTAACACACTCTCGCACTCTCTAATTTTCTCTCACACTAACTTTTTCTCCCTCCCTCTCCCTCCTCTCTCTCTCTCTCTCTCTCTCTCACTCTAACACTCCCTCTCTTTTACATCACATGAACACATTGTCCAAAATTGGGACAAAACTATCGATAGTGTGCCAAGTTATCAAGGTTTTTATAAGAATATCCTAATTAGAAACATAGCAGGCCGTCTGCAACTGTACAGCAACGAGTAAGCGCTGGAATTTGTAAAAAGGCAAGAGGAAAACAGCACAGAACAAAAAGATCATGTATTGTTGTCGTTATAGTAATTACTACATACTTAATAAGCTCCTTCAAATTTTGAAGGTTATAAAATATGAAAAAATAATTACGCAGTAAGTTACAATAACTATTAACAAAATTTTTAGGATTAATTGAGGCTTTTCGTGGAGCTAGAAATGTCACGAGCGTGATTGGAACCCACGATCTGCGGCTAGATACGCCGCTACTCCACCACTTGAGCTATCGTGGCCTCGATCGACCCGGACACTAACCTGCCGTCTCAACTGCATCTATCAAATTTTACATCTTTTTGGCCATTTTTCCCGCTCATGACACTGCCTTTTTTATCTTAACTAAAAACTTTAATTGAAATATATTTACTGATCAAGCCGACCACGAAAACTAGTGAATTTAAAAAAATTAGGAAGGTTTAATATGATAGGATCGGTCGGATCCCGGATTTTTTTATATATTTTTTTTGTACATCAGTAATTGTTCATAAAGTATTAATATATATGTATGAATTTCACCTGACCAAATCATTCAGATGATCTTCAGTTTCCAGACAAAGTTTCAACAATTACGATCAATTGCCTCAAATTGGCCGAGGAAACTTATGATTGATAGATTTCTAACAAAGCGCAGGTTTAACCGAACTTTGTAAAACCGATACAACAAAGTAAACATAAATATTGATAAAGGGGGCATCCATCTCAAACTCACCTGAAGCAAAATACATCGGCTTCCTGTCCAAAACTGGAAGTTTGATTTGCCAGTTTTTCTTTGTTATGATTGTTACATTTTTAGACGCTGGCCTCAATTCTTCGGATTATACAATTCACATATCATAACATTATATTTTCTCTATTGAATGAAAGTAAAAAGTGCGTATTAATTGGAAATTTTCTTCAATTAAGGATCTATTTCATATCAAAGATTAGTTCAATGACCATATGAAAAAAATTGTTTTATAAATCGACTATTTTTCATGGATCGCATGACCAATTAATATCTTTCAATATATTAAGATTTTTAATGAGATAAAAATTCAGGGTGACGAGCGGGAATCGAACTCACAATCTTCGGCTAGATACGCTGCTACTTTACCACTTGTGCTATGACGTCGATCCACACGGACACTAACTTCCAATCTTAGCCCCACCTTTTGAATTTTCTCTGCTTTTTGCCATTTGTCAAATATGGTGTAATTTATTTGTTCCCCGTCGACAAATAAATTATCCACGGAGAGCTTAGGGAAGGTATATCTCATTTTAACTTAATGCATTCACTAGTTTTCGTAGTCCACTTGACCAAGTAATGTTTTTAGTTGGCTCGAAGTTCTTGAGCCAATGACGGTCCTGAAAAAAAAGAATTTAATATTTTTAAATATAGTTTCAAATTTTAATCTTTCTGGTAAAAAATACTACATTCATTTAATCCATAATTATTAATTTGTGTTTCCGACATCAGCACTGTACAATTTATACTGGGATGGTGTGTGAACTCAATGGCATCATCTCTGCCGTCTTCGTGCTTGAAAAATGACAAAAAGGAGAGAAAATTCAAAAGCTGTGGTTCAGATGGAACGTTAGTGTCCGAGCGGATCAAGGTCACGATACCTCAAGTGGTAGAGCAGCGGAGTATCGAACCGAAGATCGTGGGTCCGAAACCCGGTCGTGACAATGACTTTTTTATCTCAACTAAAAACCTTAATTAATTGAATGATATTAATTGATCAAGTGGGACATGAAAACTAGGAAACTTAATGTTAAAGTTAAATATATTTTTGCTAAAGCTCAGTGTAGCCATTTCATTTGTCACCGCGAATCAAATAGAACACACGACATTTGAAAAAGGGAAAAAAGGGGGTTGGGTTTTTATGGGAAGCTAGTGTTCGAAGTCAAGATAAGTCAGGTGGTAATAGTGAATCGTGGGAAAGTCATGAGCTCCAATCCCTCTCGTCACAGTGACTTTTTTATCACAATTTAAATCCGTAATTATTTGTTTTGTAAGTTTGACGAAATTTGGCTTTCGCTTACCTAATTTTTTCTCATTATCGTATCCTACAACCAAAATTCACACGTTTTTCAGACTTTAAGTTAATGATTTCACTCTTTTTAATTCTTATTAAAAAATAATTTTTATTCTGAATATTACTGTACAACATTGCTCGTAAAATACATATTTAATATGAGAATGACTCAATGAAGGTTTAGGTCAATGAATTCTTTGGAAAATATTTCTTGTGGGACACTCTCTTTATAATGACATTATTGGATAAAAAACTTACAGCTGCTCCTGGATCTCGTGAAATTATTAAACTGAAGAAGAATGGGCACAGGCACACCAAGCGGCGTTGCTTTGAAAAATTAAACAGTTGAGATACGTTCTTTGGAAAGGAAGAAATTCTCCGACCTATCATTAATGGATGCTGGCCCTATAAGCAAGGTGAAAAATCAAATCAACAACAAGCTAACTAAGCAATGTGAAGAACAAAAAGAAACTTTCAGTTTTCATTCAGACGACATGGAAAAGGTGATGATCTCCATGATTAATCATATAAATAATGTGATTTAATGTTTGAACTTGCTTTTTCAAATTCAATGGAGTCGACGAAAAAAAAATTACGCGATTTGTATCAACTATTAAAACTTGTTTAATAAAACAGTACTTTTTTGGAACTAGCATATACTCTGTCTAACCTAGGACACCCTTTTAAAACTACCTCTTCATAGAAATCTATTAATTACAACGTAATTATTACAAAACTTGGGTTTACTTTTTGCTTACCGTACGTGTGCATCGCTGTATTTAAGATCTCATTTTTTCATTGCAATTCATATTAAATAATTACAACGATTCATAAAAACGTTCTGATTTTCCAATTCCTAAAGCAAATGTAATCAACAAAATTTTTAGAAAAACTCCTTCACTAAATATTATTGCTCATTAATGACAATTCCAATTTACAATTAGTTTGGATTTTACCCATTTTACTCGATATGTCAAAAGTTTTCATGGGGAAAAATGTATGTAACTGGACAACGTATATATATATATAATATTTATTGGCTATAAAATTTTTAGTAGTAAGCATTAAATAAATGTAATAAAAATTGGTGATTAGTTACCGTTAGTCGATCTTTAATCGGAAATCGTGAGATGCGGAGTAGAAGTACTTGGACTGAAAAGAAAAAATATTTTTTTTACATTTTATAAATTCACATTTAAAGAAAGTTTGTGAATCCCAAGCCCTGAAGATGATCTCAATCAAAATTGAAACGATGACACGATAAAAAATAGTTTCTCTGAAACCTACGTCACACCAGGCCGCATCTTACGATTTCTGAGTAATTAATATTTTTTCTTTAAAATTATGGTTTTAATTTGAGATTTCCTCTGTGCAGATGCTTTGACCAGACGGATGCAGCAACCGGTACATGGGCAGAGTCCAGCCTGCGCCGCGCTTTTCCATCCGCGCTGATCTACAATACATCGGTTTAGGCTGAGAGAAAGTTTTAACCGAAAAGAACATAGTGGTCAATGGATGATAATTTCATTTTTTATTATATTTTATTTTATTATATTATTCTATTATTATATTATATTTTATTATATTATTATATTTTATTTTTTAAATTTTTTATGAATTAACAATTACTCTTATGTGCTCATTTTGCATTACAAAAATAGGAGTACATTTACTATATTTTCCAACTTGTATTGGGAAAGTAAAATAAGGTTGTGGACAGTCGTACTTGACGAATTTTAGGTGTGCAATAAAATGACTCTCTAAATTAAACTATTAAAGACCGAGCGTTTTCCAAATTCTAAATTTGGATAATGAAAGAAAACGACGGGAAAATGGTAAGCGTATCCAAAAAAAAGGAACGAGTATCTACACTGCATGTAGATACATCTGTACATGGATATGTCTTACGATAGCTATTTAAACATGCTCGCAAATTATCAGGGAACGGTTATTTATTAATCTGAGGATCGTTTTTATTTGGAAGCTCATTACAACCGCGTCACAGGTGTCAATCGCGTTGCGAAATAAGAATCAATTGCGTCGCGTCATAAGCGTCAATTGCGTCGCGTCAAAAGCGTTAATCGCGTCGCATCACAGGCGTCAATTTATCGGGTCATAAGAATCAATTGCGTCGCGTCATAAGAATCAATCACATCGCGACATAATCGTCAGTCGCGTGGCGTCGCAAGCGTCAATCTATCGGGTCATAAGAATCAATTGCGTCGCGTCATAAGCGTCAATCGCGTCGCGTCACAGGCGTCAAAAGCGTTAAT
>CM077113.1:16259706-16276881 GCA_039619505.1 Cimex hemipterus
CGTCGCAGGCGTCATTCGAGTCACGTCATAAGAATCAATCGCGTTGCGTCATAACGGTCAGTCGCGGCGCGTTGCGTCAGAAACGTCAATCGAGTCGCGACATTAAAATCATCTGCCCACCAGTATGTTCTCGCGTATCCTAGGTAAATTGCGCACCGTGGTAACAATTTCCGTGTTAAACTTTCGGACTGACACCCAGCCATAAGACATATCCATGTCAAAAGATGGATGGGGTTTCCGCATGTGGCAAATGTCGTGTAATCGATTTGATTCTCGGCAACACATGAAGTGGCTCGGAGAGCTTTAATAAAATGTACTTATTAAACGAAACATGGAAAAAAACGGAGGGGAAATTCAAAACGTGGGGTTCAGATGTGAAGTTAGTGTCGAGCGGACGGAGGTCACGATTGCTCAAGTGGTAGAGCAACGGCGTATCTAGCCGAAGATCGAGGAATCGATTCCCGCTCCTGGCACTTAACTGTTTATCGCAACTAACTAATTGAAAGAAACGAATTGGTTAAGCTGACCACCAACATGTCAGTATGTTGGGGTTTATTTTTTATAAATTTTAATAAAAAGAGATTATGCCATGTGTTATTTATTTACAGATGATGAAAGGTAGTTTTCAATATTTATGTGATAGGATAGCGGTATTTGTACTGATTTGCGTAGTAAATAGTCAGCATGAAGACGAATATCTGTAGCAGTGCGTATATTATAATGATGTTCGAAAACTGTATTCGATTTTCTAGATCGAAAATTATGTTGATGAAGATAAATCCCATTACGTTTAGAGCGTGGAGTAACGTAAAGGTCGCACTTCTCAGTTTCGGTGGTGACTCCAAAAAAAGAAATCTGAAGAACGATACGGACATAATTGCATTTGCGAGGCTCATGAGAAATACATGTACCACGATCCTCAACTGGGATATGTTCTTGGGCCCTTCGAGTAACAAGAATTTTCCGTATGAAGTTTTTCTCGGATTGCGGTACAGGAGAAAAGCGTAGAGACAGGAATCTTCGAGATTAGCGGTTGTTAACAATGTTCTATTCCCATTTAATTGTTCGCTGATAACGTTGTACAGCCCAGGAGGGATTTCAAATTTGACCCCTCTTGCAAAGTTGAATCTATAGCTGTTACTTTTACCATCTAAATTTTGGAAAAATAAATTGAACGGCAAATATTTAAACGGGCTGACGATTACAAATGTAGAGACACCACTTTTTGAATCAGGTGAGAAAACTGTAGGATCATAAGTATCAGCGTTATAGCTTATTGTTTGAAAATCAATAATGTAAGAAATCGTTACACCCGGAACAAGATCAATGGCAAATTTTTTGTCCATCCCTAGTTCATCGTTGACTATGCGGATTTTTAACTTCGTTTTTTCTGTTAATCTCATGGAATACTTGAAAACCTCTAAACATCCGACCCGTTGAACTCCAACTGCGTTTAAATATATGGTGGTTGTCGATGATAAAAAGCTGTACATCCTTATCTGTGCGATATTCGGTTGTTGTACGTACCCGTGAGTCGATTCTACTTGCAACTGTACTCCAAAACCGTGAAAAAGGGCTATTATCAACACGGAGTACCCGATAAACAAGTACTGTAAGTCTTTGACTTGCAATCTTTTCAAATGAGGGTATACGATGATTTCGAAAAAGGGGAGAAGGATGAGATCGAATACTACAGAAACCGTCACGAAATCGATCATCGGGTAATTGAAGGTTTGAGGCTTGAAAAGGAACTTGGTCTGATTAACGGAGAGTAAAATTATGAAATACATCAAATTTCCAAGTGAAAATACCGGGACGATGACTAACATGACTGGGAGCACTCTTCTCGTCTGATTGGCCACGTACATGGATACAGCCGGCACGGCGCTGTAAATCCAGTGGAGTTCGACGGTGTCTTCGTTAGCCGGATAGGACGGCACAATGTCTTCGTAGTTCACTGCGATAGGGACAAAAGCGAAAAGCCACTCAAAAAATTTCTGTGTTTTCCCCGGCTCCGTATCGATGGGTTGCGATGAACCCGGGTTTTCGGCCAGGATCCCGCGAAAACCCCAACGCTCCGTCTTTTGGATAAGCTCTTCATTTTCCGGTCGTATTCCCATACTTTCCAAATCTTTACTATTAGTGCGCTGTTTTAATGCGATGTTTTGTGTGATGTACGCGGGTTTTTTATTTCTCAGCTTCTCCTTTTTTTTATCATGCGACCTTTTCCTGATGACAGCGATTATGAAACATCTTAAAGCCAATTCCCAAATTCTGTAGTACGTCGCCTCAAAATGCAGCCTCCTTCCCATCAGGATTAAAACTATAAGATAAAACATGCAAAAGCACACGACGACGGGACAGAGATTCTTGAGGACTTTATTATCCGTTGGATTGAACACTATAATACAGCGACATATGAAATGGACGACCGTTCTCATCATCACCAGCACAAAGATGTAATTTCTGATGTTGTTCAACTCGAACGGCAGCCGAAATTGCTCGAGCAAAAGCACGTTTCTCACGCTCGATGTCGGGAGGTACATACTGACGAGCACGTTAGCGAAAAACATGTACGTGTAATTCGGCATTCCGTCTTCTAGGTGCCATTGGAAAATGCCCCAGAACATAGCAGAACCAGTCAAGCAGGCGACACCCACTACAGAAATGTAGAACTTGCCGGTATAGGCGTCTGCCAGCCAAGCGATAACGATGGAAGAAATTGCACCGAAAGCGAGGAACGTATATCCAACAAACCTGAACTGGGTCGGATCCGCAAACTTGATCGTCAATTCGTAGCCCATCGAAGAATTCGTGAAAACTTTTACCGTACCGAGAGAATAGCTGAAAACGACCTCCAGCAGCAAGACCACGTGCCCTATGTTCCACGACGTTATCATTTTATCCAAACTATTTTCTTCACAGTATTCAAATAAATCGAACAATACCGCTGTTTTGCAATTATTAATTTCATTCAAAACACTAGCTTTCTAAAATTCGTCATACGACTATTTTATGATTTGACTCAAAACAAAATGCATTTTACACCAATCGGATCAAAATATAACATTCGATGCATCCAGGCATTTGATGTTTTAAATAATTAACATATGGCCTATTTTAATCAAATTTTTTTGTACTAACGTGGTAAATGGTTTAAAACATATGTTGATATTAACAATTACTTTAAAAATCAGATATCATGAAAGTGCAACACAAACCGTAGAAATTTAATTTCATATTGGTTGATTTCCGAAGGGCAAAATTATTAACCAGGTCAAACTTTTTACAAGCGGAGAACAGCTCGTTGGATTTAAAAAGCTGTCCGTTACCACCGAACATGTTAAAGTAGCGTTTAAGAATTAAATTTTGGGGAATAAACGGATTTTCTCTTCATAATTTTCTTTCTTGTTCCTCAAAAAGTAAACACTTTGGGTGAGTAGAAATATTTCGATTGAATATAAAAAATATTTTTGCATTGCATAAATTCACTTTTGTACACATCCCACATGTATTTTTTAAATGAAAACAATGTTTGTATATCCCAGGCCGTGAAGCTGATCTCAATTAAGGGCGAAACTTTGCCCGATAAAGAAAATGTTTTCCTGAAACTTACATCACACCAGACCGCACTTCACGATTTCCGAATAATCAACGACTAACGATCACTAATCATCACACATTTCTTATTACAGTTAAGATGTTTTGAATCAAAATTTAAAAATATTTAATTTAATTTTTTAATAGATGATTTTTATCTAAACCTAAAAGACAATATTCATTTATTCATCTCATCTTAAGAATATCAAGATGAGATTAAATGCCATCTTTCAATTTACTTGGTTCCTCCTTTCCCTTGACAGCCTCGTTTTTACGAGGATAAAATTTTTATTTTTAAAAAGCCTTTCACATGCTAATTGATCAGATACGGCTCGGTGGGGTTAATTTTTCATGGAAACAATTTGCGTGGATTTTAGACGGACCAGGATTTTCCGGTAATTGTACGACATAACGTGAATATTCATTGCCTTATGCATAATGGCCGCGTTGACTAAGTTGAACGAAATGAATTCACCTTAATGGCTAAATAAAAGGAAAACATTCAAGTTAATAAAATTTTCCGCTCAAGCTTTTTCGAATTAAATTAAACTTTTTACAAACCAAATCTAAACGTAATTCAAACTTTTGTTAATTAATCCATCCGTGTTCTTTGTTTTCTAAACTTTTTCCATTTTAAGTTATAGTTTTCAGTTTTGACTTTTACAAAATCGGTAACGTCAAAATTAAGTAATTACACAGGCTCCATAAAGTGAAAAATATATGTTTAAATTATTAAAGGTTTTTAGTTGAAATAAAACAAGTCTGTGTCACTAGGGGGATTCGCCCCACGATCTTCGGTTAGATACGCCGCTGCTCTACCACTTGAGCTATCATGACCTCGATCCACTCGGACACTAACTTCCCAACTCAACTCCACCTTTTGAACTTTCCCTCCTTTTCACCGTTTTTCAAATGTAGTTTAATCTATTTGTTCCTCGTCGACAAATGAATTATCCGCGGAGAGCTTAGGGAAGTTATATATGATTTTAGCTTAATGCATTCACTAGTTTTTGTGGTCCTCTTGACCAATTAATGTTTTTAGTTGGCTCGACGTTCTTGAGCCAATGACGGTCCTGGAAAAAAAGAATATAATATTTTTAAATATAGTTTCAAATTTTAATCTTTCTGGTAAAAAATGCTACATTCATTTAATCCATAATTATTAATTTGTGTTTCCGACATCAGCACTGTACAATTTATACTGGGATGGAGTGTGAACTCAATGGCATCATCTCTGCTGTCTTCGTGCTTGAAAAATGACAAAAAGGAGAGAAAATTCAAAAGCTGTGGTTCAGATGGAACGTTAGTGTCCGAGAGGATCAAGGTCACGATACCTCAAGTGGTAGAGCAGCGGAGTATCGAACCGAAGATCGTGGGTCCGAAACCCGGTCGTGACACTGACTTTTTTATCTCAACTAAAAACCTTAATTAATTGAATGATATTAATTGATCAAGTGGGACATGAAAACTAGGAAACTTAATGTTAAAGTTAAATATATCTTTGCTAAGGCTCAGTGTAGCCATTTCATTTGTCACCGCGAATCAAAAAGAACACACGACATTTGAAAAAGCGAAAAAAGGACGTTGGGTTTTTATGGGAAGCTAGTGTTCGAAGTGAAAATAAGTCAGGTGGTAGAGTAATAGTGAATCGTTGGAAAGTCGTGAGTTCCAATCCCTCACGTCACACTGACTTTTTTATCACAATTTAAATCCGTAATTATTTGTTTTGTAAGTTTGACGAAATTTGGTTTTCGCTTACTTAATTTTTTCTCATTATCGTATCCTGCAACAAAAATTCACACGTTTTTCAGACTTTAAGTTAATGATTTCACTCTTTTTAATTCTTATTAAAAAATAATTTTTATTCTGAATATTACTGTATAACTTTGCTAGGTCGTTACATAACAGACCTAAGTAGTTCTCAGTGCAACGTTTGAAACGCCCAGGTAAACTAATTAAAGTTTTAAATTGAGATAAAAAATCAGTGTTACGAGCCGGATTCGAACCCACGATATTTACCTATACACGCATATTTGATTCTAGTCGACAAATGACTCAAAATTTATCTCAACCAAAACCTGAACTAATTTAAAAGAATTTATTCGGTCAAGCGGTCCAAGAAATCTAATAAAATGTAATAAGGAAAATGAAGTATACTTCACTAAAGCTCTCCGTGGCAATTTCATTTGCCGCCGAGGATCATATAGATTACACGACGTTTGAAAAATGGCAAAAAGAGGGGAAAATAACAGACAATACTTTTTGAGTACCAAGGGTCCCCATGGCCGAAATGATTTAATAAAAAGAAATTTGCGGATAAACATAATTCGCAAAACGCAGTTTGTATGCGTTCTGCAAATGTCTGATTTACGATCTACCCTACGAAATAACTCACTGTAAGAAAACTAAAACGACTAAAGACAGGCTGACAATATTACAAAACACGAGGGAGACAGTAACAGAAAAATTTCGCCGTTTTTAAGACTAGACAAAGAATTTAATGGATGCCCCCAGTTATGAAATAGATTTAGCAACGATTGTTGCAAAACAACTTATCCTGAGTAGGAGCTCTTTTCTAAAAAGGATTGGGCATCAGACTCACTCCATCATTCATAATTTCTATCAGTTAGATTCTGTGAACGTATCATTACCACATTTCATTGACGGACCGGGACTGAAATGGCAAATAAATACGGGATTCAATCTTCTGAAAACTACATTACGCCTACGGCACTTCCCGAAGATAGAATTTTATCAAAACCCCATTTTGTTTTCAACTTCCGCTGGGAAAAAGTTTGGAAAAATTTTACCTCTTACCTTTATTTTACAAATATGACGTTTTGCTAGAGTGTTGTGCTATGAAAGACCTAAATATAAAAATACATCATTCGTCTCTGAGAATCAAATAGATTGCACGACATTTGACAAATTACAAAAAAGAATTGAACATTCAAAAAGTGGGGTTGAAATGGGAAGTTAGTGTCCGATTGAATCCAGATCACTATGGATCAAGCAGTAGACATTGGTCCCCATTACCAATCTTTCAATTAATTTTATTTAGTTGAGATAAAAAAGTTAGTGTCACATGCGGGATTAGAACCCTTTATACGCCGTTGCTCTACCACTCGAGCTATCGTGACCTCAATCAGCCACTTCCCAGCTCAATCCCACTTTTTTAAAATTTCCCCTCCTTTTTTCCATCTTTTCCGCTTGTGACACTGACTTTTTTATCTGATCCAAAACCTTAATTAATTCAAAAGAATTTACTTGATCAGGTGGACTACAGAACCTAATGAAATAGTAATCAACACTGTTACAGTTGGTGGTCCTTAGCGATGATGACTTAATCGGTCTTTAAGGCAATTTGAGATCGTCTATCAAAATCAATTATCAATCTGTAATAATATATAGAGTTTATTTTACCCTGATCGGATTTTGACCTGAAAATAAAACCTGAAAATGCTTGGCAGTAGCACCTAAATTTGCTTTTTTCTTTAAGACAACCTTGATCCACAGTGTTCAAAATTGAATAAGCTAATACTTAAAACAAAAGCAGGAATAATTGGGAAGAAATTGTGTTTAGAACTAAAGTATACCTTAAGTTATAGGCCGCTTTGATTGATTTACGATAATTCATTGAAACTCTTGTAAGTTATCAACTTACTTATAATTTTTTTTTCCTTTCTATGTAAAGAAATTGAATCAGTAATAGTGGAAAGTATAATATTTGTCATGCGTGCCTATTAAGTGTTTCCGTCAGGCATTCATGTGGCACCTGTTGCAAGATATCGTAGAGGGGCGCGTTGTCTGACTTTAATTTGAAATTCCGCTGAATGTTTAATGGGGCGGGAGTTGGCTTACTAAAGGGGGCGTCGCGCATGCACGTGCGACAACTTCTGATGGCCTACTCTACTTCAAACTTAATTACACGCTGGCGCATAAAATAATCCCTCCGAGATGGAAGCTTAAGATTCGAGCCTGGTAATACTCGATACATAATCTACTTTACAGGGTGATTATCGCAAAACACGACCATTACTGTTAATGAGAACAACGTCTAAAATAATAAATTTCACGCACCAGCTAATGTAAGGGGGCCCATAAATTATTAACTTGCAAAAGGAAGAAGAATAAGTAAAAAAGGAAAACATTAAAAAGGTATGCAAACTCGCCCAATTTTAGTAAAGAAAGTAATAAGTACACTAGGATAGCCGCCGTTTGATGAATAAATCAAGATGGTGGAATACGAAGATAAACAGGCTCTTAGGACAAGTTAAATAAAAAAAATAAAATAAAATAAAGCCACCGTAGCTACCTGATAGAGTTAGCTTTGGTGGGAAGGATGGTGGGTTTGGTTTTATTCCAAAGGGCTCGGTAGGAGTGGTATTCTGGAAGTTTGGTACGACAAAATGGCCTTCTTGTCGCTTCCGGGCTTTTTGTTAAGGATATGATTTTCTCATTCATCATGAGTAGGAGGGATAGAGGAGATTTTTAGAGGATTTTGTTTATCTAGGATAGGAAGGAGATTAGAGTCTTAACCTCAACAAGCAACCATGGAATAGATAACGACTTAATGAAAGAAGACCCAATCAATCTGCCCTAGTTTTAGCTTCAAATCCTGAAATGTAAGGGTATCAGGATGTCGGTATATTATGGTTTTAGGTGTGAGGCATTGCGTAGGAATATTATAAGTAATTCACTAGTCGCATGAACAATTAATATCTTTAGATTAATTATGGTTTTTAGTTGAAATTAAAAAAGTCAATGTCACGAGCCGTATTCGACCATCGGGTAATACGCCGCTGCTCTACCACTTAGCGCGACCGATCCACACGGACACTAACTTCCCATCTCAACCCCAGCTTTTTGAATTTTCCCTCCTTTTTGCCATTTTTCAATTAATTGAAAGATATTAATTGGTGATTGGTCAAGCGGACAACGAAAACTTGTGAATATTTCCTTAAATTATGCTATCTTCATTTTGAAGATTTACAGTACGACTATTGTAAACTAACTTTTCAAATCCCTCTCTTGACATTGATTTTTTTTATCTCAACGAAATAACTTAATTAATTAAAAGATGTCAATTTAATTAATGGCAGTTAGTGTCCGATAGCTTAAGTGGTAGAGCAGCCGAGTATCGTTCCGAAGTTCGTGGGTTCGAATCCCGCTCGTGACACTAACTTTATTATTTCAACTAAAAACCTTAATTAATTGAAAGGTATTAATTGGTCAAGCGGATCACAAAAACTAGACAATCTGAAAATAATCTCAATTGACATATTTGCTCATAGGTATTATAATGGTCATTAAAAGAATCGCTCTATCAGTATATATTTACAAATTTTAAAATACTCCTTTGTTTGGAGCAGAACTGTTTTTGTGTGTGCTCGATGAATAAATTCAATTTGCCATGTGGGTAGTGTGTTTTAAAGCGATGTTATTAACGGCTTTGTTTGCTTTCGATTCTCCGGCGCCCAGTCTCCCCAAAGGAACACTTTGTGCTTTGAATTGTTCATCTATTGTGCGACAGTTCTTGGACTAATCTGACAACAATTCACACAAAATAATTCTATTTTCTAGAATGAGGTTTAAATTAACCCTATCGTTCGCAATGCTTGTTCTTCACAAAACAAATCATGCAAATTTTCAAAAAACAAATATTATATGTATGGAATGTCGGTGTAGACAAGACTTTCTTAGTATAGCTAATTGTTTGTGTAACTAATTAGGAGTGAAAGAATTATTGTAATGACTGTATTGAGCCATTACAATGAAGATGTGTTAAGGTCGAAATAACAAAATTTCGTGCTTCTCTTGGACCATCTCTTGATAATTCTCTCCAAATTAATGAAGTATAATGAAGCCGGTTTGTTCTAGCTGCCATAAAGAAGCAAGCCCCACTTAGCGACCTTTAGGGATGCTTTGGCTGGAAGAACCTGTGATACAAATAGAAGTGAGTTAGTCAGACGTTGAAACTTGTACAGACTGGCCAGTTGGTAGCGAATATGAATGAGCTAGACCTGTGTTAGATTTTTATTGAATGAGCGCATTTTGGACAAGGAGTGTCTGCCTTAGACATCCATACAATTTGTCGCCGAGAAGTAAATAGACTACACGGCATTTGAAAAAAGGTAAAAAAGAAGGGATAATTAAATAGGTGGAGTTGACATGGGAAGTTAGAGTCCGAGTGGATCGAGGTCGCGATAGCTCAAGTGGTAGAGCAGCGGCGTAGTATCTTGCGGAAGGTTCGATTCCCGTCCGACAATGTCTTTTTTAACTCAACTAAAAACCTTAATAAATTTAAGTATATCAATTGTTCAAAACGACCACGAAAACAAGTGAATTGAACATATATGTTAAATTTAGCTTTTAAAAAAATGGTACATACTCGAGATTTTTTTCCTTACTACGGTATTAATCCTCAATCCGATTGTACGATAAAATTAACTGTTTCAATCTTGAAAATGACTTGTTGTGGGTCAAAGGACATACTGATAACAAATTTAATAACGCTATCGACAAAACGGCCAAGACTGCTGTGCTGGAGAAAATTTGTTTTCCGCTATAACTAGCTGTTATCAAGGGGAACATTTCGAGGCTATCAATAGGCAAAAATGGCAACGTGTCTATGAAATTACGAGAAAGATAAACGGAAGGCTCTCTGCGCTGATCTAACGTAATAATATTAACTGTCAGATATGCTTTAAAAATAAACTTTCACAGAAAAATGATCACGGCAATGATTAGACTAAGACGCTCAGGAAACTTGGTATTGTAGAGACCGCCATTTGCCCATGAGACAGAGTGACCACGGCGGAGGCAGACCATTGGCGTGCACCGAAACCATGGTCGGTACTCGGTCCTCATTAACAGCGGGATTCAACTACTTACCAGGGAATTATGCGGGAAATAGACAAATAATGAGACGAATAACGAAAGCCTTATGCATAGTAGGTATAAAAGATGTACAAATATAAAATATTTCAAATACTAATTAGAAAAGTCTTAACCTGTCAGATACTCGGTAAGCTCGTGGCACTGGTCCACACGTCCACGATATATGGCTAATTTTTAAATTCCATGCCAGAAGAGGTAGTTAGGGCCCATATAACAGGATTATTAAACTTAGCTAGTTCCGTTTAAGTAATTCATCACGCGTGATTATGTTGATATAACTAATAATTAACCTACTGTTCTTGTATATGAAAAACGTCTGTTTACATTTGTCAAAAAAAAAAAAAATATATATATATATACATATATTACACGTATTTCAATACGTAAGAGTTTTGGGTTGATTATCTCAAGGATCTGAGAGTGAAAAACAGTCATAAAATATATATTTTGGTTGATTGTAATTACTGCTTGTTTTTTAAATTAAGGTTCCATCAGGTTGAGATTTCGTTGGTTAGCGATGTTGTATTGATTTTTCAAAAGTTTGTAAGTAACAAAGTATTTTGCGTGTCTTGTTCAGGCAGTTCCTATCAATAAATAAACTGGGAAGACTTGTACTTCAAACACAAAATTTTAATCATAAATTTTTTTTTTACCAAGCATGGCGATGAGAATGAGGAAATTCTGGTATTCGGCAAATTGTTTAAATATTCCATCCCTGTTCAAAAAAGTAAAATCTTAAGCAAAACAAATAAAAACCTACAGAAAATGCTAACAAGTCATTTGTTTTTACACCGCGACATCAAGGGCGACATGTACATGGTTTGCTCTCAGCCCGTTGAAGGGGATGAGGAAAAAGGCTGAACCAACCAGGCACAACGGTCGACCTGACCTAGACTGAAGGAAGAACTATTTCTAAAAAGAACAAGTAAAACCCAAAAGAAAATACATTAAGGTTTTTAACTGTTAAAAAAAATCATTTTCACGAACGGGTTACGAACCTTCCGCTAGATACCACGCCTCTACTCTACCACTTGACCTATCGTGACTTTGATCCACTCGGACACTGACTTCCCATCTCAACCCCACCTTATCTTTTATCTCAATCAAAAACCTTAATTAATTAAAAGACATCAATTGATCAAGCAGACCAGGAAAACTAGTGAATTCAAAAGAAAATATTTCTACACTGGACGATTGTGATTATTAATAATAGAGTGGTAATAATAATAATATGAGACAATATATTGAATGGAAATAATTTTTAAAATATAATTAATTAAACTATTTTGGCATAATAAATTTTGATATTATTCTTTGTTTCCATTTACTTTTACTTTTATTATGTTACTTATTAATTTTTACTAAAATCAAGGATCAATCAAATGGAAAATTTTGTGGAATTTAAAGAACTTGGTTTTCCTATAAGTACTACTCACATAAAAATGCAAAATTTCTGAGTTTAAGAAATATATTTAAAGGGTAAAATTAGTATCAAATATATATATTTAAAGTGAGGTTTTGCCAGGATTATGAACAGAATCAATAATGGACAAGGCCATCATAATCCCTTGGTGATAATCTATCAACAACCGTTCTAACGTCCTTAATGAAACCTAGTCGAATTGTTGGTTAAGAACATAATTTCTAAATATATAGTAACATTTCTATACATCCTATTATAAGAATTAATATAGCTTTTATCTATTGTTTTTGTAATGTAATAATCGGATAAAAAATTAATAAATAAAAGAACATCAAAAATTTTGGTATTTTAAAACTCTATTTTTTAATTAATTAAGGGTTTTTCTTATCACAAGCAGGATTCGAAATCACAATCTTCCGCTAGGTGGCGCTGCTCTACCTCTTGATCCACTCGGACACTACATTCCTATCTCAACCCCACAGTGGGTTAGAATCCCGCTCAAGACACTGAATATTTTCTCTCATCTAAAAACCTTAAATAATTGAACTCATTCATCATTTTTTTAGATTATCCTGCATTATATGTTCTTATTTCTAGCCATATTTTGTGTTTACAATTTTAGTAATTCAGCAGTTTCTATTTAAACTCTCACAGACAATGTACATCCTTGTAATAGGTTCAGTACTATATAACTGAAAAATAGAATTCATTTTTATTTCATTGTCGTCTATTATTTTCAAAGAACATCACAATTTGGAGGAACGATTCCGTCCCTGGTGTATGGAGAGGACGGGTTAAAAATGGAAAACACTTGGCTTAAAACATTCAATAATAACTCACGACCACATTCTGTAGCCGAAGGTACGTCGTAGTTTTCCTTCTAAGCGTTCATAAACAACGAAGGCGCTTCTAGACAAAAAAAAGCTGTAGAAAAGCAGTTAAGTCCTTCACTATTAGAAACTTAGTCACTCCAACTTTCTGACCTATTGACAAAAGTCATTTACACCGCTAAACAGCCCGACAAGTCCGCAAAGTTCACTGAGATTGTAATTATTACACGCCGAAATAGCTGTTGCTAATTACAATGCAAGTGAAATAAATATTCACATTCAACTTATTTACTTCCTACGAACACGCATATCAATCCCACCTTTTGAATAGCCTTCCGTTTTTCCCCCTTTTTCAAATGCCGTGTTATCTATTTGATTCTCGGCAACAAATGAAAGGGCCACGGACAACTTTAGAGATGTTATACTTCATTTTAACTTATAACTTTAACAACTTACTAGTTTTGCTACTCTTGACCAGTTAATATTTCAATTAATCAAGAGTTTTAGTTGAGATGAAAAGTCAGTGTCATGAGCGAGATTCGAACCCACGATCCTCTGCTAGCTACGCCGCTGTATTCCACGCTGTATATAACGTGCGGTATTTAATGACCTTTACATTAAGATGCAGTCTGGCGTGACGTAGGTTGCAGAAAAACATTTTCTTTATCGAACAAATGTTTCGACCTTTTTTGAGATCATCTTCAGGGTTCAAAAAGCGAAATGTTGGGACGATAAAGAAAATGTATTTTAACGGTAATTAAGGTTTTCAATTGAGATAAAAAGTCAGTGTCACGAGCGGGATTCGAACTCACGGTCTTCTGCTAAAAACCCCGCTGCTCTACTTACTTGAGCTATTGTGACCTCGGTCCAGTCGGACAGTCCCATCTTAACCTCACTTTCTGAATTTTCCCCCTTTTTGCCATTTGTCAAATGTCGTGTAATGGATTTAGTTCTAGGCTACAAGTGAAAAGGCTTTAGTGAATATATACTTCATTTTTACTTATTAAATGGACCAATTAATATCTTTCAATTAAGGGTTTTAGTTGAAATGATATGTGAAAGTCACGAGCGGGATTCGAAACCACGAAAAACTGTGAATCACTGCACAGTCCCAACGTTAAAATTGGATACTGTAAAAATTGTACTAGAATTAAAAAAATAGACAAAATTAATATCATTTAGAATGTAAAATGGCCAATTTGTTAAAATATTGCAGAAAGGCAATAAAAATGAGAGAACCGATTGTAAATTTGGTTTGTAAATGGGACAGTTCAATTTTAAAACGAATCTCTTTGAATCGCTTTTAATTTTAAATTGTCCAATATTATTTTTATATCTATGAAATCTCTAACAAACAGAAATAACTGAATAATAATCCTTGTGTTTTGTCATTGGCATAGTCTTGAGTTTGAAGAGACCGTCTTTCGGTTAAGTTATGCTTTCCGAACCCGGTATATTAGCATATCAGACAAAGGAAATGTAAATCCTTTTTGTCTCAGACGTATCTCAATCATAGTCGGATTAGCTTTGGATTATGCCGCTTTGAAACGACATTTCGCTCCGTGAAATCCCATTGGAGCCATACATGAACTGACATTAATTCACCATATGTACCATTAATCTTAGTTTAAGCACACTAATTAGTAATAATATGTAATTACTAATTTATGTATAAATATGGATATACGCGTGTTTTTACTATCCCACCATATAATACCAGAATGTTTTAAGTTTTCATTTTAATTTTTGACATGGATACGACTTACGGCTGGAGGTCAGTCCGAAAGTTTAACACGGAAACTGTTACCACGCCCGTGGGTGTGTGCACTATTTACCAATTATACGCGAGAACGAACTGGTGAGCAGGCGTCTTTAAAGACGCGAATGACGCGATTGACGCGTGTTACTCGACGCGATTGATTCTTATGACGCGAATCAATTGACGCTTATGACGCGACGCGATTGACGCGTGTTACTCGACGCGATTGATTCTAATGACGCGACGCGATTGACGCGTGTTACTCGACTTGATTGATTCTTATGACGCGAATCGATTGACGCTTATGACGCGACGCGATTGATTCTAATGACTCCACGTGATTGACGCGTGTTACTCGGCGCGATTGATTCTTATGACGCGAATCGATTGACGCATTTGACGCAGGTGACGCGAAGTGGTTGTAATAAGCTTCCCAATAAAAACGGTCCTCAAATTATAAATAAGCGTTCCCTGATAATTTGCGAGTGTGTTTAGTTTAAATAAGACATATCCATGTACAGATGTATCTGCATGCAGTGCGATACTCGTTCTATTTTTTAAAATATTTTATTCAGATTAATTGATTTAATTATGATTGATGCTTGAAATTAATTACGGCTATTATTCTAAGAATGATATTATAGAATGTATTTAACAGTGAAGGTTGTTGCAAAATTGAGTTAGGACTTCTTCTTAATTTTGTCTTGTTAGGCCCCTCGGGTAGGCCTTTAAGCCTCTTTGTTTAATTTCGTTAAATATATCAGAAGCAGTGACTGATAATAAATGGTCGCATAATTTTTACAAAAATTGTTTACCGCTTTTCTCTTCCGACTTTCACAATAGAAAACAATTAATGCGAAGATCCTCGTCAGAACTACATTGAAAAATCTAAAAATGTTTCTTTATCCCGATTGGACTTGATTGAGTTTTCAGAGTTTAAATTTTTTATGATTTTAAGAAAAAAAAATATTTATTTACACAAAACCGTGGATTAACATCGAGGTTTCAATCTCAATTCTGTGTGCTCAATGTGTAGCCATGGATGAATTGAGGCAGACCAGATAGAAATAAATCAATGCTACTTTTGTTTTCTTCCTGTGTATTTTGTTGCCACCTACCAGCTCCATTCTAATATATAAGATGTTCCATTTAGGACCCTGTGAAGAAATATCTTTACCGAGCAAAATATAAGGAAACGTACTAAGGAAAAAAATTATAAAGAAAACAATTTTTTTTTTCTATTTAATTCTTGAATTGAGTAGTAACGTATCGACTTTACTTATTCTTTGTATGTCTTAGTTAATCCTAAAGTGCATCATCTATGAGTGCTCTTCAAAACAGTTGTATTAAAGTTCTCTAAAATTAATTAAACAAATGATATAAATAAAAATAAATATGAATAATATGAATTAACATTTCTTGTTAATGTTGAAAGCAAAGAGGCAATTTCAATGACTGACGGTCGACCGGTGGAGCCCTGAGGGGATGTCCCGAAGGGAAAGTGTTGTCCTGACCCGCCTGCGGATAGGCTACACACGTGTGACGGGTACCTGTTGGTTGGCACGAGTCGACCTAGGTGCCCGGGATGCCAAGTAGAGAGGCTCAGGCGGAATATCAAGTACCCTCCGACCCGGACTCTAGATAAAGGATAAGCATGTTTGATTGGATTTGTAAATAGTGGCATGTACGTATTTATTGTATGAGTGAATGTGTGAACGACTGGTCTTAGGGAACGTAAGGGCGCCGAAATGACCAAAGAAGTCGATGGCGCCCGACCAGAGCCCAACCATGGAGTCGCTTATGCACCAAGGTGGGTGACTCCCCCTGACCTATCATGGAGAGGTCAGAGACCTCCTAGGAGGTCTCGCAATTCTAATTTCTAATTTCAATTACTAAAATGGACAAACTGTTCTAGATGATATAGCATCACAATATGAATTAAACTTTTTAAAGATTTATATAATATACTAAACCCTCAAGACCTGTGAGCGTTGCAAAAGTATAGGTCTGTCGCGCCGTTAGGGAATACATCCCAGGAAGATTTCTGTATTTAAATTAATCGACTCATCTTTTTTCCAAAGAAAGCAAACAGGCAATATAATGTTAAGTAATAATACTAAATTAAACCAAGGGGCAGTTTGATGTATGAAAATGGATTTTTCCAATTTCCTATCTTTGTCTAATTCCATTTAACACTGGCTTAGTGATGCTTTGAACATACTTATTTTTGTTACTTGCTCTTTCGACCATACCGCAATTCCTAAAAATTTGCAGCTTTCGCATTATCATTTTTGAAAAACAATTTTGTATTGTACAGGTTTTCAAATATACCAATATTGCTATGACGGTTAACAATTCAGCTAATGAAATCATTCATCTCTTATGAATTAATGGCGAATGGAAAGCAAATTATCTTGTTCCCGAACGTATTTGTACAATAATTGATAAAAATTAATAAAAACAGATACAATAAGCCGCGCGTGTTTTTTTCCCCTTCTTGTAGTGATTGTATTTATTAGCAGGAATGTGTGTGGATATGGGTGGGTAGTGGACGGAATATTGAGTACCACACAGACCCACCTACCTAGTTTAATTTTAGCTTTATTTGTTTTGTGTAGAATGAATGTATTTATTAGCGCGAAAGTGAGTGTGAATGGGTGGAT
>CM077113.1:16276891-16293993 GCA_039619505.1 Cimex hemipterus
TGGCTCTATGTGTTTTGTGTAGAATGAATATATTTATCGGCGCGAAATTAAGTGTGAATGGGTGGGTAATAGACAGAATATCGAGTACTTCACAGACGCACCCGTTAAGTTCGTATTAGGCTAGGTGTTTCTTGTAGAATGAATGGGCGGAGGCACTATCGTAATTTTAAATGCGCCAGTGGCTACGCATCCTTAGCTGTATATGTAGAATGAGTGGTTACCGCTTGAGGGAATTTATTTATTAGGGTGAGTAGTGTGGGTGGGCCTGTGGATAAATATCAAGTATACCATAAACCCACCAATCTAGGTTAGTATTTTACCCTCAATGTCCAAATATACATTTTAATTGTACATAAAGTACGATTTACGATAGGATGAATTGTGATTGTCTTTTTTTCATGACTATACAAGCCATTATATACTTCACCATATTATTTGTTCAAGGGTTACTTCTCTGACAGTAATAATTTTATTTGATTGACAGGGTCATAAAAAATTACTATTGCCTTCCCTTATGAGGTAAAATTTGTACCAGGCATGAATTAGTAATATCATGAAAATATTGGAAAGTGCTGACAGCCCCATGGTTGTTCATATCTCTCTGAAAATAATTTACCATTTTTATGCTTATCAGAGTGTATTTTCCTTTCAATCGTTCTATTTTTAGGCATATCCCTCGCTCATATTTTACCGTGGACAATGCCGTACCCCAATTATTTTTAAATGCATAAAGTGATAAAAGGGAAACATTATCAATTTCAACATTGGCCGTATCTTTAATGCCAGTAAAATCCACCTGGCGTAAAATCGATAAAACGACCTCCAGCTCCGTTTGCTTTTTATGGACAGATCTCGATTACATTTTTGAATTACCAATCCTGTCGGTAATACAAGGCAGAGTGTTCTTACGAAAAATAAAATAAATCAAAGGAATTGGTGTTCCATTCGACAACAACTGTACAAGGTTTCGTGAGGAAAATGGTTCAATGAACGAAATATATATCAAAACTTTAAACAATATATTCCGACTATGGACACTTATTTAAGTTTTAAAAATTAAACATTTTTTAAGAATTTATAATGAAAGATTAAAATTTTCTTTTGAATGTCCACGATTTTTTAAATAAAACATAACAAATAAGTACTACTTAATTTTCAAGAAACAATTTTTTTTCATTTCTGACATGTTAATCTTTTCAGAAAGATAGGTACGTAAAATTTAAATGAGGAAAAACAAACATATAAAAGTTCGAAGGAATACATTATTTGACAATGAGAAATATGTGATATATTATTTTTACCAGTTTTCGAGGCCCGTTTGACAAATTAATATCTTTCAATTAGTTAATAAAAAAGTCAGTGTCAGAAGTAGGATTCGAACCCACTACCTTCGGCTAGATACGCCGCTATTTCGATCCGCACGGACACTAACTTCCCATCTCAACCTCACCTCACGAATCTTCCCTGGGTTTTGCTATTTTTCGAATCCGTTCTTGAGAAGTTCAAAAAGTGGGCTTGAGGTGGGAAATTATTGTCCGAGTGGATTGAAGACGCGATAGTGGTAGAGCAGCGGTATAATTCGCCGAAGATCAAATCCCGCTGTGACGCTGACATTTTGACCTCAACCAATAACTTTCATAAAAATTAAATTACTCCCAATACTTGAACAATTACAAGCGTTCAATATGGCTGTACAATTAATGAAAAATAAAAATTTTATCCCAAAACTGTATTTACCTTGAAGTGTTTTGAAACAAAACTTCCCTGTTGAAGAATTTTGAAAATAATATATTTTATCATCTTCCACGAGTAGAAGCGAATAGCCCACCGTGGGTTTGAATAATCCCTTGTGAAACTGACATTTTTCTTTCAATTAAAAACATTAAATAATTGACATCTGTTATTTTTTTAGACTATCCTGGTTTATCTCCTCTCAGTTCTGGCCAGTATATTTTGTTTTTACAATTTTTAGTAATTCAGCATACTAGGTATTATTTCCCTGCAGTGGTTTCTATTTAAAATATCATATACAATCTACATACTTGTAAAAGGTTCAGTGCCATTTAATCGAAAAATAGAAATCATTTTTATTTCATTGAGCTCCGTTATTTTCATTTTATTTTAATTTGCTGCCAGTTTATGTTAGTGCAAATTTCTTAAGGTAAAGCGAAATTCATGTTCTTTTTTTAACATAAAATAATTTTAACGTTAAAACAAATTTGTGTGAATTAATTACAAAATAATATAAAATTCAAAAATAAAGGAAACGTATTAATGGGAGAATATTTTCAAAATTTAAAATATAATTTTATCAAAAATATCACATTAAAATTAACCGTGCTTAATATCAAAAGTTTTATAAAATTAAATAATAACGAATTGTTCTTCTATGATTTGGAAATTTGTTAACATAAAATAATTATTTACTTTACTAATTTTAGTATATATACCGCCAAAACGAGTAAAATTGCAATTCCAATTTACAAATTATGTTATAGTGTAGTATTCAATAATTTTTAAATTTAACTGTATCAATGTTCATCAGGTCTTTGGATAATAAGCCATTTTATTGTTGTAGAAAAATGCAAAAAGCAAAAATTAAAAGGGAAATCATTAATGATAATAATCATTTGTTTATCATTTTTAAATTTGTTTGTATTTGATTATCAAATGTTTTTTAAAACGCTTCAATTCTGTTTTACATGCTTAAATTTTATTTCACATCATTAGTATTTTTGTGCTTTCAATAAGGGTTGATTTGATACTGAAAAATATGTGACTATATTCTTACTAAATTCATTGCACTTTGTGGTCCGATTGGGCAATTAACATTTTTCAATTAATTAATATTTTGGAATTAAGTGTCAGGAGCGGGATTCGAACCCAGATACGCCGCTGCTCTACCACCTGAGCTATCGTGACTCCAATCCGCTCGGACACTAACTTCTCATCTCAACCGCACTTTTTGAATTTTTCCTCTTTTTTGCCATTTGTCAAATGTGTAATTTATTTGATTCTCGGCAACAAATGAAATTGCCACGGAGAGATTAGTGGATTCAAATTCACTCGGAAAATTCAAAAGGAGGGGTTTACATGGAAAGTTAGTGACGGAGTGGATCGAGGTAGCTCAAGTGGTAGAGCAGCGGCGTATCTCGCTGAAGGTCGTGGGTTCGAATCCCGCTCATGACACTGGCTTTTTTCTCAACCAACACCTTCCATAAATATTAATTAATTGAAATATGTTAATTACAATTATTTTATTTAATTCAAGATATAATGAATACTTTATACAAATGTATAAAATACATAAGACGACGCAAAAATCTTTTTACAAAAACCCAAGAAATCATGAACAAACATTCAGTGTTAAGTAGGGATTTTTAAAAATTAAATTTGATTAAATTGTTTCCAGGATTTAAGGATTTCAATTTCTCATTGAGATAACTTCATTTTTATGATATCCGTAGGTTCAGAGTTATGAATTTAGGTAGGTCTCAAAGGATTCCTTAATCTTTCGCTGAATTTGGAAAAAACCGAGAAGTTTATATGTCAAAAACTTTCATGCCCATTTTGGACCACCTGCAAATATTCATGCTTCAAAACTTTTTTAATTAAACGTCGTTAGTCCGACAAGCTACCTTATTTTTGACCAGTTGACTGCATTGCACCCCCTCTTTAAAGCTCACTGAATTTCACTTTATAAAACGGTAATTCGTTCGTGGGTGGGCCGTTCAGTTCAGCAGTTTTAAATATACAATAAATTATGATTTTTTGTATTGTTAATTTTTTTTTCATTACACGGCAGCATGCGTGTGATTAATCTCGAAAGGGAATGCTGTATGGTATGTACTCTGCTTACCTGGTCTCAACCAACTCCTTGTTTGGTGCTTTCCGCGTCAGGTGGTCCGCAGGCCACGTATGGCAAAAATAGGCCGAACTGGAACGTGCCAGCAAAACAGCAACCGTCCGGCTCCCAGGACACATAGGACTAGAGGGAAACAAAGATTTTTTTCTATTACCTGATAATAAATAACCTCGGAGTAAGGGATACAATTTTTAAAAGAAACGAATGCTCTTAACAAAAATAAAACTTACATTACACCACTGTATGTAATAGTAAATTTATTGAACCGATGAGCACGCTTGAGGTCTAGCCGTATTCAAATTAATCATATATTATAAATTTAAAGTAGGGCACTATATATAAATTCAATTGTAATGAATATGGTTATGTATATTATGGACAGTTACTATGCAAAAAATTTTAAGACAGTGTAATCAGAATGCATGAAAATTAGATTAAAATTGTGCTACAACAAAGGTTAGTAAATATAGTGATGATCGATGATAGATTTTACAATTTTGGCGTAACGGCTATTTTAACTTGTCAATTCTCACTGTTTTGTCATTCTAAACGTGCGGACTTCAATGTTTCATGCATGAAAAATTAGGATGTAATCACTAAAGTTGGCGGGAATAGAAATTTACAAGGCAGGCCGATTTACTTGAACCTAATTTATTGAATATTAAATAAGGTTTTGGGTTGAGATAAAAAATTAAGTGCCACGAGCAGGATTCGATCCCACGATCTTCGGGTTTATACACGCCGCTGCTCTACCACTTGAGCTATCGTGACATCGGTCCACTCAGACAACTTCCTATCTCAACCCCCACCTTATCAGTTTTCCCTACTTTTGCCATTTTTCAACTGACGTGTAATCGATTTGATTCTCGACGGCAATTAACAATTCGAATTACTAATTCGAATCCCGCTCGTGCCATTGACTTTTTTCATCTCAACTAAAAACCTTAATTACTTGTAATACAAGTTGATATTGAATTTTATCAGAATCGACAGGTTTTTCTTTTGCCATTTTTCGATAATTCGTACATCACTAAAAGGTGAAAAATCGCGCGTTCGAATCCACCAGTTCCAGCAGCATTATGAATGGGCTTATTTTTTCAAAAGCTCCGTCACCGTCCTCTCTTATTGCTTACCCTCGTAAAAAAATATATATACATTGATCCGCCATTTAATGAATGCCTCCATGATTTCTCTCGCAGTTTGATTCCGTTTTGAACTGTTTTCTAATTATAATAATTAAAGAATTAAATATCATAAAACAAAACAATATACAAGGCGTTTTTCTAAACTACCTCATTCTTGACTTTTCCTTAAGAATCGAGCAAATTATTAATCAATATCTTTCAATTAATTAAGGTTTTCAGTAGAAATAGCGAAATAATTGTCACGAGGGGGTTTCGAACCCACGACCTTTGGCTCAACCACTTGAGCTATCGTGGCCTCGATCAACTAGAACACTTACTTCCCATCTTAACCCTACCTTTTCAAATTTTCCCTCATTTTTGCCATTTTTCATTTTTTATCCCGCCTAAAACCTTAATTATTTGAAAGATGATATTGGTCAAGCGGACTACAAAAACTAATGAATCTAATTTACTGAATTAATCTGTCATAAAATATTTAAGATAAAACTTGATCGATTTATTTAAATTTGACGTAACAACAATTTTATTTTCCTAATTTTCACTGTTTTGTCAGTCTACCATGTGTTTATTCCGCATCTTCAGTAGATAGGGGAAAAAAAACCGCTAAAACGTTATCACTGAAGAGATTCTTGAGATTTAATTTACACACTTAATCCGTAAAAAGAAGCTGATAGTCAAAGACAACAGCGAACCATTTTGTACGAATAATTGAGCGGAGAGACAAAGACAACACCCACTCGTTTTTTACGATTAAATATTTTACGCTCTCACGGTCCGAAAGACCAGAACAGAAAGGACACTATAATAATCGTAAACTCCAACACCGGCACCATCACCACGTTCTCAAGTTTAAATGTAAAAATATACTGTGTAAAACATACTATTTTACCGCAAGGAACAGTGTTGGACTAAAAAAATAAAGGTTTAAGTTTTTGGTACAAAGACAAATTTTTCTCCCAATTTGATGATGGACAGGATAAAGATGTGCGACGAACGATTTTAATTAGACTTTTGGTGATTGTAAGTCTAAAAATATTAGTTAAGCGTCCGAGAATTTTTTCCAATGGGATCCAGGAACCTATAAAAATTCATTAATTGAAATATTTTTTTAATACGTGGTCTTATGTTTTTAAAAATTATATGAACGTTGCTGAATATAACGGGGAAGTAGAAGATTTTATATCCTCATGGAGTTATTCTAGAAGAAGGTAGCTTCACCTACTTAGTCTACACTGATTCTTTAAGCCAGGAACTTTTGCTGGCCGTGTCAGGTTAGAGAGAAACCACCAAACATTTTGTTAAAATGTTGGTTATCTGGGTACCGGGAACGTAGGTCTGAAGTGAAACGAATAGGTCGATTGTAGGTAAAACCAGGGCATTCCATCGACCGCACATAACCACCACGGTACACACTAACGTAACACTAAAAATGCAATTAAAACCGTGATTGAAAGAAGTTGACCATATCGGCATCGAAGCTCTTGCGAGTCAATTGGTAGCCATCGGACGACTTGACTCGAAGAAGTATGGTAAATCTCCCCGGATTAAGAATATTGACACACATTTGGGCTAATTCCCGCGTAAATGTTCACCGTGTAGAGAAAGGTGGCTCAATTGGCAACTCTTTGTATCCATACAGAACGTTCAGTCGAAGAACGCAAGGGCGTAAGAATATCACCCGACGGGCGTCGGTGGCCGCAAGGTTGGCTTTGACACGGCGCTCATCACTGTAAGGTAAAGGTCCGGGTCCGAATCCAGCGGCCCATCATTCGAACCCGACATACTTGCAAATGGGCTTTTTTTTTCAAAAATACCCGCACCCTGAGGGTTTATATAACCTCTGCTGTTGCGAACGTAGAAAATTTTTTTAAAAAATCAGCAGATATAAGAGATGTTCCTAGGCAAATAGCATCTGGGTCGTCTGATGAGCTTCTTGGAAGAAACTGTGTTGTTTTATTGTATTGGTATGTTATGGTATGGTGGAAAAGATACTAGGAAGTGGGATTTGTGTGCCCCAGGCACTGCAGCCTTCTGGCTTATTGTACCTTCCCAGTTCCTTGGTTTAGTCAATAGACTCGATCTTTTTTCTCAGAAGTATCAAGTCATTGACTGTTATTGCTTCAATGTGGTTCTCTGCGGCGTTTTTATGCGTTAGATTGAACCTCCATTGAGCCGTTGCTTCGCATTCGAAGATGATATGAGTGGCTGTTTCCTCAATGGGATCATCTTTGTTTATGCCCATGTTATGTAGATGTTTTCTCAGATGCCAGTGGCCGGTTAGTAGTCCTACCACTTCTCTGAGATTTGCCCTCTCCAATTGTAGTAGTGTTTTTACTAGTTTTGGTGAGGGTTGTTTTATCATAAGTTTACTGTGTCTAGCACTGCTAGAGTTTATCCACTTTTCTCTTTGTTTTATTTGGATCCATTCTGCGATGGAGGATTCTATGTTTGTTTTCGATATCCCAAGGATAGGCTCGGGGCCAATGTATAGTCTTGTGGATCCTCCACTGGCCAGTCTGTCTGCTTCTTCATTACCTAAAATTCCCCTGTGCCCTGGCACCCAGGATACCGTTACCTTGTTGTGTTCCCCCAGGTTTTGGAGATTTTGGATGCATTCACTGACTAATTTTGATGTAATCCTTGTACATGCCAGTGCTTTAATAGCTGCTTCGCTGTCTGATCTTATGAGGATTTTTTTGTCGGTGTAACCTCTTTTAAGATTTTCTAGGGATCAAGAATTGATAGCATGTATTTGTGCTTGAAAGACCGAGGTGTACATCCCTAATGAGTTTGATTGCTCATATGTTGGGCTTGTGTAGAAAACACCTCGTCCCGTCCCTTCATTTTTTTGTTTTGGAGCCATCCGTATACCATATCATTGTATCCGATGTTCTCCTGTGTTCTTCCTCCCCTTTATAGTCTGTTGAAATTTTGTAGGGGGTTGTGAAGATTGTTTCCGGGATCATGTAGTCAGTCCCCATTTCTAGTAATGGGTGTCTGATTTTGTTAATTATGGTTGTGTGCCCGAATTGTTTGGTTCCTTTCCAATTTAATTGTTTCTTGGAGCCTGATTGCGCTTTTCCTAGCCTCTCCTTGTATGAATATTTCTAGTGGAGGCAGGTTTTAGCAAGATTTCTAGTTATTGTATTAGTAATGACAGGTTTGTGCTCCCAGTGCCTGTTGAGATTAAATATGTTTATCGGCGACAGTGGGCTGATGGCGCAATATCGAGTAATCCATCGACACTCAAATATGTTAGTTGTACAATAGGTGTAAAGAATGATAGAGAAACATCGACATCCCTACCCTGACGGTGTAAATTGTAAATAATTAAAAATGTGTTGACGTTGTAAAAGTTGAGGGCTCAAATGACCGAGCAGTTGATAGCACTTGGACTCCAAACTCAACTGCTGGACGGAAAAGACTGATGTTTGATACTGGATTAATAACACCCGGGTGCTTCTCAAAGAATGCCGATAATTCATTACAAATTATAAAAGCGAGAATTTCTGGCGGACTGCAAGAAGTGCTACATGTGCGTACATCCGTCTGCAGATTTGAGCTTATTGAAATCAATAGTCATTAAAGTCCACCATAGAATAAACATTAACAAAAGAAATTTAAATGAGTGAAATCATTCATCAATAACTAGTACCTAATTTTAATATAAGATTTCTTAAAATTGTAAACAAAAGTTATCATGATCGTGTAAAAAAGGTAAACGAAACATCCCATATAGCGGTGGAATGTTGTGGACCTCAGCTTTACTACTCTGTTTATGAGGCATCAGGTCATATAAATATTTATTTTGGCCTGATATCATCAACCTCATAAACACAGTAGTAAATAAAAGGTATTTAAATAATTTTATGGGGTTTTCCGAGAATGTCTTTAGGGAAAGAATAATTTTCCCATTTACCGGCTAGTGACCACCTTAAGCAAAATGTGCTCTGCGTGGTATCGAAGATTTTAACATTGCCAATACAATCTAATTTAGCTGTAACTCCCATTGGAGTGTAATTACCGCGGCTAGAAGGCGAATTGCTGCTTATAGACCAAAGCGGTAACGATTGGTCGATCAAAGCACAAATAAATTAGTTCGCAAAACTTTCAAATGGAGACTTCAAAACACCAAATTAATGCTACTATTTTCGTTTTTCTTTGAGCTCGTCTATTTTTTTTTCTTTGACGACAAAATAATATTGTTCTTGAAAGACGATAAAATGTATTATTTTTAAAATTCTTTAAGAGTTTTTTGTTTTAAAAAGGTTTCAAAGATAAATACAGTTTCGGGCTAAAATTTTTGTTTTTCATTAATTTACAGCAACATTGAATGTTTGTAATTGTTCAAGTATTGTAAGTAAATTAATTAATAATTATGAAAGATATTGGTCGAGAGTTAAAAAAAAAGTCAGCGTCAAGAGCGGATTCGGAAAATGGCAAAAATGAGGGAAAATTTAAAAGGTGGGGCTGAGACGGAAGTTAGTGTCCAAATGGATTGAAGTCACGACAGCTCAAGTGGTAGAGGAGCGGCGTATCTCGCCGAAGATCATGGGTTCAAATCCCGCTGTGACGCTGATTTTTTTATACCAACCAATACCTTTCATAAATATTAATTAATTGAAAAATGTTAATCATGTTATGGAACTGTTATGGATTGCAACGTAAATGCAACCACAAAGGCACTTTTCTGTTTATTTTTTCTAATTCTATTCGTTTCTTTTTTTTTTTTTTGATAAGGTTAATATGATTTAACAATTAAACCAAACGCTTTCAAGCATTGTACGCTAATTTACAAATTACTGCATACGAATAATTCAATTGGCAGTTATTCTGTTTTATCATTTGCTGATTACTGTTTTCTAAAAGTTTTCAAATTGAAGTTTTCGTTAATTATTTGAATTGAATTTACAATCTGAAAAAGGGTTGCTCGAGATAATTGCAGTATAAAATTTTTTTTTCATAATAATGGTAGAGAGAAAATGGTCGGAGTAAAAACTTTTGAAATAACATATAGTAGACAGTTTTAAATTTTAAATGGGAGCATTTCTTAATTCAAGGAAAAGCCGCATTTACCTACCGACCGTTGATATACGGTTTTGTAGGATGAGCTTTATTGCATCTTTTAGAATATTACTCGGCACTTTCTCATTTTTCTTTTCCATTTTTCTTACGAGGATTGCAAAATGCCAAAAGTAAGGTCTGTAACAATGTGTCAATATGATATAATTCAGACTTATGTGAATAGATTTATAAATTTATTATTTTTCTTTTAGAAGCTAGCAAATGTGATGTTTGTACATTCCTCAAGCCGCCCCTTCAGCAGGTAGGGTCTGAGGAAGAACTCTCTGGAGGGGTGGAACGGGACATAAAGAAAAAAATTAGTACTGTTTAAGTGGACGAAATCGAAAAATAATGTAGGAGGAAGGCCGTGCTGGCATGAGTGCCCGGTCAAATTGGGAGAGCTGGAAATTAAGAAACAGCCAAAGAAGCCTACGCGATGACCCATGGCTCTTCCTAAACTGCATGCACATCGGATTTAAAACGGCCAGCATCGAATACAGTAACAAAAAACTGAAAATCCGTTCGGCTCGTCAAAATAGAAATAAACTGTCACAATTTGGAAGAATGTAAGAAGGACTCGAAAGAACGGGTCAAAAATAAAGGAGGTCATTCCTAAGCATAGGTCATTCAATAATAACTCACGAATACATTCTGCAACCGAAAGTTCGTCGTAGTCTTCCTTCTAATCGTTCATAAATTTGGAATTGGAAGAAAAGCAGTTAAGTCCTTCACTATTTGAAACTTAGTCAATCCAACTTTCTGACCTATTGACAAAAGCCATCTACACCGCTAAACAGCCCGACAAGTCCGCAAAGTTCACTGAGATTGTAATTATTACACGCCGAAATAGCTGTTGCTAATTACAATGCAAGTGAAATAAATATTCACATTCAACTTATTTACTTCCTACGAATACACATATCAATCCCACCTTTTGAATAGCCTTCCTTTTTGCCATTTTTCAAATGTCGTGTTATCTATTTGATTCTCGGCAAGAAATGAAAGGGCCACGGACAACTTTAGAGAAGTTATACTTCATTTTAACTTATTTAATTTACTAATTTTGATACTCTTGACCAGTTACTAAGGGTTTTATTTGAGATGAAAAGTCTGTGTCACGAGCGAGATTCGAACTCACGATCCTCTGCTAGGTACGCCTCTGTATTCCACGCTGTATATAACGTGCGGTATTTAACGACCGTCACGTTAAGATGCAGTCTGGTGCGACGTAGGTTTCAGAAAAACATTTTCTTCATCTAACAAATGTTTCGACCTATTTTGAGATCATCTTCAGGGCTCAAAAAGCGAAATGTTGACACGATAAAGAAAACGTTATTTTAACGGTATTAAGGTTTTTAATTGAGATAGAGATTAATATGCGTATTGAACTTTTATACTTATTCCGAAGTGTAAACATTAAACTATATCTAAAGAAGGACGGTTAAACAAAAACTCAGAACACAAATTAAAAAGCCACATCACTCGCTTAGCACTCACATTCTTTTTCTTACACCTGTTCACTCTTTTACTTCAATCTGCATCCATTACAGTTCGTGGTCCAATTGACCAATTAACATTTACGAAATTTATTGGTTAAGATAAAAAGTCAGTATCACGAAGGCCTATATCGGGCGATATAGGCCGCTGCTCTACCACTTGATTTATTGTGACCTCAATCCACTTGGACACTAACTTCCATTCTAAATCTCAACCTCACCTCTCGAATGTGAAGGTTTTTGGTTGAACTGAAAGTGTTAGTACTCCCGTCCTTCGGATAAATATGCCGCTGCTCTTCCGTCAAGATAGCTCAACCGGCGTACCGGCGTTTTTAGCCGAAGGTTGTGGGTTCGAATCCCGTTCGTGCCACTGACTTTTTATTTTAACCAATACCTTTCATAAATATACCTTTAACATTACCACAGGAGTTTAATCCTTTTTGAACAGGTTTAATCTGCTACAACCTTATTTTCCAACGATTTTTCTATACTAAATGTTTAGACGTTTTACAGTAAATGAACTTTAAAAATCCAATTCCTTGTTAGGAATCAGAGTTCCTGTTAATGCCCACGCATTTTGTCTTTTAAAATTAAATATTGATTGAACTGTCAGTGATTTATGATTTATAATAAAATGGGCTTCATCCAAAATAACAAGATAGAAAACAAAGATCCCTTTTCTTTTTTTAAAAAAAACTATGGATATGATAATTACAATTGAATTAGATTTTAAAAAGCCCATTTGTAAGTAGTCGGTTTCGAATGCAGGGCCGCTGGATTCGAACCCAAGACCTTAAATTACAGTGATGAGCGCCGTGGCTAAAACGTTGCGGCCACCACCGCTCCCTTTGAATTTAAATTAATTGATAAATAACGCTTACGTTTAATAAAAAAATTTTTATAAAAAATAAAAGGATATGACCAATTTAAAATAAAACGTCCAGTTTCTGAAGAAAAGAGCGCTTTTATTCAAATTGGCCTTATCGTTGATTTTTAATACAAACTTTTTCATTTGAGAAATTATCGTTTTTTGATATTAATTGTGACTTCAATAATTTTTAAATGTATTTTGTTAATTCATATATGAATAATTTTTTTAATATTATTTTTACGCAAATATCAAAGCAATTTAAAAAACGATAGTCATTTCGGTTTATCGCTTCCATCATTTCCAACAAAAAATAAACATTTAATTGTAAATTTCTATAGAAGCAAAGATTTTTTTAAACATTTTTTCACAAGTTGTGTTGAAAAGTATTAATATCATTTTAAATGGTTTAGGTGAATTTAAGATCCTTTCTTAATTGTTCTGTCCTTTTTGTGCCGTCCCTCTCATTCCAGGTTTAATTGGCAGTCCCATCAAGTTGAAAGATTCGAAAAAGCCAACCTTGTTTTTCTAATAACATCTGGAAATGTTTAAAGACCATCAGTCTTCTTGCTATAGAATGCATGAGAAGGGAAAGTTTAAAAAAAATTGCTTTATCTTCGATACTTTATGACAAACGATAAATTATTTGGTAAAAGAGCGAAAGATCGCAAAATGTTGGAAGAAATAAAAACCGAAGTTTAGAAAATTCTAGTTTTAACAAAAAGTATGGTATTTTTAATACTTACGTATTTTTCAATATGGAAGCTGTTTTATAATTTTAGGAGCCCGGCGGTGGCTACTATTTCCATGTTTCCCACGGTTGGGCTCGTGGTTTGAAAGCTCTTAGATTTTTAATTGTTAATGATATGGATAAATTATTCTAAGGTAGTTTTCCACCTGGTTTGACAACCAAAGGTTAGGTGAATGTTAAGACCTCCTATTTGACGGAAATTTACTTCTTTTATTATTGAAGGAACTTATTAAGGAAATTATTATTTTTACAAGTACGGAATCATTTATACAAAACAGATGGTATTAGGCCAATAAGAATAACAGGCAAACCGAGCTGTGCGTGGATTGCACCAAGGCCAGAGAATTAGCCCAATTGAATTATCCAGCCTGGTAAATTAAGAAGAAATTACTCAGCTAGTCTGTCAACTTTCGCCAGAGAAGAACTTCCACTGTAGAGTAAACAAAGTTTCAAACAAAAATTGGAATGATCAAACTCGTGTGTTACCTGTCTGCCCGTAAGATTGTGCATAGATAAAACAAATTTACATTTTGGCAGCGGTCGTTCCGTCAGTCATACTCAAATAATACGATAAATGATTGTTTTTTTAGCTTGCAATGCAGGGCCGCTGGATTCGAACCCGGGACCTTTACCTTACAGTGATGAGCACCGTGTCAAAGACAAAACCTCGCGGCCACCGACGCCCCCCCCCCATCTTTATTACTATCGTTATAATACGATGACATTTTTTGTTATTACGTTCATGATCGCCTGATTTCTCCGGCCGTGTAGGAGTTTCGTCCTTTCTACCTTCAGAGTGCAAAAACAATTTCTAATTTCAAATTTATTTTAGACAAGATTTTTTTGTCATTTTTATATTATTTAGTTCGTTGCAACTCCGTATATTTAAACCATGTATCTATATATACGCTCAAAATCTGTATATTGGTATTTTGTATTATACAGGCTCTCTTAAAGCCGGGAAATTATTACTATTGATGTAGATAACGAAATGTTGAAAACTGAATGGGGGAAGGAAAGAAAGAAATTCAATATTTCACATGACCTTTGACCGGCCTCCGTACAATCGGAGGATACAAATTGCTGTTATATTTGATTACGTTTGAAATGAGTGCATATATTTGAGAGAATGGAGAGAATTGACTCCTTGATTACCGAGAAATATTGACTACCCGGAAAATAACGGATGAATTACGTCTGTATTTATTGGAATGAGTAAGAAGTTAATGAAATACTGTTTTGGTTTAAACCAGTATTCTGAGAAAGTGTAATATATGATTTCAACTAATTAAGTTTTTTAGATGAGATAAAAAAGTCATTGTCACGAGCTGGATTCGAACCCATGATCGTCGGTTAGATACTTCTGAAGTTACTTCACAAATTAAATAGAACCAAAAGAAGCCAGTACAGTAACTTTCTGTTATTAAAATAATATAAGTAGTTATGTTGTATGTTGTACTGTTAGTAAAGTTATGTAAGTAAAGTAATTAAAGTTTTTAGTTGAGATAATTCAGTCAGCGTCACGAGCAGGATTCTACCGCTAGATCGCTGCTGCTCTACCAGTTGGGGTATCGTGACCTCGATACACTCAACACCAACTTCCCATCTTAACCCCACGTTTTGAATTTTCCTTCCTTTTTGATATTTTTCAATTCGAATCCCACTCGGGTCACTGACTTTTTTATGAGACGTTTTGACATTACATTATTATTAAAACCATCCTTAATGTTATAAATGTAATGTTATATTAAAAACTAACATAGACGTAAATTTTCGTGAATTGATATAAAGTATGTAAGTTCTAGATAGTATGACGTTACAACTTACGTTTCGAAAATACGGATAGAAAACGAAAGAAGAATGTCACATCAGGAAGAAAACGTTGCCAAAGAAATAAAATAAAATGGAAAAGAATAAGATTAGTAGTAAAACTATAACCCTAATAAAAATCAAAAAAAGGAAAACGTAAACAATGCCATTGTTATATTATTTCTATATTTCTTTAAATTAAATGACAGCATCACCGGGATTTGCAGGTTTCGCCACACCTGGAAACACCGGATTAATGCCCGCAAATCTGAGGCCATATTTTTCACAAAACGACGACCAATATTCATGGAAACATTTCCATTCACGGACATAAAATCGAGTGGTGTGAGGGGGTGAAATACTAGGGTTTAACTCTGGACCGAAACTTCTCTAGGCATATAAATGTTACAGTTGCGAAATGTAAAATAGCTATAAAAGCCTTATTTCTGCTGATGACCACGAGAGAGGAATGGGCTTTGAAAATAAATTAATTATTTATAAAGTAATTATTAAACCTGTACGGCTGTATAATTACCCAGCATGGATGTACACGTGCGAATACAACATCCAAAAACTGCTAGTAGTCCAAAATAAATTTCTAAGTTTTATAACCTCATTACCTCGGTCCACTAAAATTTGCCACCTCAATTAGAGAGCAGGGGTGGAGTATATTAATTCCGAATTAAAGCGTCTGTCCAGGACTTTTTTTTGTGGGTATCTTCTCCAGCAAGGACACTACTTGTAGGGATATAGGAGTGTATGATGTAAACTTTCCGTGGAAACATAAAAGGATTAGGCATAATACAAAAAAAACAGGATCTGTGATATATTTGTTTCCTCTAGAGCCTTGATACTATAAGACAATTTGTGATAATTCAATTACACGTGTTGTATTGTTTTTGTTATCCTTATTTATTTATAATTTTGTTAATTCATTTGTTAATTGTTATCCTTTTTGATGCCTAGTAGGTGGTTTTTTGTACATTTACCCACTATATTTTTGTTTGAGTAATTAAAAATAATAAACTAGGACTAAGTGCGTTTATAGGAAAAAAGTATTAAAATGGGACGTAAAAGTGCTCCGCCGCTTATCCCGCTTAATGGATGTTATGTAACATAATGTTGTTTTTTTTTTTTAAATAAATGTTTATTCATTCTATACTTATGATTGAACACGATAGGTAGAAGATCAGAGGTAGGGAGGGTTAAAATATTAGAAAACTTTGCGAATAACTGAATAATACATATTGAATTAAACGATCTTTATTGTTTTTTAAATCAGGGAAAGTTTTATCAAAAATGACAAATCACGTCAGTAAATAAGTTAATTTTTTTTTGTTCAAATTCGTGGTCTAGTTGATATCGAAAGGGCCGGAAAACCGAAGTAATTTTCCTAACCTCGTTCCCTGCACGTGCTACCGTCCATAATTGACTTTTTCATCTATCATTTGTTTTAATTACTCTAATCTAATAGTTCTCCTCTCAAAATGTCAATAAAAAAGTTTTAAAAATGTTCCCTTTATAATTATTATTTTAACTATCTACCCTACTTTAAGGATATTTTATAAAGAATTATATGTGGTTATTAGTGGGCTTTAGTAAATGATTATTTAGAAATTTAGAAAACAGATGCGGCCTGGTGTGATGTAGGATTCAGAAAATCATTTTTTTTTAACGTGACACGTTTCGACCTATATTGAGATCATCTTCAGCGTCTGGGATTAACAAACATTGTTTACATTTAGCAAATACATTTTGAATGTGGAAAAATGAATTTGTACAATGTAAACAAATATTTTTATTTAATTATTTAGAAATCGTGGTCTGGTAAGATGTAGGTTTCAGAAAAACATTTTTTTTTACGCCAAAAGAATTATATCCAAAAAAAAACACAATATACAAAATTATGAGAACACGAAAAATAAAAATAGCCTAAAAAACGGATTGAACAATTTATAATATAAACACTGATTATTCGGAAATCGTGAGAAGTATGTTTCAAAAAAACTTTTTTTATCGTGCCAACGTTTCTGCCTTTATTGATATCATCTTCAGCTTCTGGGATTAACAAACATTGTTTACATTTCGCAAATACATTACGAAT
>CM077113.1:16294003-16304793 GCA_039619505.1 Cimex hemipterus
AATGCAAACAAATATTTTTTATTTAATTATTTAGAAATCGTGAGATGCGGTCTGGTGTGATGTAGGTTTTAAGAAAAACGTTTTATTTATCGTGCCGACGTTTCTATCTTTATTGGGAACAGCATGATAAAGAAAATGCTTTTTTGAAACCTACAACACTCCAGACTGCATCTCACGATTCCTTAAAAATAAAGAATTACGGTTATTTAAAAATGCTTTAAAAAATTAGATTCAGAACCAATAGAAAACTACAATAAATGATCAATATGGTATTTCTTGATAAAATGAAACTAGATTAATTTAGGGTGGTATCAGACCAAAAAAGGGAGAATCATCCCCTCAGTTAGATTCCTTCCCTTTGAGTCAATTTTTTTAAACTTGTAAATTTAACCGTTAAATCTGAAATTGTGGTGTCGCTCACTTATTAAATAAATAAAAAACGTCATATTGCTATATTTTAAATATATATACTTGTTAAAAAGCGGTTCAACATAAACTTTTATGTTTCGAAATTACACAAGAGTTGTAAATTGGTCTTGCCAAGAAAAAAAAACGTTTTACTTCTTTACTTTTACCTCAAGCTTTGCTGAGACTGAAAAAACTTACTTTTAAATCAGCACAAATGAAAGTGCGTCATGAATGTAGCTATAGTAAAAGTTTCCTGACCTACGATTTCGAGCTTTTTTATTGAAAGAAATCGAGACATTCTTTTCCGCGTGGCCCCCTCATACTTTGGGCACATTTAATTACAAAAGGTCCCAAGTTTGAGGTAAGGCTTTTAGTTCGACCCATTTCAAATTAACCGACGAAGGAAGAAGTTAATGAAGCTTCTCGGCTCTAACTCAGTTATTATAATGACTCACTAACTTTGTTTTCTGATCGAACCCACTCGAAAGGTTTTATGAAACTATTTTGGCTAGAAAATTTATTCCAAGTTTAATTCGTTTAATAAACTTGCTAATTGGCGCAACGATTTCACATCGCACTTTCGTTTATTGTTGGTGTTCCGATTAAAATAATGACCATCCGCTTTATTGGCTTTTGACTGCTGATGATGTGGCCATAAAAACTATCCCTGCTGGGCAGTCTGTCAGACTTTTGACGGCATTTCTTCTTCTTCACAGCGTCTGTATGTACATTATGTTCGTATTTGCTTTGGAAATATTATCACAATTTATTTAATTGTATCTTCTATGCTAACGACCAGCCTGTAATAACAAACTCGTGTATTAGGGTAGTGGTCAGAAAACAAATACTCGTACACCGAGCTTTCGGCCATACAAGGTCTACAGAAAACCATCTTATTTAATTTTACAGACATATTACAGATTTTTCGTCAAAATTTAAATAACGTTTTCATTTGTCCTATAAAAAAAAAACCTTAATTATAACTACTATTTTAACTGTAAACATTTATACGCAACTTAACTCTAATCGTAAATAAAAACCATCAAAAAAAGTATGTTTTATATACCATATATATATATATAATAATATACAGTATATAACGTACGAAATTTAATGACCATTACTTGATTATTTGTGGTCGTAAGATGCGCTCTGGTGTGACGTAGGTTTCAGAAAAACATTTTCTTTATCGAACAAATGTTTCGAACTATTTTGAGATCATCCTCAGGGTTAGCAGAGTAAAATGTTGGCATGATAAAGAAACTGTTTATTCTGAAATTTATTGAGATTTTTAGTTGAGATAAAAAAGTCAGTGTCACGAGTGGGATTCGAACCCACAATCTTCTGCTAAAAACCCAGCTGCTAAACCGCTTCGGTTATCTTGATCTCGATCCACTCGGACACTAACTTTCCATCTCCGACCTTTTGAATTTTCCCTCCTTTTTGCCTTTTTTCAAATTTCACGTAATCTATTGGATTCTGGGCTACAAATTAAACGGCGACGGAGAGCTTTTGTGAAGATATACTTCAATTTAACATTAAATTTACTAGTTTTCGTAAAATATTGGTATTTAATGATCTCTGATGACAAAAGACCTCAACTTAACTGCCAAATTTCAATTTTTCTTTCATCCCAGGTCTACTACCAAACCGTAGAAGCAATGTACTACGAAGGGTAAAATAAATAATATTTTTCCTTGTGATTTAAATAGAATTTTTTGATATCATGTATTTATTATAACGTACTATATATTTATATATAATATATAAATGTTGGTATTTAATGACTTCTGCTGACATTGGACGGCAAAAAAAGCAGAAATATTGATAAAGGGAGAAACAATCTCAAACTCACCACAAGCACCTTCCTACGTGAGTCGCTCACGGTCTCAATTCTTCGGTAATACAATTCACAAATTATAATATTATATTATCTCCATTGAATGTCACAAAAAAGAATTAATTGGTAATGTTTCATCAATTGAAGATCTAGACATTTTTCGTATCAAAGATTAATTCATTGACTAGTTCAAATTTGTAAAAAAATCGTTTTATAAATCCCCTATTTAGTGACTGGGAGTTTGTGGCCCTGAGAAGGGCCGGTGTTGTTGTTTGGAGAGAAGCGGTGACGACGGATCGAGGCCGGGACCGTGTGATTGGTGCCGTTGGTGCTTGTCTGTGACCATGAGTAGTCCGTTGGCTAAGGTCCGATCGTAGTGAGTCGGTTGACTCTGCAGAGGCCGAAGTACTAGGGAGCAGCAATAGCCGAGAGCAACGTTTAGCGTTCGCGGCCAAGTGGGCCGTTAAGAAGGCGGGGTGATCAGGCTAATGCTGCGAGCACTTGTCGTCGTCCACGGCGTTCCTTCTGTTGTCATCCATTAGTGATGAATGGACTCGAGTCTTGTTGTGTTGTCAATTACTGAGTTTGAGACTTCGTCGCATGGACGAGTCTCCTCTAGCGAGGCAGTGCCTCTGCTTATATAAGGACGTGCTCTACTCTGATTGGCTGCAGTATGGAGGGCGAGAACATTCTACAGATCGTAGTGGCATCTAGCGGTAGCTTTAAGAGGCCACTACACCCTATTTTTCATGGTTTCTTTTGAGCAATTAATACATTTCAATTAATTAAGGTTTATAATTGAGATGAAAACGTCAGTATAACGAGGGAAAATTCAAAATGTTGGGTAGAGATGGGAAGTTAGTGTCCGAGTGGAGCGAGGTCATCATAGCTAAAGTGGTAGAGAAGCGGCGTATCTAGCCAAACATCGTGAGTTCGAATCCCAAGCGCATCACGAACACTAGTGAAGTTATTCTAAAACCTATGTCACACGACCTCGAAATAATCGCAGTATAACTACCGGTTCATCACCACCTAGACTCTATACCACTTCAAAAGAGAATTTCTCAGAAACTGAAAAGAAAGGTATTAAGCTGGTTGAAATAAAAAGAAAAACCAAAAATTACACGTACCACAAGAGATGCAAAGAAAATAAGAAAAAATTTTTGAATAAATAAAATTTAATTTTATAGTCTTAGAATTTGCTCTGAATTGATTTATGACGAAATGCAGTGTAAATTGTAACAACTGCCTCAGCCCCTCTAGTGCGAAGCGATTCATACGAAAAGCACATACGCATTACGATTTTGGAGCCACGAGAAATTTGTAAAATAATTTATGTGACCTGTTCACGACAGCCTTTCTTTAGGCATTAATCTCTTACAATTACGTGATGTAATCATCTTAGTTAGTGGAGTTAGTGGAAGGGGAAGTTAGTGTTCGTGTGGATCGAAGTCAAGATAGCTCAAGTGGTAGAGCAGCGGGGTATCTAGTGCATCGTTTAGAGTATCGTTCGAATCCCGCTCGTCTCATTGACTTTTTATCTCAACTAAAAAAGTTAATTAACTGTAATAATCATCTAATTTTTCTGCGTAAATAGAAATTATTATTTCTCGATCGTGGGATGTGGTCTGGAGTTACTTAGGTTTTAGAAAAAAAATGTCTTTATCGTGCCTACGTTTCGATCTTATTGAAATCAACTTCAGGGCTCTAAGTGTTTGTTTAACGTGTAATTGTGTCATTCATCTATGTCGTACTGTAAATCACTTTGGGCCTGACGATGATCTCATTAAAGATTGAAACGTTGGCACGATAAAGAAAATATTTTTTTTTAAACCTACGTTTCATCAGACCACATCACACGATCATCAAATAATTATTAACTAACGGTCGCTAAAAGACGCACAAACACAGGCACATGTAAATAAAAATATTGATTAATGTTAGTGGATGTGTATGTATATGGATGGATACCAGGGAATGAGCACTGCAACTGTACAGCTTATTGTACTATGCCCTGGCTCCATTTTTGGGGGAGGGCTCACAACACAAAGTGAACTTGAGCCCACGTTGTACCAATGTTTTTCCATCGAAGAAACTCATTTTTGAAGGGGGTTGGGACCAGGTTCAGGGTCGCTGAGATCCAGTCCGGCCCCTTCCATTGATGAGTGCCGTGTCAATTTCTTTTAATTGCGGCCACCGAAGAAAAATTCCAGAGGCGATGGTGGGGATCGAACCCACGACTGCGGGGTCTACTAGCCGAGAGTCTGACGCCTTAACCACTCGGCTACCGCGGCCCCCCTTACTAATGTTAGTGAAACAATAACCAATTAAAAACCACAGGAACCTTTCTGTTTCCAAATCCAAAAAATTATATTATTATAGTTAGTGTTAGTAAAATTTTATACTTAAAAAAATGAAGGATTGGGCATAGAATAAGTAATGGACAACAACTTCATTATTACTTGTTCTATTTTTAAAGAAACTTTAACCCTTTATTTAATAAATTGTTTTCTTCTTTATTTAGGACCATTATTGTAAAGTTTATAACCCCCTTGTACAATTTAATTGGAATTGTGTTTTCTTTATAAGTATTTTTAAGTATTCCTTACTTTATATTTTATCATATTTTTGACCACGGTATTTTTTTTGTCAATGATAAATTTGATTTTCCGGTGATAACAACTTCTATGAATATAGCTATTTATGTTTTCAGAAAAGTGTACAATTGTTAAAAAACAAAATAATAGGTTCAGCCAAACTTGTTACCCGTCCATAAATTTTGCTGCATATAGTTGTTTAATTTTCGTGGTGGTTGAGTTTCTGGCGAGAAGTTTCAGGCGAGGATTTAGGCATTAACTCGTGTACACAAAAGATGGTTTACAAAATGTTCGAAATATTTTATTTCATAACTACTAAAATAAAAATATCATATGTTCAGAATTTTTATTTATTGGTACCGAAATTAATTTATTACAAGGGGTTTGAGGTTGACAAAATTATACATAAAATAAACTAAAGTTCCTATGTAGGGTACCTCGGTTTACAGGACAGTTACGAAAAAATAGACTTGGTTAACTTATTATTTGTTTAATTAAAATCTCTACTTAAGGGACAGTATATGTATTAAGGACAAAGCGATTGTTTGTTCTCAGTGGAAAAATAGAAATCCACTGAAGCTTACGGAAGACGGGGCATCTTAGGGTTTCATTTTTTATGGGTAGCATAAACGATCTCCGACTCTCAAAACGACTACTAATTCTGCTTAAAATAAAATAGCTTGAAAGGTTTTAGTTCAAATTCAAATATTTATATTCACATGGTTCCAAAGTTTAAAAAAAAAAAAAAGAAATGCTTGATTCGTACGACAAATATAGGAAATCGAGAGAAAGTACGTTGATGATTTGAGTCAGTTGATAATATAAAGCTTAGCAATTACAGTAGAACGCTTTATAACTTAACTAAAAGAGGCGGAGCCCTTTCGGAAAACGTAATTTTTCAGATAATCGATGGAGGCTGCTCGCAGCGGTAAAAGGTAAACACGCATAATTTCCAATTAAAACCGAACGATCTATGTATTTTACATTCTAATAGGAAATACTGTAAGGGAAATGTAAACCAGCGAAAAAGAGCTTCATTAATTTTGGCATGATTAGCTAGCTCCATTTTCAAGCGGTTTGGCACATTACAAGTGTATTCAAGGAGTTGCCATTAAGATTTTACCCATTCCGATCCTGTTGAAATCCCAACTCCATAAATAACGGCTAAAGTTCGCAAAACACACCTTCTTAAACATTACTTTTACAATGTTGTGGTTTTTATCTCAACTAAGAACCTTAATTAATTGAAAGATATTAATGGGTCAAGCGAACCACGAAAACTAGCGAAATTAATAAGTTAAAATGAAGTACACCTTCATTAAAATAACTATTTCTGGCCATTTCATTTGTCACCGAGAATCAAATAGTTTACACGACATTTGAAAAATGGCAAAAAGGAGGAAAAATTCAAAAGGTGGTGTTGAGAAGGGATGTTAGTGTCCGAGTGGATCGAGGTCACGATAGCTCAAGTGGTAGAGCAGCGGTGATCTAGCGGTCGAATCCCGCTCGTGACTGACTGAATTATCTCAACTAAAAACTTTAATTAACTGAAAGTTACTGTACTGGCTTCTCCTGGTTCTAATGTGTGCAGTAGCTTTTGATTATTTTCCAGATGAGCAAAAATATACTCTCACGGCAAGGAAATAGAAAAATGTGATAATCCCATCAAAGCGTTCAGTTACTGTATTCAGGATATTATCTTTGGTTAATTGATTTTTATCATATATGGCATTTCAGACGATCAGAACTCGGCTGACAACTTGATGATTCAGGAGAAACGTTAATTAAAAAGAAATATGCTTTTATGCAAAACATAATTATATTTTAACAAAAAAGGACTATATTTTAATCTTTAATTTTTATATTTAGCAAACTTGTGCGCATTGTCATTGATTTTCTCAATCTCTTCCGAAAGGAGGGTCAACAATGTCAAACGGGGCGTCAACAGAGAAACACCGAAAAATAAATTAGTTAGATAATTCTTCCTTTAAAAAGACAAAGAACTTGTATACTGAGGAAAACAATCGTTTGAAAATGTCGTGATACTAACATAAAAAAATATTGCCAACTTTTATCTTTGAAAAAAAGCATTTAAACAAAAAAGTCTACGTCTGTTTAAAATAATTACATAAAGAAATAAATTAGTAACGGCAAAATTTTATCTTTATGTACTAACTATCCAGCTAATTTGAAATGCTAGCATAATTGGTTCTGAGCATAACTCAAACAACCCCCCCCTCCCACACACACACGACCGTCATATATATCGGTCTTTGGCAAAACATATTTATATAAACAGTTTGACTCTATTAAAGATTGGACATAAAATTTTGAAATGAACTGGGTTTCAGTTTTCTTCTGTTGAAAAACCGCGCTATACCCCATATGATCTAAATTGATAGTTCTATAGTACACCGGGGGCCGCGGTAGCCGAGTGGTTAAGGCGTCAGTCTCTCGGTTAGTAGACCCCCACGGTCGTGGGTTCGATCCCCACCGTCGCCTCTGGAATTTTTCTGACGCCTAAGGGGTCCGGTGGCCACAATTAAAAGAAAGTGACACGGCACTCACCAATGGAAGGGGCGGGACTGGATCTTAGTAACCCTGAATCTGGTCCCAGCTCCCTTCGAAAACGAGTTTCTTCGATGGAAGAACACTGGTACAACGGGGGCTCAAGTTCACTTTGTGTTGTGAGCCCTCCCCCAAAAATGGAGCCAATAAGCTGTACAGCTGCAGTGCTCAGGAAGGAACTCCTCCAGTCCCTGGTATCCATCCATCCATCTATAGTACACCAGAATGACTGAGTAGTTAATGCGTCCGGTCATTACGATGCTAATGGTTCTGTTTTCGATTTCCGGCATGGGCTATCGATGATTAATAAAGAAAATGCAAAAAAATTATAATACAGTTTGTTGACTGGTAGCCTTATATTCCATTTCTTCTCGCTCATAAATTAAACTTAGTTCTTTCAAATATTTATTTACATTTTTTTAAATATTAAATAATTAAAATCAGTCCTTTCTTAAATTATTTTAAATATACTTTTATTTCCCGCCATATTTCATTGCTACAAACTATGAAAATTTGTTCACAAGTTTACGAGTTTACAAGGTGATGAACCTGTAGTTAAGGGGGTTCGGTTATTTTTGATCTTTCCATCATTGATTTTGTAATCTGTCAGCACTATGTTCAGTAGTTTGCTTTGCGTATTAGATAGATAAGTAGGTAAAGGAACGTACCACTAATCTGGTGGAACAAAGGTCAGCAATAAGTAGCTACCCGAACATTAGGCAGCGTGCAAAGACTAGCAAACCTATCTATCACAGAAGCAATTAAAACAACACCCACAAATCCATTCTATTGCAAATATTTATACAAGAAGAGGCTAGGGAAATCTCGGATAGCTTCCAGAAACAATTAAATTGGAATGGAACTAAACAATTCGGGCTTACAAACATAATTAACAAAATTAGACACCAATTATTAGAAATGGGGATTGATTATATGATCCCGGAGGGGGGTGGCGCGTTAGCCGAGTGGTTAAGGCGTCAGACTCTCGGTTAGTAGACCCCCACGGTCGTGGGTTCGATCCCCACCGTCGCCTCTGGAATTTTTCTGACGCCTAAGAGGTCCGGTGGCCACAATTAAAAGAAAGTGACACGGCAATCAACAATGGAAGGGGCGGAAATGGATCTCAGCGACCCTGAATCTGATCCCAACCCCCTTCAAAAATGAGTTTCTTCGATGGAAGAACACTGGTACGACGGGGGCTCAAGTTCACTATGTGTTGTTATCCCTCCCCCAAAAATGGAGCCAGGGCATAGTACAAGCTGAACAGCTGCAGTGCTCAGGAGGGAACTCCTCCAGTCCCTGGTGACCATTGTACCCATCCATATGATCCTGGAAACAATCTTCACAAGTTCCAACAATGTCTCAACAGTCTATAAAGGAGAGGACAAACACAGGAGAAGATGATATGGTATATAGATGGTTCCAAAACAAACGAAGGTATGATTAGGGGTTTTCTGTGCAATCAAACTCATTAGGTAAGTGATAATGTACTAAATTTAAATAGATGCGATTTTGCCGCCCCCATATTTTTTTCTTGGTTTTACGATGTTTTGATGCTAATGATGTTCTTATGGCATTTAAAAAGATTTCGTTAAAAAAATTAACAACAGGACAGAAAAAAATAGTAAAAAATTATATAGATTACTTAGGTTTTTCCGCTCTTAGGGGCAAATGGCGTAAACGTTCAATTGGTTTTTTTTCCTGCTATCACCAAAAGATTCATTAAAATAAGTGATGACACGTCCCTAGCTTCATCTTGTGTAAAAAATTGAAGTAAAATCGTAAACAGAGACAAGCGTGCGTCATTTTCGAGAACATTGATTAGCCTATTCTTTCTGTTTTGGTTCTTTTGGTTTTCACAATCTGCGCTGAGGTTATCGTTAAAAACAATAAATAAAACAAAGATTTTCTCATTGCCTGACTCCACACCAAACAATATGCTATGTACAGCCTATCCCTTTTAATTCTGGTTGCTATTTTAGTTTTTCTTTACTGTCTCTCGAATTTGTTCAAAATATACCCCGAAACTTTTGTCCAAGTTAGGTGATCAACGTGGTAAGAGCCGTGAACATACAACCTTTGTAAAGACCTAGTCTGCTCTAAAGCAGCATTTAACCGAACTGTTCAACGTGCTCGTTCCCAGAAACCCTTTACTTTACGATGGCTACTTAGGTGCGAGCAAGTGTTTCTAAAATTCTCTGTCATGGAAGAAAAACGACAGAATTTGCATGTGTACGCTCTCTAACTAGGAACAAAGTAGGGTATTTTTCATTTTGTTGATATATTGTCAGAACTTTGAATTTTGTATCTAGGACATAGATCGCTTTCCAAATCGCAGATGTTTGATCCATTATATATCACAGACGTTCAAAAATCGCAAGGTGTTCCACTCTGAGCTTGATATGCCAGGCAAAATGTACGAATTCGGTCACGATTAGTAAGTAATCGGTTTATTTGAATTGATTTCAGGCATATTTTAATGATCGAATTTGTACGTCTGAAATGCTTACATTTACAGCCAACTGCCGACAAACTAATTTTCCATGAATTATAGCGTTTTATAAATGTTCATTTTGTAATGTTCTTTCTTTGTTGTAAATTAAAGGTACGTTACGTTTGTATGGTATGGTAAAAAAGAATACAAGGAAGCGGGTTTGCGTCGCCCAGGCATCGCAGCCATCTGGTTAATTGTACCTTCCTTGTTCCTTAGTTCAGTGCAATAGACTCAATAGACTTGAGTCTAAACGGAACCCAAGATAGTGGTCGCAGTCTGCTTTGGGTGAGAAATATTATCGATGAGATACTTTATAAGAGTTTCGCTTCAAAGTGTTTGCTACGTTCGCCTAGGACATGACATCCTCCAAAACAATTGTGGGTTTGAGATCGGAGGATAGCACAGTATCGTCGGCAAAGGATGGTAAGATGGCGAAGGTGGCATATCTGCAGAATCGGTCCATGTGCGCAATGAGGCACTCCCATTGACAGAGGACAATAAACAGAGCAGCACGATTCTGTTCAGACTCTGAAGAATCGTATAGATAGATAGAAGTGAAGATTCAGAAGAGGGTATTGGAAAGATGAGCTTTAATTTTTACGTGAGGGCGTTCAAATGTCATGAAAGGGACCAAACAGGATTCTTGAGTTCGAGGGAAGAGGTCCACAATGCGAAGTACTTCTTGGGTATGGTATTGTAAAAAAGGATAGTAGGAAGCAGGATTTGAAACCTTCTGGCTTTTGTACTTTCCTAGTTCCTTAGTTCAGTAGACAATAGACTCAATGCTTAAAAATATCAGGTCATTGACTGTCGCTGTGAAATTTGATAATTTGATTCCCCAAGTATATATATATATATATATATATATATATATATATATATA
>CM077113.1:16305193-16344323 GCA_039619505.1 Cimex hemipterus
ATATATATATATATATATATATATAGATTCTTTGAAAAGCAAATCACCGTGTCAATAGTTGTAAAACAACCTAATTAAATCTGACAAACTAGGCATTTTTAGATGGAACACAGGATATTGTAGATAAACAACTAAGGAGCAAGCCCGAAAAAGTTTATTTTTGCTGTAAAAGTTTCTAACTAAGAACCTTAAAGGGTAATTAAAATCAGAGTTATGTTTTGCCTACTTTACTGAAAGCGTCTTTTGGTTTTTATGTTGTACTGTTATAATATTGTTCGTATGATCCTGCTTACCGCTTTCGTTTTGCTTTTCACGTGCAATTAATATATAACAATTTTGATATACATACACAACAAAAGTAACTATTTCATTAAAAACAATTTTTAATTAAGAGTTAAATAAAAAGACAAAACCATTTCAATGAAGAACGATCAAAATTTAACAAATTACGTGTGTCGTGATTAGTGACCGTTAGTCTACGATTATTCGGAAATCGTGAGATGCGCTCTGGTGTGATGTAGGTTTCGGAATAATATGTTCTTTATCGTGCAGCGTTTCGAACTTTATTGCGAACATCTTCAGTTCCTGGGATTTACATTGTTTAAATTGAACAAATACATAAAGGATGAGGAAAATAGTGAATTTGTACAATATATTTTGATTGAACATAAAAAATATTTTTACTCACTCGAAGTGTTTGTCTTTTGTGTAATCGTGCCGTTCTTGCGTGTCGTGTTGAGAGATTTTGAAGGGCAATAAGCAGTCGCCTTCTTTGGAGTGAAAAAAGCCGACGATGGTAATGGTACGGCCAGATTATCCTTTCAGGATTGTATACACTGAGATAATTGGGAAAAGAAAACCTAAATTGTTGAAAAATTAAACTATGTGAAAATGTGATGAATGTTTTATATATTATAATACAATTTTGTGTGATAATTTTTGTATGTTATCCATATTGAATTTGAATTTTGATATTAGGGAAGCTTCAACTGAGTTTAAATGTGTTTGAACTGTAATTGATGAACAGAGAAAACGGAGAAACAACTTCACGCAGAAAACAAACACTTTGATTGCGTCGAAATACTTTGGTTGAATATTAAAAAAATATATATTTTGCATTGTGTATAAATTCACTTTCCCACATATTAAATGGATTTGTTAAACGTAAACAATGTTTGTAAATCCCAGGCCCTGATGATGATCACAACAAAGTTCGAAACGTGGCACGATAAAAAAAAATGTTTTTTCTGGGACCTACATCACACCAGACCACATTTCACCATATCTGAATAATTAAATAAAAAATGTTTGTTTGCATTGAATAAATTCACTTTTTCTCATCTTACATGTCTTTTTTAAATTTAAAAAATGTTTGTTAAACCCAGGCCCTGAAGGTGATAAGAACAAAGTTCCAAACGTTGGCACGATAAAGAAAATGTTTTTCTCAAACCTACATCACACCAGACCGCATTTCACTATATCTGAATAATTAAATAAAAAATATTTGTTTGCATTGTATAAATTCACTATTTTCCTCATCCTTTATGTATTTGTTCAATTTAAACAATGTAAATCCCAGGAACTGAAGATGTTCGCAATAAAGTTCGAAACGTGGGCACGATAAAGAAAATTATTCTCAGAAAACTACTTCACACCAGACCGCATCTCACGATTTCCGAATAATTAAAAAAACAAATTTTCTAAACCAAAGTAGCATGGATGACCATGACTGCCAACAGACAAAAATGATAGAAAATTAGCAAATTAACCATCTATGATACACCCCCACTCTTCGGTTTTAATGAAATGGCATTTATCTCATTAATTTTTATGTGTAGAGATTAGTGACCGTTGAGACTCTCAACACGACACGCAAGGGTGGCACAATTACACAGAAGACACTTTGAGCCTTGGAGATGATGTCAATAAAGATCGAAACGTCGGAACGATAAAAAAAAAATGTTTTTCTGTTACCTGCATCACACCAGACCGCATGTCACGATACCTGAATAATTAATTTTTATCTTAAAATTTAACTTAATTCATTAAATGTCTAAAATATAAATTTATCTAATTGCTACGTATTTTACAGATTGGTCGAGAATATTTTAGGTAATTTCTGGACACGCTATGGGTCTGTGGGGTGGTTAACGCGCAGCTTGTTTCCGATCATTTACGTTTATGGAACTGAACACTTGATCGGTAAAAAAATTAATGATCCTGCAGAACGAATATATTGACCATTCAGCTTTCGTATTTGCGTGAACACATATTTTAAGTCGGCTTGTTAGTTTATATTGAAATTTTCAGCCTTCATTATGAGTCACTGTTTTGATTTAGATCAAAACGCAATCTTTTTCCTCCTTTATCGATAATTTTATACTCATGACAAATGTGATAAAAAAAAAAATATTTTTGAAAAAATGATGTATTAGGGGTATCTACTAGATTGAACCAGTCGTATAGGGCAAATTTTTAGTTTGCAATTTATTCTTTAAATACTGGTAAAAATAAGCGTTATTTTTAAATAAAAACTTCTTTAATTCAAAATATATACTGAAAGCAATTTTCATTAATTGTTATAATTAAACTTTCATTGCATACGCTTTTTAAATTTTTTATCGTCCAACTCGTGTTTAGATAGATGTTATTCAATCGCAGTATGTAATATTTCGACCAAGTCGTTAGAAAGAATAAATAATTAATTGAGTAATAGCTTGGTCAATTGTCCACGAAAACGTAAATGGATTAATATTCAAAATCGTACATAATTTTATAAAATACTTAAATTTTTCTTTCTTTTATCAGGCCGTGTAATTTTTTAAATTCGAACAAATAAAATATATCGAGTGTGAAATTGTAATATCAGCTTTTATGAAGATATTTTTTTATTTGGAGATAAGTCATAAAGTGTTTAACTTGCTAGTGAAAATAGGTATTTTTATTTGCTTTTAATTCCCCCATTAAGCTATTGTAACATAATTTTAAGAATGCTTGCAAATTTTATTTACAGAAAATTTTAATGTTTTTTACAAGGCATAAAACCTTGATTTTCTCAGAATATAAAAAATTTAAAAGGAATGTCATTAAGGTTTAAATTTATGGAGGCAAGACGAGCAAAGAATAAAATCATGATGCAAGACGGATAAAAGTGTCTTTCAATTGACGTCAAAAAAAAAGAGATGTTTAAATAACAATGACGTTACCTGAAAAAAGGTGGGAGCTCCGTGTTGGCGGCGCTAGCTCTAAGAGAAGACTGGTGGAAAGGATGTTTGGACCATACGCCCCCGACCTTGCCACCACGCCTGCTCAACCGCCTCAACTGTCCTGTTGCTTCCCGCTTTTCCTTTCAACGCTATTTTCGTAAATTTTCCGTTATGCTTTTACGCCCAATCGAAGGTTATAAACAATTAATGATCTGCAATCGTTTGCAATCAATGAATTGCCCAGGGATATTAATTCCACTTGTTTTTAAAATAGGTGCGAATTAGTTACTGCCCGCGTGGATTGAGGTCAGGATAGCACAATTGGTAGACCAGCCGAAGATATAGGGTTCGAATTCTGCTCAGGACACTGACTTTTTTTATGTCAACGAAATACCTTAATTAATTTAGAGGTATTAATTGTTCAAGCGGACCACAAAAACGTGTGAATTAAATAGGTTAAAATGAAGTATACTTTCACTAAAGCTGTCCGTGGCCGTTTCATTTGTCGCCGAGAAACAAATAGTTTCCACGACATTTGAAAAAGGCAAGTAGGAAGAAAAATTCAAAAGGGGAGGTTGAGATAAGAAATTAGTGTCCGACTGGATCGAGGCCATGATATCTCAAGTGGTAGAGCAACGGCGATCTAGAGGATGATCTTGTGTTCGAATCCCGCTCGTAACATTGACATAATTGTCTCAACGAAAAACTTTAATTAATTGAAAGATACTGTACTTTTACTTTTTTTATTTGCAATCTATTTGCTTCTCGGCGACAAATGAAATGGCCAGGAAGAGCTTTTTTAGTGAAAGTATACTTCATTTTAACTTATCAAGTGCACTATTTTTCGTGGTCCGCTTGACCATAATATCTTTCTATCTAATATGTTTTAAATAAGGTTTTTAGTTGAGATAAAAACCACAGCATTTGAAAAATGGCAAAAAGGAGGGAAAATTAAAAAAAAAGGTGGGGTTGAGATGGGAAGTTAGTGTCCGAGTGGATCGAGCTCACGATAGCTCAGGTGGTAGAGCAGAGGCGTATCTAGCCGACGATGGTGGGTGCGAATTCTGCACGTGACACTAATTTTTTTTACAATCGACTATACACCTTAATTAATTGAAAGATATGAATTGGTCCAGCGGACCACGAAAACTCATGAATTTAATAGCTGCCAAAATTTAATGTGTTTTATTTGATTTTATTTTTATTTTTTGCTTGCAAGCCTAAATTTTATTTTAACGTGGTACAAAGAATAAAAACGACTGATCAAAACTATATATAACTAATAATGTAATTTCATTATTGATCAATGACATTTCTGCTAAAAGAAGGTAATAAACACATGGATTTCGGTCGTTCTGAAACTACTTTTACTTTATCAACGCACCGCATGATAGAAAATGTAAACATTCAATCGTATCGATTTAACATCTGTCCCTACATCAGCGTCGCATCGCCGCAAGTATTACATTTGATCGCATCACCTGACTTTGAAGTTCTACTTTATCATCGTGGGCTATTAAAAACCTTAAATCCAACTTAACTCTACAAAATTTGCTTCTACTTCACCATACCAAAGCTCGCAGACAGTGTATACCCTGGGACAATCTTATCGCTTTGAAACCTGTATCTTCTGCAACGGAGCTTTTATACTTCATCTTCGCAAGGCATCGCTCACAATGTAAAAAAACAACATGCTATGAAATTTGCATCGTACCGCATCTAAAAACACAATCGTACTTTGAAATCCTCTGCAATTAATTGGATTTCGCTGCGGGAAATGTGAAACCTTGATCTAGGCACCGTTATAAAATTTTATCCTACATCACCATCGAAAAGTATCTTTGGCAATCACAATCTAATCTCTTTGAAATCTTCTTTTTCTTCATAATCGCATTGAATCGCAGGAAGAATAAACAATCGCAGGATCTGAAATTGGCATTTATTTCATCATAGCATCGCATTTTCTTTGGTATACATACTTAATCTCGTAATCGTTTCTCAATGAAATATGCTTCTTAATCGCAAAGCATCGCTGTAATGAGTCGTTTTGGATGGACATCCGCAATGCCTAGTGGCCTAATTCTTCCCGTTTCTTCAGCCGAACTCTTTCCTGCTTCGTCCTTCGTCTCTCCTCTCGCAACCTGCGGGCGTTCTCCGCCCACGCCTGTAAAGCCCCCTAACGTTCGCAGATTCCGAGCCTACATTTAAATTATATACTTAAAACTCTCGTATAAAAATAAAAAATGTAAAAAAAGAATGAAAAATGAAGAAAAAATTTTTCTGCAGGCGACATGTTGGTTTTGTGTGAAAAATGTTTGTTTCCCGACAATTTCAAACAAAACAAATATAAAATTTTAAAGAAATGATAAATGATGGAGTGGGTGCGTTGTTGAATCTTTTTAGAAAAATTAATTCTTCCAACTTGATGATCGTAAAAAATTAAGTACCTTTTTAAGACGAGTCTGTATTTTATTTTATTTTTCAAACAACATATCCACTGTAATTAACGATAATCTATTTTATGAATAACTTTCAATTAATTAAGGTTTTTAATAGAGATAAAAAATCAGTGTCACGGAAGAAAAAAAATGAGAATAATTTTCTCTTAATTAAGGATTTGGTTGAGATAGAAAAAGTCAGTGTCACAAGAGGGATTCAATCCCACGACCTTCGGCCATATACGCCGCTGCTCTACCACTTGAGCTATCGTCACCTCGATCCACTCGGACATCATCTTTCTTTCTCAACTCCACCTTTTGTGCTTTCCGTTCTTTTCGCCATTTTTCGAATCTAGCCGAAGCTCGTGGGTTCGACTCCCGCTTGTGACACTGACTTTTCTATCTCAACCAAATCCTTAATTAAGAGAAAATTATTCTCATATTTTTCTTTCTTAATAAACCTAATCCTCGTACATTCATTACTCATTCTGTTTTTTTTTTTTTTTTTTTTTTTTTTTTTTTTTTTTTTTTTTTTTTTTCAGTCCACTCAGAAGTCGTGAATTAAAAACGTGGGATTGAAATAGGAAGTTAATGTCCGAAGGCCGTGAGACTGACTTTTTATTTCAATTAAAAAGCTTAATTAATTTTAAGTTATTAGTTCAATCAGCTAATAGAATTATTTAGTAGAAATTGAAATTCGTAAGGTGCAATAAGCCAGATTGCTGCAGTGCCTGGGGCACACAAACCCCACTTCCTAGTACCTTTTCCACCATACGATCATCTGAAAAAGAGGGATATCGGCAATGTGAACCTTAGCAGCCTTCTAAAAAGTGAAGCAGTTAAGAGTACAGCAGGACATTTCTCACGTCTAAGGATGTCGCTAAGAGGGACGAAGGAAAGTAGTTTAGGGTTTTAATGAAAACTGCAATTTCCAAGATATACCTCAATAGAAGTTCCATAAAAAATCTACTTACGTCGTCGTGAAGCAGTGGATTTACATAATTCATATCACTGCCACGAACATTCCAATAAGGGGATTTTCTAGTAAAAAAAAACTAGTTGTTTTGTCACTTTTTCAATTTTTTAAAGTGTTTTGAACAAGGGATAGACAAACCTTTAAATATCAAAAACTGGACCAACGTTGTCCAGGATGTATAAATATGTTTCCCAGTGTTTATAATGAACGAAATTAGTACATCTTCTCGCAGACAATTGGAAGAATATTCTTCTGTGTGCGTGTGTATGTAATTCCAACACAATCACTTTATCACTTTAATACAAAAATTACAGAATGTCAGAAATTTGAAAACTCATAATTAAACTTGTGAAAACGTTTAACTTGTTTTCTAAGAAAATCTTAAAATTCTATGTTGCATTGGGTTAAAAATTTTAACATGACCGTGAGACTTTAACTGGGCAATATTTCTTTGCGGTAAGTACCAATTTATAGTATTTGTTAAAAAAATCATATTTTAGGGAAAAGTTCTAAAATTGAGTGATACAAACTATTAATTCAAATCATGCTTAGATATTGATGGAGAGGATAAAAAACCCGAAATGTCTTCGACCACGTTTTCATCACTTCTCGTCATATATGTGCTGACTTTCCGTTCGGGCTTGGCATTCCATGAAATTGCGACATGCATAACTCATGTACGATGGTAATAAAGATAAATCGGTGTTTGTTGTTATGATGGCCTCTTTGGACGGCCATAAAATATCGACGTCGGTAAATATTAATAGTCAGTGTAGAGTGAACCACATGGATGTAGGTGAGGGCAGAGGTCATCCCCACCGTTCGATACTCGTCCGCTCTCTATATTTAGTCCCTGTGTATAAACTTCCAGATCAGGTTTGGTCCAATTCCGAACATCAGTGTTCTTCACGCAATTTTCTAAATTTATTACTTACCCTTGGGATTTTTTTTTTTTTTTTTTTTGTATAACACTGACAATAATTTTACCATCTCGTTCCCTTTCTAATACTCTTCAAAATATTAGTAAATTTTCCACAATTTTCCCGTGAATGAAATAAGTTTAAAAGCAAATCGCTAATGAACCTTGGAAGATTAAATCATAATGTTGCTTTCATTAGAAATCAAATTTGGTATTTTTTCTTCCTCGCTATATTTCAGCGGACATTTCATGAATAGGCTAGCAGTACAGTTTAATGAAATTCTTTCTCAAATAAATGAGTACAAAGTTGTCTTACTTAATGAAATGACTATGGGAAATAACAACCTCTCCTATGTTTAAATTCTCTTAACTACTTTAATAGACATATTGTTAATATTAATTATATGAACAAAATTTTTTTTTTATAAACACCAATGAGCTGAAAAATGAACAACAGTTAATTTTGCGTAAAAACTATAAAATCAACTACGGGAGATTTACGAGTTTTAATTTGACCAGAAGACGGGCCCTTTTGGGTAAAGCATGAAAGGTGCGTAGTTTCTCGGCCTATTGCGATAATGGTGAGGCATTTCTTTGGTGCCGTGAAACATGAGCCGGAGCGAATTGATGGATCCAGCCATTCCCTGGAAATCGTTGCCCACACCTTCTGGCTGAAAAACAAATTAACGCCTCTTTATTTAATAATTGCGATAGCAGAGCTTAGCGTATAAATTTAACAAAAAACATAATGAAAACAAACTGCTACATGTTTTGACTTCATACTGCAACATACTTTACACGATAGTTGGGCGATATTACCTTTTCTTGTATATCATAAAATCAATTCAAATGTTTTTTATGTGATATGATTAGTGGTAATAAAAAAGTTCTTTCATGGTACAGTTAAAAAGGCGTAACCAAAAAGATGATCTAATTGTTCTTTTGTCGCAAACATCTTTACTGTTTACACGGTTTTCTTCGGTTCATAGTTTTTCAATGCAATTTTTTTAGGTTATTATAATTTTTTAGGAACGACGCAATTGTCATATGTTGAAAATATGAATGCTCCAACGTTTCAGGGCATTTATTACAATTGGTGATGGTGATGTTGGCTACTTACAAGTCGTGGTATTTTTGCTCCCCAAGCCTTCTTGTTTATTGTATGTTCCTAGTTCCTCTAAGGAGTTCTGGGTAATTGATGGTCGCTACGATTTCTTTCCCAGACCTTATTATTTTATTTATTTACTTATTTATATCTCAGGTTTGGTCGAATGTTTAGGATTGGACGACATATAGGTCTGTTTCTTTCCACCCAATGTAACCTGTGTGTAATCACTCCTCTTTCACTAGTTTTCCTGGTCAGCTAGACCAATTAATATATTTTAAATAATTAAGGTTTTTAGTCGAGGTAAAAATGTCAATGTCACGAGCGGATTCGAATCCACGATCTTCGGCTAGATACGCTGCTGCTCTACCACTTGAGCTATCGTGTCCTCGATCCACTCGACACTAACTTCCCATCTAAACCCCACCTTATGCGGTTTCTCTCATTTTTGCCATTTTTCAAGAACAAAGCAGGCAGTGATGATGCCATTGAGTTTACCCACCATCCCAGTATCACATAAATATTAATTAAAAAACCCCTTTCATCATTTGTAAATAAATAACACATGGCATAATCTCTTTTTATTAACCCCATGTACTAACTTCACTAGTTTTCGTGGTTCTCTTAATCAATTAATATCTTTCTATTATTACCTTTTTGTTCAGATAAAAAAAGTCAATGTCAATAGTGGGATTCGTACCCACGATCTTTGGCTAGATACGCCGCTGCTCTCCCACTTGAGCTATCGTGACCTCGATCCACTGGGACACTAACCACTCCTCAACCCCACTTTTTGAATTTTCGATAACTATTTTTAAATAATCATTAACGGTCACCAAATACCACACATTAACTGTAGACTTTATCCACTGTAATTACTTTTTATGTTTTATTTCTTTCTTTCTTCTTGTTCATAAATGTAGCATTTGTACAGAATATATTAAGTGTTAGTATTAATTTATAATATGAATACATTACGTCATCAGTTGAAAAAAATTGCTATAATTTTTATTTGTTTCTGTTCTTACTTCGATTTAATAAAACTTTATTCTGATTAAATCAATTACAGTTCGTGGTCCGATTGACCAATTAACATTATTTAATTAATTAATATTCCTTATAAATATTGGTTGAGATAAAAAAGTCAGTGTTACGAGCTGGATTCGAACCCACGATCTTCTGCTAGATTCGCCGCTGCTCTACCACTTGAACTATCGTGAATTGGATCCCCTCGGACACTAAAAACTTCCCATCTCAATCCCACTTTTGAATTTTCCCTCATTTTTGCCATTTTTCAAGTGTCGTGTATTCTATTTGATTCTCGTCGACAAATCAAATAGCCACGGATAGCTTTCCCGAAGTATATATTACTTTAATTATTGAATCCATTACAGTTCGTCGTCCGATGGACCAATTAATATTTATGAAAGGTATTCTATCTAGCTCTACCGCTTGAGCTATCGTGACTTCACTTTTATTGTTTTGCACTTTTCTTGTGGCTGATTACTCTGGTGATTGTTGACCATGTGTTTATACACCCTTCCTGTAGGTTTTGAAACGTCTACTTAGAGTATAAAAGAAAATTTATTCATATAATAAGACAATTTGAAAATGTTCAATGGATGCCTCAAATGAGGGGCTTAATGTTAGCACTGGAAAGGCCAATTAAGTAAAAGTGGAGCTCAGCTGGTTTTAGAAACCCTTAGCTACTTCGTTTCAATAATTCTCGTCTCTAATAACGTTTTTAATGAGGTCGCAGAACTCCATTCAAAAGACGCAACTAATTTTAGTTAATCCTATAGAAGAAGTCAAATCAAATTTCCTATCTCAATTATAGCGACCACGTGTCATTTCCCAAAGCAGTCGTTTTAATCTCGGGGTTTCCGCTCTGGCCATCAGCAACAATGAAGAGAACTATTGATTCAGGGCAACCTCCATCCAAGAGTGGATGAATAAATGATCTCTCGCTCCGTCTCATTCACACACCCTAGACGACAACGGTCTCTCTGGTTCAGAGCGAAACAACTTCCTCGGTGAATTCGTTTTCATCTTGCCGTTGGATAGGAGGAGGATGTCCCTTAGTGGCCTTACATCCTCTCTTTGACAGCTTCGACCCGAGAAAAGCTTGAGTTTACATCTAATGTTGAGCCAAGGGGAGAACTTTAGATTTATATGCACCAGGGTAAAAACTTATTTTTAATATATGTTTTTGATATTGAATTCGCATACTTTGTGCCTTAGGGAAAAATGTTTGATATCGAATTCCAACTTTATTTAAAATATTACGTATGTGATTTTGTGACCATGCAAGAAAACTTTTATCACCAAAAGGCCCTCGTATTGGCTGAGTGCTGAGTTCAAAGTTAACCTCACCTTAGTAGATAATTCTTTTTAAATGCACACTTTAAAATTTAATTAAAATCGTTATTATAGTTACATACTGTACACAAGGCTTATGTGCTTAGTAATGTAAACATGCAATGTAAAATTTAATTAAGATTTTAATGTAATAATTATATAGAATAAATGTATACAATGTAATAAATCTGAAGCATAATACTCAAGCAAGACCATTAGTTAAATCGTTTCAATTTTACTGAAATATTAAAGCCGTTGCCAGCGATTCTGTGAGATGATTATTATTCAACTCTAGCTACCGTAATTATGAAGTTCAATTATGGACAGAGAAGAGAATTAAAAAGCAAGCAAATTTCTTTAAGACTTAAGATAATGATTCTGTGCTCACATGCTGTTATTTAAAATTTACAACTATAACAAGCAAATACTGTGGGAATAGAGAAATGTAATTAGGTTGTATTGTCTTTAGGCGAGAGGTCAGTCAGCAATGACATGAATCTAAGAATTCATTTATCACACGCAATCCAGCAAGATGAGAGTCAGTAGCGATCGACGTCTCAGTGGTCTACCCGAAAATGTATCTGGGGAAAGTTGGATTACTGAGAGAGGGGACGTTCAGGGAAGGAGAAGTACAATTTTCTGGTGGAGATTTGATGGAGGGAAATATATAGGACGTTAAGGTAATGGTGAAGATCACTAGTTTTCGTGCTCCAGTTGACTAATTACTATATTTTAATTAATTAAGGTTTTTAGTTGAGATAAAAAAGTCAGTGTCACGAGCGGATTTCGGACCCACGATCTTCGCCTCGATACCACGCTGCTCCACCACTTGAGGTGTCGTGACCTTGATCCACTCGGACACTAACTTTCCATCTGAACCCCACTTTATTCATTTTCTCTCCTTTAGACAGCAGAGATGATGCCATTGAGTTCACACACCATCCCAGTATAAATTGTACAGTACTGATGTCGGAAACACAAATTAATAATTATTTATTAAATGAATGTAGTATTTTTTACCACAACGATTAAAATTTTAAACTAGATTTAAAAAATATTAAACGCCTTTTTTGTCTGTAACGTCATTGGCCCAAGAGAAATTCAGCCGGCCAATCTAAAATGGACACGCTGTATATGACAATCAAGTTATTAATAACTGTTTTTGAGTTTTCAAATCACACAAATTTTCATCTTTAAATATACGGAGCACTTCTTTTAATAGCCTTCTGGTTAGAATTTTCTCTTTGTCTATTTCTCTTACCTTGTCTGTGTCAAATAAAAGTTTTCTCTCAAACCTATGGACAATGTCGTGTCCAGTCTCTATTTTATCTTTACACATATTGTGTATCTATCTATTAACTAAGGTCAGATCACTTCTAAAACGTCAGTGTCACGTGCGGGATTTGAACCCACGAACTTCTGCTCTACCACTTGAGCTATCGTGACTTTCATCCACTCACACTAACTTCCCACCTCAACCCCACATTTGAGTTTTTCTTCCTTTTTGCCATTTTTCAAAAGTCGTGTAATTCATTTGATTCTCGGCGACAAATGAAATGACCACGGAGATCTTTAGTGAAGTGTACTTCCATTTTGACTCATTAAATTCACTAGTTTTCTTGGTCTGTTTGACCAATTAATATCTTTCAATTAAGTAATATTAATTGAAAAATGGTAAAAAAACGTGGGGAAGCCGAAGCTCTTGGGTTCGAATACAGCTCCTGGCATTGACTTTTTTATCTCAATTAAAAGCCTTAATTAATAGTGAATATGTTGTCTAATCTGTTCAGACAAATGATACTTTGTCTTACCATAATAGACTTTCAACCATTTCACTATACATACTACATTTCATTTTGGGTTAGTAGATTTATGTTGTTCGTGTGTGTAAAAATTGTTTGTCAATTTCATTGTTATGTTTGATTATTTACAAAATTATTCTAGTATTTTACTTTTATATTTTATTCGAAGGTCTTTGTATATTCTCTATAAGAGACGTTTATGTTTTTATTATTGTCAACCTTTTTTTAAGTACTACTTCTTTGCAGAAATAATTGTTTAATTATTGTCTTGGGGTATCTGTTCTGTCTCATTATGTTGACAACCGATTTTATTTTAATCGCCAAATGTGGTATGGCTAAGTTTTAAGGTCCTGTCAAAACATGTAGCATTAATTTTCCATTAAAAAGAATCAGATTAAGAGAAATATACGGACCTATCTTTGCTAGTTGGTTTCTGATTCCAACTAATAAGCCGTTCATGTCGAACAGGCTGAGGGTTATTTCCTGTGCCCACTAGCGGAATTTTATGATTAGAGTTAATAAAAATCGGTTCGTCATTGCGCCATTGTAAAAAAAAAATTTTCTGCCAATTTTTAAATTGGTTCGTTTTAACCTTTACGCCTCGGATTTATTTGGAAAAGTCCTACGCGAAATCCAACCTACTAGACACCCTTCCACCCCTTAACACATTCAATGTCAGCCAATTTCGAACTTAAAATAGCCGAGAAAGAAAACCCATTCAAACATTCTAACAGTGGTAGAAAGTTTCCAGGAACTTAAAATTAATCGGGAAAGTTAAACTGCTCGGTAGGGTCACCCACGACTTCAGGGAATGCAAACAACTGAAATGTCAAATTCTATCCTTGTATGTCAAAGAAATGAACGCTTTCACCTACGAATAAAATTGTTACTTTTTCGAAATTATTTAAACATTATCTTTTCATATGATTTGTTGTTTCTTTATTGTTGATCTTTCAATTAATTAAGGATTTTAGTTGAGATAAAAAGTCAGTGTCATGAGCGGGAGTTCAAACCGAACGATCTTTGGTTAGATACGCCGCTGCTCTACCACTTGAGCTGTCGTGACCTCTCTCCACCCGGACACTAACTTCCCATCAACCCCACCTTTTGAAATTTCCCTCCTTTTTGCATTTTTCAAATGCCGTATATCGATTTGATTCTCGGCGACAAATTAAATGGCCACGATGAATTTAATTAATTGAAAGATATTAACCGGTCAAAATAATATGAATAATATGAAAATATGTGAATTTATTTTTTATCTGCGCATACACGTAACGTCATTGTAATCACATCTATAACAGAGTTTTTATTATGCGATTTGTATAATTGTGATACCCTTCATGATAAGTCACTTCCTCTACAGAAAATTTCAACTAAATATAGAAAATCACTTAAACGTACAAGTTTTTTATAACATTCATTTATCAAAATGATTAAAAAGGGGAAGCGCGGAATAATCGGTAAAATTTATGATGTAAGTTGATCTCCAAATAGCCGACCCGGAAGGTAAATTATTGTGGGACCATCTCGTTCCCTTCCGGGTGGAAGTTAGATAAATGTTCCCTTCCTAGCATTGAAAATCTTTATCAAATGGCCGGTAATGTCCTAAGAAATCATTATCCCCTTAAAAATACTAAATCCTTTTGAAAAATTTACTTTTCGTTGAACTAAGATACTCTACATTTTTACACATTTTGTTATTTTTAAAATGTATCGTAACTCTATTAACATTAATGGTTGGTTATTATGTTTATTACATGTACTTTCACATACATTGATTTTTATAGTGATTGTCCAGATCCCGGCTGGGCTCTCTCCCCAAAAGTGTACGCTAGTCATAGCCCAATCTTTCAGACCTGATGTAGCGTAATCTCTGGGTCTTTCATCCAGAAGGATGCTGGGTGTTCCTAAAAAACAAAGATGCTATCAAAATATATTTAAATCATAAGTTTAGAAGAAATTACTAAATTTATGTACCTGATGGGGATTCAAGATAGACGCTGATGGACCCTCTTTTCGGGTAGCTAACGGAAGCAAGGAGTTGGACGTGCTCCAAGTAGTTTATTTCCATGGACTCACCCCGACAACCATCCGTAACCACTTCAACAATCTTGCTGTCTTTATGTATAGTTCTATTGCCACTGTTGCAGAAAAGAGGTCAAGAAGGTTACACTCAAAGATAAAAAAAAAACGGACCCACGATTTTTTTTGTTTATTTGACACTTTAATTATTATACATAAGTTACTTAACTTATGTCAACCAAATTGTACCATTCAGACACTCATGGAAGTTCAATAAAAATGATTTAATTATGATGGTTTGAAACAAAATTCTCCATAACACAGGGAAATCATTTAATGGTAGTTTAAAAGTTAACTACAAATTTGTGATCTAGTTTTGCTAATAATAAAGTATGTTTTCCTTTCTGGACTCTCGGCAAGCCTAGAGCCTTTTAGGAATTGCTTTCCGGTATGTACTTAAAAAGACAATGAGGATCTTCAACGTCCGCACCTAGCCTATTCGACTTTATCGAATGTTTTGATTCTCAAGATGAGAGCTGATTCACCATCGCATAGGACAGAAGGGTGTTATTGCCGCAGCGTTGGTGTAGATCCAGCTCAGCCAGAGGGGCCAAGAGAACTTCGCACCCGAACTGTATGCCGCGCCCAAAAGGCCCCTAAGCCGAAGTACATCAGCTTGGTCTCCCGCGCACTCCCCAGATAGAGAAGGCCGAAATATTACGCCAACATTGCGACAAGTTACACTCGAATAAGATATTAACGACCTGTATATAAGCAGATATCCAACCTCCTATATGCAGAATCGTCAACGATATATTCACATAATCCCCAAAAATAAAGCAAGCCTTCAGCACTGTCTGCTGCAGCAAGCGTACTCGCAGTATCATCTCTCGCGCTCACAACAGCCGATGGTGCACCCCCTCCCTACCGTGTATACGACTTCACGACAACCATCTCCGCCTCAGCAACATCCGTCCACGGACTACACCCAATGGCTCCATCCATACAGACCCTTCTCCGAGATCCTAAAAAACCATTAAAATTGTGTATTTACGATTGATTTTCTTTCGTAAAATAATAATATGAAAAATTAGAAGGCGCGAATAATTGTAGTTATTTCTATGACTCAAATTTCTTTCAACATTTATAGGCCATAACCTGAATCAACCCCTGCAGCTATCACTTTTAACTGCCTTATACATTCCCAACGAGAACAAGAACACAATAAATACACCAACAACAAAAACGCACCAGGTGAAGACCTCGTTGTTCAGCAACTACTGTCCAATCTCCCCAGGAAAGAAGTATATCTCTCGCACATATATAATGCGATTCTTCGGACGACTTACCATACTCGGAAGTGGAAGCGCGCTGTCATCATTAGGTGCCCAAACCCGGGAAGAGTAGAGATGAATTACAAAGCTACAGACTAATAAGTCTCATCTCATAAAGTATTTGAAAGACTTCTCTTATCTCAGCTGGAATCAGTTATCCCACAAAGGGAGTTCGGTTTCAGGTGTCCGCCGCTCCTGCCCACAGCAATTCGATAGAAACGTTGATGAAGTTATGGACACATATGAGGGCAAAAATTGTTTGCCTGGGTCTTTTCTTTGACACCGAAAAGGCCTTTGAAAAAGTATGGTATTGATTTTTTCGAGTGACGTTCGAGTGAACCAATCCACCTTTATAAATAACTCATTTTGCAGACGATGTCGCTATAGTAGTTGAAAACACCACACCAGCCAGCAAACCCGTCAGGGACATGGTGGATTGTGCGGAAAATGGAGGATAAAAATTAATCCAAACGAAGTCATCTAGGAGCCCGTACCACTTTTAATATCTGTTCTCTCTTCCCAAACCCTTGGAATCTGGAGCACCCCAAGGTACGTGCAGGGGCTATTTGTTTATCTATTTTCTCTAGTAATTTCCCAGACAACCTAACTCAAGAAATAGGTCTCTTTGCAGACGTTGTAAACAACACACCACCCACGATGCCCGTACAGGGCTGCAGGACTTCGCGGATGACGTGAGCGAAAGGTGCAGAAAATGGAGGATTAAAGTTTATTGAAATGAAGTCATTCAGCGATAGGGAAAACCCATACCACTGCAGTATCTGTTCCCTATTCCTAAACCCTTGGAATGATATCTGGAGTACCCCTAGATAGCGTGCTGGGGCCATTTCTTTATCAATTTTTTAGCGTGACTTCCACTGGCATTATCTGTTCGCTATCTCGGCCTACAACCAGATCAAAAATTAGTCCGGTATGTGCACATTAAAAATGCATATCAAACGCGGAATTTATCTAACAGTAATGAGACCGATTTGGCAGTACGGCTGGTCAATACGGTTCTCGGCATCAGATACACAAAAAAAGAAAATCCCAACCATTCAGAATCGCACCGTCTGATAATCCCATGGTACGTACGCAACGTCGCCATTTACCGGGAATTGGATATACCACATGTCCGGACGGAAATAAAGAAGTCTAACGAACGGCACAATCAAAAAATAGTTCACACGCTAATCCACTAATGCAGGATATCGTCAAAAATCAGCCACCCTCGAGACATCTAAGACAATTAAAACGTTAAAAGAGCTCTGATCTGGATAACCAAACTTGAAGAGACTTATTTCTTATTTATTAATTTATATTCCATTAAAGTAAAAATCGATGCTTCCCATTTTTAAATACTATGTGAAGAACGCCGCTGGGTGTTTTACATCGCCACAAGTTTCATTTCTTTTTTGGTAGAACATTATGCAGTATCTACTGTGATAAGAAGTAAAATGTACCATTGTAGAAATAAAGTTTCTTCAATTTATAAAAAACTCTTTCACGGTTTCATTGTATACAAAATTAGTAAACAAAAATGCAATTGGACGGAAATGTGTTTTTTTAAAAGAACGCTAATCTATCATACACATATGCAATTAAATTACTACGATTTATATTGTAATTTCACGGCATCTGATTATAAAAATTTCAACGTATGTTTTAAATCATTTACCACATTAGTACAAAAAATCTGATTAAAATCGACCATATGTTAATTATTTAAAACATCAAATCCTTGGACGCATCGAATGTTATATTTTGATCCGATTGGTATAAAATGCATTTTGTTTTGAGTCAAATCATAAAATAGTCGTATGACGAATTTTAGAAAGCTAGTGTTTTGAATGAAATTATTAATTGCAAAACAGCGGTATTGTTCGATTTATTTGAATACTGTGAAGAAAATAGTTTGGATAAAATGATAACGTCGTGGAACATAGGACACGTGGTCTTGCTGCTGGAGGTCGTTTTCAGCTATTCTCTCGGTACGGTAAAAGTTTTCACGAATTCTTCGATGGGCTACGAATTGACGATCAAGTTTGCGGATCCGACCCAGTTCAGGTTTGTTGGATATACGTTCCTCGCTTTCGGTGCAATTTCTTCCATCGTTATCGCTTGGCTGGCAGACGCCTATACCGGCAAGTTCTACATTTCTGTAGTGGGTGTCGCCTGCTTGACTGGTTCTGCTATGTTCTGGGGCATTTTCCAATGGCACCTAGAAGACGGAATGCCGAATTACACGTACATGTTTTTCGCTAACGTGCTCGTCAGTATGTACCTCCCGACATCGAGCGTGAGAAACGTGCTTTTGCTCGAGCAATTTCGGCTGCCGTTCGAGTTGAACAACATCAGAAATTACATCTTTGTGCTGGTGATGATGAGAACGGTCGTCCATTTCATATGTCGCTGTATTATAGTGTTCAATCCCACGGATAATAAAGTCCTCAAGAATCTCTGTCCCGTCGTCGTGTGCTTTTGCATGTTTTATCTTATAGTTTTAATCCTGATGGGAAGGAGGCTGCATTTTGAGGCGACGTACTACAGAATTTGGGAATTGGCTTTAAGATGTTTCATAATCGCTGTCATCAGGAAAAGGTCGCATGATAAAAAAAAGGAGAAGCTGAGAAATAAAAAACCCGCGTACATCACACAAAACATCGCATTAAAACAGCACACTAATAGTAAAGATTTGGAAAGTATGGGAATACGACCGGAATATGAAGAGCTTATCCAAAAGACGGAGCGTTGGGGTTTTCGCGGGATCCTGGCCGAAAGCCCGGGTTCATCGCAACCCATCGATACGGAGCCGGGGAAAACACAGAAATTTTTTGAGTGGCTTTTCGCTTTTGTCCCTATCGCAGTGAACTACGAAGACATTGTGCCGTCCTATCCGGCTAACGAAGACACCGTCGAACTCCACTGGATTTACAGCGCCGTGCCGGCTGTATCGATGTACGTGGCCAATCAGACGAGAAGAGTGCTCCCAGTCATGTTAGTCATCGTCCCGGTATTTTCACTTGGAAATTTGATGTATTTCATAATTTTACTCTCCGTTAATCAGACCAAGTTCCTTTTCAAGCCTCAAACCTTCAATTACCCGATGATCGATTTCGTGACGGTTTCTGTAGTGTTCGATCTCATCCTTCTCCCCTTTTTCGAAATCATCGTATACCCTCATTTGAAAAGATTGCAAGTCAAAGACTTACAGTACTTGTTTATCGGGTACTCCGTGTTGATAATAGCCCTTTTTCACGGTTTTGGAGTACAGTTGCAAGTAGAATCGACTCACGGGTACGTACAACAACCGAATATCGCACAGATAAGGATGTACAGCTTTTTATCATCGACAACCACCATATATTTAAACGCAGTTGGAGTTCAACGGGTCGGATGTTTAGAGGTTTTCAAGTATTCCATGAGATTAACAGAAAAAACGAAGTTAAAAATCCGCATAGTCAACGATGAACTAGGGATGGACAAAAAATTTGCCATTGATCTGGTTCCGGGTGTAACGATTTCTTACATTATTGATTTTCAAACAATAAGCTATAACGCTGATACTTATGATCCTACAGTTTTCTCACCTGATTCAAAAAGTGGTGTCTCTACATTTGTAATCGTCAGCCCGTTTAAATATTTGCCGTTCAATTTATTTTTCCAAAATTTAGATGGTAAAAGTAACAGCTATAGATTCAACTTTGCAAGAGGGGTCAAATTTGAAATCCCTCCTGGGCTGTACAACGTTATCAGCGAACAATTAAATGGGAATAGAACATTGTTAACAACCGCTAATCTCGAAGATTCCTGTCTCTACGCTTTTCTCCTGTACCGCAATCCGAGAAAAACTTCATACGGAAAATTCTTGTTACTCGAAGGGCCCAAGAACATATCCCAGTTGAGGATCGTGGTACATGTATTTCTCATGAGCCTCGCAAATGCAATTATGTCCGTATCGTTCTTCAGATTTCTTTTTTTGGAGTCACCACCGAAACTGAGAAGTGCGACCTTTACGTTACTGCACGCTCTAAACGTAATGGGATTTATCTTCATCAACATAATTTTCGATCTAGAAAATCGAATACAGTTTTCGAACATCATTATAATATACGCACTGCTACAGATATTCGTCTTCATGCTGACTATTTACTACGCAAATCAGTACAAATACCGCTATCCTATCACATAAATATTGAAAACTACCTTTCATCATCTGTAAATAAATAACACATGGCATAATCTCTTTTTATTAAAATTTATAACAAATGAAACCTATGTACAAAATCATGTAAAAAACATTTGTATTCTAAACCGTGTGAAAAAACACTCGCTCTTCTAACAAACTAGAACTTCTTAATATTATGTTGACGTTTTGGAATCAACTCTTAATATTGATACCTTGTTATTATGTCAACTAAACAAATAAATACTAGTGTCCGGATCTTTTTTTGTCTTTGACAGCACATAACAATCTTTTTACCATACTTACTATAACACCAATGGTACATCGCATGTCCGGCTAGACGGTACTGTTACGAAGTGTTTTGCGTTCCTTACGAGGTTGTGGGCGTTGAGAAGGCCAAAACCGAAGTCGACGCTCACCCAGAAATCGAAACCGTTCAGGACCCAGGCGTCGTTTTCCGCAAGCGGTGCAACTTCGGAAGTCCATGCGATTAGATGAAGAAAATCCCTCCACGTTAAATTAGAACTATAAAAACAAATTAAAGTTTTCAGTTGAGATAAAAAACGTCAGCGAGAGGGATTCGAACCCACGATCACCTTAGGCTAAATACGCCGCTGCTCTACCACTTGAGCAACCGTGACGTCGATCTACTCCGACACTAACTTCCCACAATTGGTCAAGTGGACCACGAAAACTAACGAATATAAAAACAAAATTAACTTCTAAAGAGCAGCGATAAAAAAATTCATTATTACAAATAAATTAATTGAAATTCGTATATTTTTAGATTCTATGGTTTATACTGTCTGAAAGTTTGGCTTAGGCAATGAAGACTGTTGTCTCTATGAAAGATAATCTTAAAATCTTCTGCCAAAATTATTTTACTAAGCATGCTCAAATGGCTTTGTTGTTTCGATGTATCTTCCGTTTGCAGGGGTTTCGTAACTTCCTTATTTTTATATAAAGCAAGAGTGGTTTTTCAATGCAATTTTTTAAACTTCCGAACTTCTTCGTATCTCCGTCTCGTGCCACCAAAAAAAACCAAAAAAAAAAATGGTGGTGGCCGCAACGGTTTAGACACGGCGCTCATCACTGTAAGGTAAAGGTCCGAGGTTCGAATCCAGCGGCCCTGCATTCGAACCCGACATACTTACAAATGTGCTTTTTTTAGTCAAAAAACCGGCACCCTGAGGGCTTAAATGACCTTTGCTGTTGCCAACCCTTGTTAAAAAAATTTTTTAAAAAATCCGCACTGACCTAGAATTGTATTTCGTACTTTCTGTATTATTTTTTAAAGTTTAAATTGGTAGTCTTAGTAGAATACCAACTGTCCACATTTATATTAAGGCTTTCTGTATATTAGTGACATTTTGTATTGGAAGGATGGAAGCAGGTCCGACGCAGTATAGTTGACTTTAACGTAAGCCGATTTTTATTGGTTTATTTTTCGCGTGCTCTTTCCATTACAGCTTGACATCAAGAGTTCCTACATATTTAGCTGTTTCACCACAAAATGGGGAATTAACATCTGTTCAGCCCATATATTTTTTTATTGGATCGTTTTTGGGGCAAACTATTTTCTAGTTAAAAATGAGTTAAAAATTTGGGATTTAATACTTCTGGGTAGCGAGATGCGAATAAGGTCTAATTTACTTTTGCTAATTGGAAAAATGCTTAAACATGTAAATTTTGTAAAGGTTTTTAACGATAATTTCAATAGTGGCAATGGTTTTCAACAAAACGAAATTTTCTCTAACTTCTTGAACGGAAAACCAATTTATTATTTATAACTTCATTTTATAATAATAATATCGTATACGACGCTCTGGATGTAGATCATAAAAAACGCGATTCAGCGTGTTACAGGCAGGCAAATTTAATTTTGAAATCTTTGTTAGTGACATAGATTTGACGATTTTTTCTGAACACGTAGGATTTGGAGGATGGTAAGGTAGAACAATTTCTACTCCGTATCTCCAAACTCGTAGCACTAACATCGTTACAAAATTACTTTAGTGTTGATGGAAATATCAGTAGTAGCGATATGGGCCGGTACAGTTTCACATTGTTTGGTGGTTTTCTATTCTACTACCATCTTCAATTTAAATGTTAAATGGTGGTTGGTTACCGTTAGTAGATGATATAATTATTATCGTGGAATGCGGTCTGGTATGATGTAGGTTTCAGAAAAACATGTTGCTTGTCGTGTCACGTTTCGATCTTTACTTAGACCATCTTCAGGGCATGGGATTTACAAATATTGTTTAAATTTAACAACTACAGCAAAAAGTGAATTTATACAATGAATAAAATATTTTTCATACTCAATCAAAATATTTATACTCACACGAAGGGTTTGTTTACTGCGTAAAACAGTTTGAGTGAGTAGAAATACTTTGATTCATTATAAAAAAAAATTTATTGTATAAATTCACGTTTTTCCACATCCTATTTGTTACATTTCAATAATATTTTAAACCAAGGCTCTTAAGATGATCTCAATAAAGATCGAAACGTTGGCGCGATAAAGAAAATGTTTTTCTGAAACCTACATCAGATTAGACCTCACCTCGCGATTTTCGAAATTTCAATTCCAATTTTCGCATACTGGAAACAGTTTACAGTCAATTTGTTCCAATAAAAAAGTCGGTATCAAATTTGATGTCAATTTATTGAAAAAAGGTTCTGTAATAATAATTGGTTATCTTGGAGTTTTTTTTTGTTTTTTTTAGCAAGTATATTTCAACCGTCGCTATGATCTTACTTTTCGTCTTGTGAAGTGGACTTTACTTCCAGTACGTACTCTGATATTTTCACGTGGTTTGAAGTTGCAAAAACTGGAAGACTTTGGCTTTTTTCTGCTGTCTATCTGTAACCTGTATTCTTGCTTATTTATTATAAAAATCAGTGCGCGTAGTCTTTTTTATTATTGTTTTACGTAAGGTTTTTAGTTGAGATCAAAAAGTCATTGTCATGAGCGGGATTCGGCTAGATACGCTGCTACTCTACTACTCAATCCAATTGGACACTAACTTTCCATCGCAATCCTTTCTTTTTGAATTATGAGATGGGAAGTTAATCACCGATTGCATCGAAGTCACGATAGCTCAAGCGGTAGAGTAGCGGCGTATGTACCCGAACGTCGTGGGTTCGAATCTTTCTCATGAAGCTGACTTTTTATCTCAACTAAAAACCTTAATTAATTGAAATATATTAGTCAAGCGGACGTCGAAAACTAGCGAATTTGACATAAGGAGTACTCTGGGTAAATTTACTAATAGTTTACCTAATCCTTAAATATTCAGGTTTTGTGGTAGAGCCGAGCTGAGAGGGCCCGGTTGTTTGAATTACGGTAATTCAATGTGATTTGTGGTTTGTTAATTGAGTTATAATAAACTGTGTGTAAATTGATTTTCCTCTCCCAGTGAATGTCAACCTTTAGAGTCTGACCTAAAACTTATTTTCGGCCACAAGCCGCGATCATGACGTCTAACCAGACACCTATCGATAAGTAATCCTTAATTTTCTGTTTATCTATTATGCATTTTATTTATTTTGAAGTGTATGTGTGAAAAGCATAAAAACTATCTGTAGTAGCGTTATGGGTCTTTACTGTTTGAGCAGGCTAAAACCGATGTAGAAATTAGGTAATGCCGTTAAAATCTAGACAAATGTGTGTGAACAACAAGATAACAATGGGAAAAAACTGGATTCTTATGCAATTAATATGATGAAAAATATTTTGTCATATTAATGTAAAACCAAATATTTAACAAAATAAAATAAAATTAAATTAAATATTTCAATAAAATAGCGAATTTGCTACCGACTTTTTCAATAAATCCATTTTCCCACAAAATATGATAATAACTCATGCCAAGAAGAGTCAATTTTTTATTTTAATTTAATTAACAATTTTTATTGATTTAAAGAGAGTATTTTATAGTGACAACCGAACAATGCTATAGTCCAGGGGTGCTCAAACGGTCGATCGCGATTGCTTTTTGAGTAGATTTCGAGAAGAAAAATTTTTTTAATAAGTAGGTAGGTAACTAAACTACAAAAATGTATTACGTAATAAAATAACACTGCTTGCGGCAAAAGGTGGCTTTATCAAAGGAACGATATTATTATAGTTATTTTTGAATAACTATGAATTTTTTCATTGATATTGTAGAGAAGAACCTAACTACACCTAACCCAAACCTTGACTAAAATAATGTACCTATATTGTGCAGATGTACCTAGGTAGGCAGGGTGTATCGTGTATGTACGACAACCCTGCATCACACACACTTGCAACCTCTCAGAGTCGATCGTAAGTAGTCTAAAAATATTGAGGTAGAACACCAGCAGTTCAAGTTCGAGCACCCCTGCTATAGTCCACAGTTTTTACTTTTATAATTAGTCAAAACATACTACAGATCATTGGGGTTTTTGTGTCATAGTGCTTTTTTTTTTTTTTTTTTTAATTCGGAGAGGCCTTAACTTTAAGGAATTCCGTTACCTAAAGAGGTGTTACAGGGCGAAATTACAAGAAATTTATTATATTCTTTGTTCGTCCCTCAAATCTTTACTGACTCTTTCGGAATACAATTATATAGACTAAAAGATACAATGAAAATCAAAATTTGTCTTCATGAAGTGTGTTATGTAATTATATAAACGAAACGAATTTCTTGATAATGTCGCCATTCCGAAAATCTATAAATCAATAATTATAAAAAGCAAAGTTTTGGCTTAATAATACAATGTATATATCCATTAAATGGAAAAATCAATGCAAATGTGATGCTTTTTCACTTATCTTCTATCTCTTAAATCGTAACTACATCCACAATATCTCTACGGTAAATGCCCCACGGAACGCTTCATTTATTCTCGTCATACTTTAATTTTTATCTATATTAGTTTTTTGTTTGTTTTTATTCACATCGGTACATGTAATTAGACGGTCAAGTTTTGTTTTGGAAATTAACGAACCAGATAGTAATTTTATAACCAAGTGTCACGAGTGGGATTCGAACCCACGATCTTAGACTAGATAGCCGGTGATCGACCATTTGATCTATCGATCCTCTCGGACACTAAGAACCTCCCATCTCAACCTCACCTTTTTGAATTGTTCCTCCTTTTTGCCATTCTTCACTTGTAATGTTTTTATATCAACTACAAACTTGAATTAATTGAAGGATATTAATTGGTCAAGCGGTCCACGAAAATAAGTGAATTTAATAATTAAAAATGAAGTATACCTTCACTAAGTTGCCATTTCATTTGTCGCCGAGAATAAAATAGATTACACGACATTTCAAAAATGGCAAAAAGGAGGAGTTGAGATAAGAAGTTAGTGTCCGAGTGGATCCTGGTCACGATAGGGCAAGTGGAAGAGCAGCGGCGTATCCAGCCGAAGATCGTGGGTTCGAATCCCACTTGTGACCTTCGACTTTTTTTTCTTAACTAAAATCCTTAATTAATTAATTATTTAGGGGAAAATGGCAAAAATGAGGGAAAATTTAAAAGGTGGGGTTGAGACGGGAAGTTAGTGTCCAAATGGATTGAAATCAAGACAGCTCAAGTGGTAGAGCGAGGTTCCAATTCCGCTCGTGACACTGACTTTTTTATCTCAACTGAAAAAATTAAATAATTGAAAAAACCTATTTGGTCAAGCAGGCCAAGATACCAAATAAAATTGATTTCAATGGTAAAATGATAATTACCAGTGAACTGGGTTATTCACTGTATGATTTAGCATTTCATGGTGCACATTTATTCTAGAAGATATTTTCTTCTAAAACCTTGTCTAGAAAAAATTCATTACTCTTATAAAGTAAAGTATAATGGTTATAAAAATGTAAAACATGAGGAAAGATCAGGCACAAAGTCAATTTGAAAGCAAAAAATCAGTCATATTCATAATTAATTGTAAGATATTAACCGGTCAAGCGGACCACGATCACTAATAAATTCATAACAAAAGATCGATAAGTCACATCTGAAATTTACCGTCCCGTTATTTTTCACGTTTAGGTAAATCGTTCACTCAAATTAAGACCCAACCAACAATCTAAACGTTTAAGTAAATACCCAATATCTCGTTGGTCTCGTCCTTCTCTCGAATGATAATGATTTCTCTTTAGATAGCAAATTCGTTCGTTAAACTTTGTAAAACATCTGGTACACCTAATCATCCTCACAATATACAAAGTCAACATTTCCCAGTGCGTGACAAGCATTTCCCTTTGCTCTAATATCATTAAGTTGTTAGCTTTCTTCGAATTTCTGACCACGTTCCAAATAACATTAGCAGTAATAAAAAAAATCGCACAAAAAATGTATCATTAAAAACATTGATGTAAGCTAAAGCAATAATACTTTACTCTACATAATTAAAATGTATTTATAATTTATATTTGTATATTATTGTCATTTTTATTTTTACAATTCGGTGTATGTTATAAAAGAAAAAATTAGTATCGTTTGAACGTTTAATCACCTCACACATGATTTTGTTTCATGTGGAATGTGATGAAAAAAGACTAGGAAATTTGAGTATCGTTCCCCAAGTAGAGCTTTCTTGATTATTGTACTTTCCTAGCTCCTTAGTTACCTTCCCCTGGATTTTCTTTATATCTCAGGTTACGTCTCTTTCTAGCGATTTCTTCGCATTCACTGAAGATATGGGTGGTTGTTTCTTCCTCCTTATTCATCATTGAATATGCTCATATTTTTACATTTATTCACAGATGCCAGTGGCCGGTAAATAGTTCGGCTACTTCTCAGTATCTAGCCTCCTCTAATTTCCTGTAAGTTTGGCAATCTTGGTGAGGGAAGTTTTAGCATTAGCTAACTTTCTCAGAATTTATTTATTTCCATTTTTTTAATTTTCAGATTCATTTTCTGTGCTAGGGTTTTTTTTGGTTTTTTTTTGTGTGTGAAAAAACTGAAATTTATTCTGTCTATTCTCGGTTGGTTTGAATATAAATTTCAGTTTTTTCACACCAAAGACATATATAGTATAATTAATTAGTTACTTTCACTTAATTAATGTTTGAATTGAGATAGAAAGTCGGTGTCACGAGCAGGATTTGAAGCCAGGATCTTCGTTTAGATACGCCGCTGCTCTACCACTTAAGCTATCGTGACCTAGATCCATTTGGACACTAACTTCTTATCTCAACCCCACCTTTTGGTTTTTCTCTCCTTTTTGCATTTTTCAAACGTCTTGTAATCTATTTTATTCTCGGCGACAAATGAAATTGCCACAGAGAGCTTTTGTGAAGTTTGTCTTTATTTTTAATTATTAATTTTACTAGTTTTCGTGGACAGCTTGACCAATTAATATCCTTCAATTAATTAAACTTTTTAGTTCATATAAAGAAGTAAAAAGTTAAAAATGAAAACCAATTAATATCTTTCAATTGCTTAAAGTTTTTTGTAGAGGTAAACGGCTCAGTGTCACGAGTGGGGTTCGAACCCACGATCGGATAGATACGCCGTTGCTCTACCACTTGAGTAATCGTGACGTCGATCCACACCGACACTAACTTCCCATCCAAACCCCACAGTTCGCATTTTCCCTCCTTTTTGCCATTTTTCAAATGTCGTATAATTTAATTGTTTTTTGGCGATAATTAATAAAATAAATTAATTGAAAGATATTAGTTGGTCAAACCGCCTACGAAAACTAGTGAATTAATTTGTAAGTGGAAAAACGGATGATTCCAATAAATAATATTATATTCTTTCATTGACCATATTTTGTGATCAATAATCGTGAATTCCTTTTCTATTGCGATCTGGCCTTCTTTGTGGAGAGATGTAATCCTTCCCAATTTGAAACCGCGCAATTGAAAATTTATTTATAAAACTTGTTCGTCCAAAAAAGCGCATAAATCAAATGCTACACATCTGTTTTTTTTTATCGAGACAGACTGATGATGTCTAAAAGCTGAAACATTTTGATAGACCAGACCTGCGAGTATAGACAAAACAAAATGATCTGTAACGACGGCATTACAACTTTGGAGGAAATCAGACGATTTCCAGTTACGAAACTATTAGTTAAATCTTTTATCAAATTGCCAAAGCCATCTTTGTAATATGAAAACTAGTTACAAATAGATATTTTCGTTATAAAATATACGGCTATAATATGAAACTGCTACTGAAGCAAGATATTTTTATACAATGTCTTTTCACCCAATCATAACTTGAACACTATTTAATAAAAGAAAAGTTTATTGCTGACAATATTAACTTTAGGTATATTTGGTTAGTACATACTTAGCTTCAAGTACCAAAGCGGCTATTCCAGCGGCCAATGGTGCAGCAGCCGAAGTGCCCGTATGTCTCAAGGTGCATGTGTTGTTCAAGTTTGTAGTGGCCTGAAATAAATTCCCCGATTTTAAGTTCACCCATTGTAGTTTAGGGAATGTCTCACGTACCACTTGTTCATCTCTAGTTCCTCCTGAAGAATACGCTGTTGCCATTATTGCTGAACATCGTTCACCGTAATGGACTGTCCTGCCCTTCTGTGACGCGCTAGCTATAGGGACCGTGTAAATAGAATTGATGTAGCCGTCCGCTCCGCAATTGTCGCCTTTAAATTTTCCGTTACCAGAGGCAAATATATAAATAACTCCTTTGCCGTTTCGTCCCTGAAAACAAACATTTCACAACAATAATTTTAAATTTAGGGCTAGAAATTTATCCGCAAATAGCATTGAGTGAAAATAATTAAGGCGACAGATGTTATGTTTCTATACCGTTTCTGGTTTATACTTGCCATAACCCTTGCCAATTTAACACCGCATCAAAATTGGGGTTGATAGTTAATAAGCTTAGAGTTCTAAGGGACAGTACGACAATGAAGAGGCGGATAGCCTGTCCAAGGAAGGATCAAATACTGCGTATGTCGGGCTACAACCAGTATTACCGCACTCTTCAAGCACAGCGACAGAGAGTATAAGTAGTTGGTGAATGAAACAATTCCTCAAAGAATGGAATAGTCCCCCGGATGCAGACAATCGAAGGAGTTTCTGAAGGAAATCAAACCTAAGGAAGCGAAATGGTTACTCTCCAACTCTAGGAGGGGAATTAGGAGGCCGATAGGTATCCTAACGGGCCATTGCCCCTTGAGAAGACACCTCTTCATAATGGGCACCCTACCAGACCCGTTCTGCCGCTTCTGCGAAACAAAAGAAGAAACGTGTAGAGATTAGTGACCCTTAACGGATAATTATTCAGATATCATGAGATGCGGTCTGGTGTGATGTAGGTATCAGAAAAAGAAAATGTTTTTCTGATACCTACATCACACCAGACCGCATCTCATGATATCTGAATAAATAAAAAGAAGAAACGGTTCGACACTACCTAGCTGAATGCGATAGGTATGCCTGGGAAAGATTCGACACTTTCGAAGGAGAGGACTTAACTAAAACACTCCACAGGATAAAATGGTCCACAATCCTGGGCTTTGTAAATAAGTCCAATAGGTTTATGGAGGACTCGTGAGCCGACCAGGTCCCAGACATTTTAGGGATGGGGTACGGTCCTACCCAGGCTTTTAACCCCTCGGATCCTGGTCGCCCGCCCTGCGTAATATATGTATAACAAGCTTTGAACTAAGAAATTTGGAGCAATGAAAAATATTTGTAGAATTTTATGAATATGTTTTGCAAAATATTTGAAGGTCTTGAATGATTGTGCAATTGAATTGGAATTTTATAACATTTACTTGTTTTTAAATATATTTGAAAGTGGTTACCTTGATGAGATAATAGAATGTATTTTTGAACCATACAGTTCGATCTAAATGCGGTTAATTATCTATTTCATCAGTCGAACGTTTTATCGTTTGCATAAAAGTGTAACTGGTTTGTTTTGCTTCAAAACTTTTAACCTAATACATTTTCTCAGCTTTCAAAATCTTGCAAAATTATGTCCTTTAACTACAAAAAAATTATAGCACTGATAATGACCTAGACACCCTGGGCTTGTTAATTTGGAGTTATGTTTTCAGGGTTTTTTCACCATACTTCTAATAATACATCCATCAAATTAATGTTTAAGTGGTCGATTATTTATTTTCAATAATTGTATAAACTTCGGAAAAGTGATGTCTCTTCAGGGAAGTTATTGCTTTATTATCTAGTATGTACAGGTTAGACCTTTGGTGATGTATAGCCATAGTAGTTTTCTTGTTTAACTATAAAAAAAAAGGTCGTGTGTTGTATTAGTCATTATTCTACAGCCGAGGGTAAAACTCATACGTTGGCTTTTGTAAAATTTATGTTTAGCCGCCAAATATATATCGAAAAATTGAAATGGATGAGGAAATCCTGTAAAGAGCGATATAATAGCAGTATGATCTGCTAAATGGTGAGGAAACAGGTCGTTTTTTCAACCGTGTTCACGGTGGAATTAAAACTCAAGTATGATCCGAAGAAGGGAAAGAAGATTTAGGTTAGGATGATCTTGAGCTCTTGACCTTACACATCAAAATCGAATGCTGGAAACTTATTGGGTTGTCCGGAAAATAATGCAGGATTTTGGTATTAAACAAAAAAAAAAGAAACTAGTTACTTTAAAGCAATGTTCTTTAATCAAAATAATTTCCCATACTCTCAATACCTTTCTCCCAACGTGTTGGTAACTTATTAATTCCGTCTGAGTAGAATTCAGAATTTTTAGAATTGATAAAGTCAATAAATGCATTTTCCAGTTCCGTTTGATTTTTGAATATTATGTGTTGTAAGTAGTGGTCCACGTGTCTAAAAAAATGGTAGTCAGTAGGCGAGAGGTCCGGAGAGTAGGTTGGGTGAGGCAAAGTTTCATAGCCAAGCTCCAATAATTTTTGTGACGTTACACGTGACACATGTGGTCGAGCGTTGTCATGCAACAAAATGGGCCCTTTCCGATTGACCAAAGAGGGCTTCATTACTGCCAATTTCTGATGCATGGTATTAATTTGGTTACAGTATGATTCAGCATTGATGGTTTCGCCAGGATTTAAGAAGCTGTAGTGTATTAAACCAAATGAAGCCCACCATACCGTAACCATTACCTTTTTTTGATGAGTCCAATCGCCTTGAGGTGGTCAGCGACGGTCGTTTTACTGACTTTGAGTTGCTCTGCAAGTTCTCGAACAGTTGTTTTGGGGTTTTCTTCCACCACTGATCGCAGAACATCATCATTAAGAGAGGAAGGCCTTCCACGACCTTCTTCAAGGCTGAAATCTCCCTCCCGAAATTTTTTAAACCACCTTTGCACAGTGCACTCATTAACACAACCCTCGCCCCAAACTTGGTTAATGTTTCTAGCCGTTTGGGCTCCGCTTCGGCCGAGTTTAAACTCGTAAAAGAAAATCGTACGAAATTCTCGCTTTGACATTATAAGGATGACTGAATTATTTCCAAGTAGCGGAATGCTACAGAGGTAAACAAACAATATCATTTGGAAGAGGATTAATAAGTGTTGACATTCATACAAATGAGTAATCCTGTAAACGTAAACAGAATATTTTATATAGATTTTTTTTAATGAAAACTTAAAATCCTGCATTATTTTCCGGACAACCCAATAGAAAATAAAACGCTACATAAAAGGAAACACCTAAGAAGTTTAACCTTAAGAGAAGAAAAAATTGCCTCTATTTCTCTAATAGTGTTCACGAAGCCTAACTTTCGATCTTGGGAAATTATATAACATTTACATTTATATTTTACTAAAAAATGTTACCTAATGTATTATGAAGAAAATTGATCGAATTGAAAAATTGTCGAATCAGAATTGTTAAACATAATTACAAATTAATTACGGCTTTTAATTGAGATACAAAAGTCGATGTCAAAAGGGGGATTCGAACCCACGATGTTTGGCTAGATACGCCGCCACTCTACCATTTGAGCTATCGTAACTTCGATCCTCTCGGATACTAACTTTCCATCTCAACCCCCACCTTTTTTGCCATTTTTCGAAAGCCGTGTTGATTTTGGGCAAAATGGCAAAAAGGAGGGAAAATTCCAAAGGTGGCATTGAGATGGGAAACTTAGTGTCCGAGTGGATCGAAATCACAATAGCTGAGGTGGTACAGTAGCGGCGTATCTAGCCGAAGGTCGTGGGTTCGAATCCCGCTCGTGAAATTAACTTTTTTTCATCTCAACTAAAAACCGAAATTAATTGTGATATATTATATGGTCGAGCGGACCACGAAAATAATGAATAATGATTTAAAAATGAAGTACACTTCACTAAAGCTCTCCGTCGCCATTTCAATTGTCGTCGATATTCCAAACAAGGTCCTCCAAGGTTGAGATGGGGAGTTGATGTCCGAGTGGATCGAAGTTTCGATAGCTGAGGTGGTACTGTAGCGGCGTACCTAGGCGAAGGTCTTGGGTTCGAATCCCGCTCGTGACATTGAATTCTTGATCTCAACCAAAAATCTTAATTAATTGAGAAATACTAATTGGTCCAGCAAACCGCGAAATCCAATGAATTGAATAATAATTATAAATGCCATTAAAAAGAAGTTATGAATTAAAATTGAAACGTTTGGACACCATCATATTTTCATTTTATACTTCTAAATCTATCAAGACCAGGATCCTTCAAAGGAAGTAAAGAAACTTGCCGCGTTGTCAACTTGCATGAACGCAGTCAATTGACGGTAATTGATGTCACCCAAGCTTGTTACAAAGCCACCCTACAGTGAAATATCACACCAACGATTTTATTAACGATCGATTAACTTTTGCTGTTTAAACGAGAAGCCTATGTAAAATTGACAATTTGTTCCATTCAAATACAACGAACACATACTTTACTTACATATATAAAGAATAAACATTATGGTTATAAGATTAATGATTTGTAATAATAAATTGAAAAGCTATGTTAATTTAAAAAGTGGATGATTGGCTCAATTATTTAAATTGAAGTACTACAATAAATAGAACTTAATTCAGTACACAGCTGAATTGACCGTCATGTCAATTGCGCTGGGTGAGATATCAAAGCGAAACAATCCAAATAATGAAATATATACTGTCTCTCTGAGTGCAATCTCAGCTCTCCAAGGACCCACTAGTACAAAACATATTTTAACAGGTTGGCGAACTGAATAATCTAGATTGTGTAATCGTGTCCGCCTGGGTTCCGGGCTATGTCGGACATCCGAGAAATAAGGAAGACGACAAGACCCTCTAAGAAAGCCGATGCGACCCCTCGTGACCACGAATTAGTCCCGTGGATCTAAAAACAAAACGAAAAATTAGATTTATTGTAAATGGCAGGCTCGTTGAAACGAAAGTAATGAAAAATTAAAAATGCACAAAAATACGGGCAGGCCATGGCCTATGGAGAATTTGGAAAAACAAATAAAATAATATTAAGAAGGTTGTGAATAGGTCACATCCATCTCACGCATGATCACCTTTTAGTGGGTAAAATTCAAAACACTCCCTACTCCCCCATGGAAACCCGATAATGGTGAGACGCCTATTAAAGAAATGTAATAATGAAAGAGAATACCGAGACCGGTGTGACCTATCATTCTAATGATTAGTGGTGACTTCAAAGATAATCATATTAGGTACTAAAAATTGATATGCGTATGGATACATATAACCAACCTCACATGGTATATCTCCATTTTTCAGTGTGACTGTATTTATTAGCGTAAACGATGAGGTATGTCTGGGTCTGGCTGTGACTTAACATCAATTAGTTTCAAGCCCACCAAACTAGCTTATATAATTATATATTTGTGTGATATGAGTGACAGGTCACAGCTATCAAGGTTGCAGTAATTCGACCGAGATGCTGCCACCTCTTCAATATGAATGTATTTATTAGCGTGAATGGTTTGTGTAAATAGACGTAGATGTCGAGAATTATCTAGTACTCCACAAGCTCGACGAAAGGAAATTGGCCTATTGGATGAATGAAATTATCTACTGTATGAATGTATTTGTTAGCACGAATGGAAGGAAGTCAGCAGTATAATGATTATCTTACCGACTTTATATTTAGTTGTAGGGGCAGGACCTCAGTCGGTATTCATTACCGCGAGTTGGTATTGTTAGCGGGTCTGTAAATATTGAAATATTTTTAATAAACCACGTGTGGAATGATAGGGACGAGCAACAACACACTCCTTTGTTCGGTCGGTAGGAAACAAAGTTAAACTAAAAGTGAATGAGATAAAGTTGAAATGAAACAAAAAATGTGAGAAGCTTATAAACGCGAGGTGCCGGCCACCTTTCAGTCGGCCAGAAAAAAACAAACAAAAACAATATTGATAATCAATGTTCATAAATCCATATCATTGATGATATAACTAATATTGACATATTTGTACATAATTATAGGTTCCTTCCCTAATTGAATTTAATTAAATAGTTCATCAATAATTGGATAATATAATCATAATTATAGTAATATAATCTCCCAGAAAATTATAGATCTATTTCTGTAACATCATTTCTCAACTAGTCATCGTAAACCATAGTTAACAAAAAGTTAAATTGGTTTATTGAGAAAAAAAAAGGCTGTACAGTGAATTTTACGCTGGGCTTAGAAGGTACTTTTATTGTGAAAATCATGTAGCCATCCGTCAAAATGCTATTCAGAACATTTTCCTAGTGTGTGTGTGTGTGTGTGTGTGTGTGTGTGTGTGTGTGTGTGAGAGAGAGAGAGAGAGAGAGAGAGAGAGAGAGAGAGAGAGAGAATTGCTTTAGCTGTCTCCTTCGACCTGCACAAAGTAAACGATAAGACCTGAAGATTTGGAATTCTTAAGAAACTATATGATTTGGGTTTGGGCAGGAACATAGCTGAATTTTTAAGCTTCCTCGAAATGAGAAGAGATTCCGGTGAAATTAGGTACCGCCTTATCCAGTACGTAAGTTCAAGAAAATGATTCCTCAGTTCAGTTCTGAGTGAGAAAGCGTGGGAAGGACTTAAGGAAACGCCAATGCCATAATATTGCCATGAAAAGCAGACGGTGTACGTTTCAAATTCTCTTTGTACAAAACGGTGTTTGTTCACTTTTGTAGACTGAGAAAACACCATGAAATACTTCGGCTTTTCTTTTGTGACGTTGAAATAAAGGAAATCGACGTTGTCAAATATTTAAACTTTTCTTTCGACAAAGCCCTTCTATGGAAACCTCAAATAGCTCAATTGAATAATTCAGGTAGGAAAATAATAGGTCTGATGAGATTCCTTGCTAATTATAATTGGGGGGGGGCGAATAGAGACATAGTTTTAAGAATATTCAGGATCTACTTAAGAGCAAAGTTTAGATACGTAGCAGCAGTTCAGCGCGAATATCACCTTCTGCAATGATGCCGGTGTCCTTCCTCCGTATTTTTTCAGAAAGGAAACAATTCTTAGTCTTGTTACTAGGCTTTGGTTTAAGGCGTTTCGTTGTCCAATTGCTTCAGTTTTCCATACCCCTCGCCAAGGTATATCTTCGTTTCTAAGAACCAGGATGAGACTTTGGGAATTTGGTATTCAAATGTTGAGGTTAGGAGGGCATAATTTGCCGGTAGTTGAAGGTTTTAAATTGCTAGATATTACACCGTTGTCATTACCTATGGACAATTACCGAATATCTGGCCTTATTGAAAAAAAGAGAAACATGGTCTATGATGATTAGGGCAGGATTCATTCGAATTTTAAGTAGCTTTCCCAATTATAAAATTTTTTATACCGATGGGTGCAAAAATGAAATTGTTGTACGGAGTGGGATACTTGCTGATGAGAAAACCTCACATGGTATCTAGAATATATACAGATGAACTTCATTGAATCAGAAGACCATTGAACCTTGTAATGGAGCTGCAAGGAATTTGTAATGCCATTATTTGCTTTGATTCGAAGAAAAGTCTTGAAGCCATTAAAAAAATTCTCGGTGGACCCATACATCTTAGAATTTTACAAATTCCTCTTCCAAATCAAAGCGCTTAACACTTAAAAGAAAGATGCAGAGGGCGGCGTCGGAGAGCACAGACCTGAGAGACCCCCGAGTGCCCCAGACTGGGATCGCCATTACTGGATACCTCGGACCTGCTCATGGGTCAAAACCTGCGCAGGCGCCCCTTATTATAGAATAGATGGGTGGATGTGTATGGATAAAACAAGCTTGTCATGCCTTGCCTCCTTACAGAGAACGTGTAGTAATGCCGCCATACTTAGGAATGCTTCGCGGCCATGGTAAAGGGTATTAAGGTCTGCGGTTCCGATTTTTGGACGAGGAAAGGTTTTTCTATTTTATATAGATTTGTTCTGTGTTTGTACTTCTGCTTTGTTTGAATGCCTGTAATTATAATTGTGAGTGGTGAGGGGCGATGATGGAGAAAGCCATCGCCCCTCCAGTAGTGTGTCTGATGGGTGGCGGGATATCGAGTATTTCACCGACTAATTAAAATTAATTAAATGCAGGAATGTATTTATTTGTGCGACTGACTTATCTAATTTTGTTAATATTAGGATGGATTACAGTGTGCGTGCGTTTTTGTCGGAAATTGCTTAGCTGGGCGGGATACTAGCGTCCCAACTGATGAGGGAGAATTCGCTGGTATATTGTAAGATCAGAACATTGAAAAGTGACAACGCAGGGGGGTGGAAGTCCGAAATGAAAAATTTTCACTGACTACCTTTTGGGCAAGATCTTTTACGTCATCGATTTTTGAATATGCCAGGAGGTTTTGGTAACATTAAGTTAGGATTAGTTGTAGGTTGGGGTAAGTACGATTAGGTGTTTTTTTTGCTTTATGTTCTTTACATATTAGCCAAGACAATATATTGTATGCGTTTTAGTTTTTGGGGGGAAGGTATCGTGTAAAAAAGGCAAGAGGGGACAGTGCGAATCGAACCTACGACCGCGGCGTCTATGAGCCAAGACTCTCTTACTCTACCGCGGCCCCTCAAGAGTAGGGTTAAGGTTAGGGACGGGTAAAGTAACGATAAAATTCAAGGATGGGGTAGTGTGAAATACGTGGTAGTTAGGTTTCGTGTAGGAACTGATTAAGAAGTACTACGGTTAAAGTCCTTCCAGATAACTATATGTCAGTTATGGTTGATATGTCGTAGGAGTAGGCTTTGGGACGAGTTAAGTTTGTAAGTTTAAAAATGCTAGGTTATGGTCCAGTTTGATGTTGAAAACGGGTAGACTCGATAAGATTATTGTCTTGGTAGGGCTAAGGTTATAGCTATGCGTGAGGTAGGGTTAGGGTACGTTAGGGTTAGTAATTCAATAACGATTACAGTTAGAGGGGGGTTAGGTTGTTTTAGATTAGTTCAAATGGAGTTGGGGATATTTGAGAAGAAATAGTTTAAGTTCAGTAGATTGGGTTAAGATACGGTAGGTTCGGGTAAGTAGTGTTATGTACTGGCTATGTTTCACAATTCAGTTTTTTTTTCCATGAAATGGAAAAATATGCGTGCGTAAAATGTGAATTTAGTCGTTCTACTGCTAAAAAACATTACATCTTTATAAAGATAAGTTTGCCATTGCCGGCCAAGACCAAGAGACCGTTCGCAGAATGGGGAAGCAATAAGGAATAAAATGAATGAACGGAACACGATGAGGAATGTGGAAGGTAAAAAATATACAAAACTATAAAGATGATTGAATTGTGTATCGGTTACATTGAATGTGTTGAATGTGATATATTCCACTATGAACGTAACTTTTCCTTTTTACCGTTAGCGGGTAAACTTGAGTAAAAGGTCGTCTGTCGCAGGCATTCTAATGGCAGAAGATTTGGAATACTTGCAATTTATCTTTGCCGTTGTGTGGCAAAGGACTGAACGCTCGACGAGTAATGGCTTAAGTCCAAGGCAAACAGGCCATTACCGACGGTTGAGGGATGATGGCCTAACCATAATTTGTCATACCCCTTTTGGTTAACCGTCCCGTATAAAGCAACGTGTTGAAACACAAGCGGGCCGTAAACTGTGAAAGCTTAATTTTTTATCTGGTGAGGCCGACCCATTCGAAAAACTATCAGTAATATCATATTACACTGCTGGCTAAAAAATAATTATTTATTTATTGAATAAAACATCAGAAAACAACTTCCGCTTCAATTTATTTGCCTTTCCTTATATTTAGCCATCCCTTGCACAATTCTTTTTTTAAAAAAGACCAACTCACATATCTGCAAGAGATAAATTCCGGCAGTCCTTCGTTTTTCTCTAATGCGTACTTAGAATCGTTGTCCTTTAGGAACAAATACTTATCATGGATGACAGCCGTTCAGTAATCTATCTTTTGGCGAATTGGCAAATGCCTGGCGATTCTTCCGCATTTGTTCACTGACAAAAGGGTTTTATCATCGTGATCTACCATCAATTCCGGCGTTTGAAAGGTAATAATTTATTGTTCTTCTACTGATGAGAATCCCTGTAGTTTTTCCTATCCATATCAATCAATGACCCCGATGAGCTTTTTGTTTTAAATGATAGTTGGATTATTTTCCACAGAGTACTGAAATTTAATAAATTAAGCAACCTTTATGTTATTCAATTTCATTTGATTTAGATTTTACATGTTCCGTAGTGGAGAAGTAGAAGTTTCAAAACAATAATTTCCTGGTCGGATTTTTGTTTATTTATAAGATATTGCATTTTTTCGATTAATTAAGGTTTTTAGTTAAGTTAAAAAAGTCAGTGTCATGAGTAGATTCGAACCCACTACCTCTCGCTGGATACGGCGCTGCTCTACCACTTGAGCTATCCTGACTTCGATCCAGTCAGGATTCGAAGTCAGGAT
>CM077113.1:16358367-16373425 GCA_039619505.1 Cimex hemipterus
TTATATTATTATTATTAGCGATACAAGCCTATGTGGCAATTTTAATTTATGAAAAAACTCACAATTTTAATTAAAAAAAAAAGAAACAGAAATAAATTTTATAATTTTATTGTAACTTGGCCTTCCGAATTAAGAATTAAGAAAAGAAAATCAAAGCTTGGATGGCAATAGGATAAATTAGGTTACAAGTGAATGTTTGTTGGCCGACTGCCCCATTTTTACAACCGTCAAATTTCAATAAAAAATAAAAGGTGCCTGATCAATAAAAGAAATCATTGTTGTCAGGGTTGGGTCGTTTTCGATTTTCGAATTCAGGGTTGGACCCAACAAAAAAGAAGAACTACGCACGCTACGTTACACATGGAAAATACTGGCACAGTGCATGTAAACATAAATTGTTGAAAATGTCGAGGGAGCATCTTCTAATCGTTCCAATGACTGTATTTTTAATTTAGCTTATTCGAGTCTCCAAAAGATATATTAGATTTCGCAACTCGATACACGATTTTAAATATTGGTACAATTTTTTAAAATTTAACCATTTTTTCTTTCATTTTTTTTAATGTAATTAAACTAGTATTAGACAATAGAATTTTATTAGTCGTATCGTTATTTTAATTACAATTATTTTCGTTTTAAAAAGGAAACAATAGTATATAAATGGTACATATTTAATAAATACATATATTATATACAAATACACAAGTAGAAGAAATAGGTAATACTTCGCTTTCAGTAATTAATGGTTTTAATTGGCATAAAAAAAATTAGAGACACCAGCAGGACTCGTACCCACGACCTTCGGCTAGAAACGCGGCTACTCTAACAATTGAGCTATCGTGGCTTCGATCCACTTGGACTCTAATTTCCCGACTCAACCCCACCTTTTTGAATTTTCCCACTTTTTTTGCCATTTTTCAAATGTCGTGTAATCTATTTGATTCTTGGCGACAAATGAAATGGCCACGGCTAGCTTTAGTGAAGGTATACTTCATTTTGATTTATTAAATTCACTAGTTTTCACAATCTTTGAATCAATTAAGGTTTTTAATTGGGAGAAAAAGTCAGTGCCACGATCGGGATTCGAACTCATGACCTTCAGTTATAAACGCCTCTACTCTACCACTTGAGCTATCATGACTTCGTTCCACTCGAAACATAATCAAAAAACTTAATTAATTGAAAGATATTAATAGTCAATCGGACTACTGTGAACTCCCATTAAATATTAAAGGTTTGTATGTATATTTTGTTATTCCATCATCCGTTTTAGTTATGGGAGAGGATAGTAGGAAGTATTTATCAAGGGTGGAAGACTATAAAAGTAGAACAATGAAATGATCAAGTTCGTCATTCATGTACTTTGGTTAATTGCCAGAGTGTACTAAGTGGCAGGCAAGAATGGCACAATTACACAGAAGACAAACACTTTGAGCCCTGAAGATGATCTCAATAAAAATCGAAACGTTCGCCCGATAAAGAAAATGTTTTTCTGAAAACCACGCCACACCAGACCGCATCTCACGATACTTGAATAATTACCAACGAGAAGAATGACTTTAGGCGTTTAAATAACACAGGACACTTTTTTTTACATATTTTTCAGGAAAAAAGCAAAAACCCCAAAAAATCGAAAAATATTTTATTGTCTTGTTCGATGTAAAAAAACTCGGATGTTTTTTAAAAGTTATGTTTTTTTCAATGTAAAAGGCTCCTAGGACCGTGTTTTACTTACTTTTCAGGAAATACGCAAAAAACCCTCCAAAAAAAATGTTGTTCGATGTGAAAGACTCGTTGGATATGTTTTTTAAAAATTATGTTTTTTGCAATGTAAAAGGCTCGTAGGACCGTGTTTTTCTTACTTTTCAGGAAAAACGCAAAAACCCCTCCACCCACTAAATTTAAAAAAAAAAAAAATGACTTTTTCGATATAAAAGGCTCGTACGACCCGTTTTTTTACGTAGTTCAAGAAAAGCCAAAAACACTCAAAAATCGAACAATATTTGTTTGTCTAATATGTAAAAGACTCGTTGGATATGTTTTTTACTTATTTTTCAGGAAAAACGCAAAAATTCCAACAAAAAAAAAAATTAAAATATATATTGTCTTGTTTGATGTGAATGGCGGACAATTTTTTACGTATTTTTCAAGAAAAGCTCAAAAAAAAACAAAGTATTGTTTTTTTTTGTTTTTTTTTTTTTCAATGTAAAAGGCTCGTAGAACACGTTTTTATGTATTTTTCATGAAAAATTCAAAAGACTAACAAAACATTCATAGTTCGTAGGACCCGAATTTGACGAACATTTCAAGATAAACGCAAAAACCCAAAAATCGAAAAAAATTTGCTGTCTTTTTCGATGTAAAAAAAACTCATACGACGTGTTTTTTATATATTTTACAAGAAAAAGCAAAAAATCGAAAACAATTTTTTTTGTCTTTTTCGATGTAAAAGCTCGTGGAACACTTTTTTTCTGGAATTTTCAAGAAAAACGCAAAAACTCAAAAAAATGTAGAGAAAACAATTTTTTTCAAATTTAAAAGGTTTGTAGGACATGTGATTACCTTACTTTTCAAAAAAAAAAAAAAAAAAAAAAAAAAAAAAAAAAAAAAAAAATGCAAATCAATAAAAGTAAAAAAAATTATGTCTTTTTCGATGTAAAAGGCTCATAGGGCACGTTTATTTACGTGTTTAAAAAAAAAACGCAAAAACACTAAAAACATCTTTAAAAAAAGTGTCTGATCTTTTTTCATGTAAAAGTTTCGTGCCACATTTTAGGTGATTATTGCTTGTGGAAGGGTTCTTTTTGTAAACTATGATTAAATCCTGGTTTTGACGTTTTAATTTTGGTTTCACTGTTAACTAAATGATCAATTTTTTTTTCTGCATATACACAAGTGAATCTGATTCGTTGGGTTTGTGACTTTATTAGGTCTCGTGTGCACGTTAATTCATTTTTAGTGCATCTAAGTCAATTACGTGTATGAATGTGTAGCATTTGTCTAGGCATAGTGTGCCTGGTGTAGTTGAATAGTAACAATGCCGGGACTATTAGTCAAGTCAATTATTTCGCTAAAGTCACGAGAAGAAGAGTAATAACGTCTTAATCTGCAAAAGATACAGGGTTTCCGGGAAATTTCCGTACTCTCTTTATAAGAATGGGGTGTATTTATTTTTTTTTTTTTTTTTAAATTGTGAGTAATTCTTCTATCGTGAGAATAGTTTCTTTTTTTATTTAGTTTGGACTTCTTCAAATTGTTTGTCTCGTATATAAATTTCTCGTTCGGGAATACCCAGCTGCTCTGAAAAATGGCAAAAAGAAGGGAAAATTCAAAATTGGGGTTGAGATGAAAAGTTAGTGTCGAATTGGATCCAGGTCACACTACAACTCAAGTGACAGAGACGAGGTTAATCGAGCCGAAGATTGAGGGTTCCAATCCCGCTCATGGCACTGACTTTTTTATCTCAACTAAAATGCTTAATTAATTGAGAAAAAAATTACTTAGTCAAGTGGGTCAGGAAACCAAATAAAATTGAGTATTACCTTCTTTTCAATGCTAAAATTATAATTACCAGCGAAGTGGGTTATTTATCGTATGATTTAGCACTTCATGTTGCACATTTACTCTAGAAGATTTTTTCTTCTAAAAAGTTGCCTTGAAAAAATCCATTACTCTTATAAAGTTAATTGTTATAAAAATGTAAAACATGAAGAAACAGCAGGCACAAGGTCAATTAGAAAGCAAAAGAACACCAAAATCAGTTTCTTCGACAAGCTTTCGAGAAAAGCTTCCCGCTCATCAGGACTTTGGACATATAAACTAACATGAACAATTTCTCACAATTAATTAAGGTTTTAGTTGAGATAAAAAGGCGGGATTCGAACAAGATTCGGGATTCGAAGATTCGACCACCGCCTGCTCTACCCCTAGAGCAATCGTGACTTCTATCGACTCGGACACTAACTTCCCTTCTCAATCCCCCCTTTTGAATTCTCTCTCCTTTTTGCCATTTTTCAAATTCGAAGGTCGCGGGTACGAATCCCGATTATGACGCTGAGTTCTTATCTCAACTAAAACCTGAATTTATTGAAATATATTAATTGGTCAAAAGGACTAAAGGACAAAAACTAGGGAATTTTCTCACAATGTTAAACCTGGTGGCTGCAAATATCCTGTTTGGAGAGGATCTATGGCTCCAAAACTTGACAAAGAACAAAGGTGCTAGTGCTTTTGGTTTTGTATATAACCAAAATTAACCTTATCATAGATTTTCAATTCGAAAATGCAAAAGATGTGAAAATTTTAGGTAAACTTGTATATCTGAAAAAAATGTTTATACAATATGTATAAGTTGAATTTTATTAAAAATCAAATAAAAATAATGAAACTACTGGAAAAAGAATAGTCTTTGTTATTTTGGGTAGAATCCAATCGGATCCTTTAACCAGGTAGAACATTCTGCCAGTAAAAATAAAAGAAAAAGAGGGTTGGACCCTCTTAAGTGATTACCGGGATAATACGATTCCGTGAGTCAATCCCCATGACTTGACTCTAAAGGGCGCACCTGAGCGAAGGCCAACACTCGGACGAATAGGAGTGCTCAAAACAATATGAAGCAATTAGTCAATGTTATAAATTTTTAAGAAAATCATTTATTGAAATATTTTGAATTAAAAATATGTAAATTATTCTTATTATTCAGATATCGTGAGATGCGTCCGGTGTGATGTAGGTATCAGAAAAACATTTTCTTTATCGTGCCAACGTTTCGATCTTTTATTGAGATCATCGTCAGGGCCTGGGATTAATAAACATAGTGAAATAATAATTATCCGTTAACGGTCACTAATCTCTACACATTATTCTTATTATTTAGATTATTATTTGGTAGTCTTGATATGACGTCTGGTGTCACGTAAGTTTTAAAAAAACATTTTCTTTATCCTGTCATGGGACGAACGGATTTGTCCGTTGCAGAGGGGTGTCCGCTGAGGAGGGGTAAAAATGTAATGTTGGTACAGATATTTATTAAAATGAATGTGTGCATGTATCAAAATTAGTTTATTAAAATATTTTGGGAATTAATAAGTACATAATAGAAAACACAATGGTATGTATGTATGTACATATTAAAAATCCGGAAATGAATAACATACAAACACGGCGTAAGAAAATAAAATTTTGAAAAAATTGAAAAAATGAGAATAAACAACGTACTGTACTATTCATGGAGTAAGTAGGTACACGTGTGTAATTTATACTTTTTTGAAAAAATTAGTAATTTCTGATTGTTTCTTTTTCTTTGAATTCACTATTTCTGTTTCGTGATAAACCATCACCTCGTGGATTAAATTGTAGCCTTCCATATCATGTTTTCTCTGATAAAAATCTTGTAAAAAAATATTTTACATACTACGTAAGTAACTTCGTATTTCGTATGTACTGTTAATAAATTTAAATTTAAAGTAAATCCTGTTTTCTCAATTTCCAAAGTCTGTTATGTGTCCGTTATAAGGGGGAAATTTATCTCTCGGGGACAAAAAGTAGGCTGTCCGCGTCCGTTACAGGGGTGTCCGTTGTAAAGGGGGTCTAAATACATTGATTACCTATACTTCCTCGACGGGACATTTGAAAACTGTCCGTAAGAAGGGGTGTCCGTTAGGTGAGGTTTCACTGTATATCTATAATGTTAAAAAAATGAATTTATACAATGTTAGAAAATTTCAGGTTAAAAAATGAATTTGTTATTTATATATAATATATATAAAATAAAATACTATAATAGATTATACTTCTCCATTTTTTCTTATTGTAGGCTCGGTCCGTTCCTTTTACCTCAGAGATGCCGGCTTCTCATCTAAAAAGTCTTTACATTCCCGACTTCATTCCCCACCCCTTCAAAATACATCGCATATAAGATAATAAACTTTTATTCTATAAAAAGTCTGTCACAATCACTGACATAATTTGAAATATCAAATAATGGATAATTTTATGATCTGTAAGTAGCACCATTAGGATTAATTTTATGTATGGAAACAGTATAATATAAAAAAAAAATCAATCCATCAGTCGACTAGAATCAAAGAGATTACACGACATTTGAAAAATGGCGAAAAGGAGGGAAACTTCAAAAAGGTGGGGTTGAGGTGGGTAGTTAGTGTCTGAGAGGATCGAGGTAACGATAGCTCAAGTGGTAGAGCAGCAGCGTATCTAGCCGAATATCGTGGGTTCGAATCCCGCTCCTGACTCTTTTCTCAACTAGAAACCTCAATTAATTGAAAGATATTAATTTATCAAGCGGACCGCAAAAACTAGTGAACATTGCACGCAGTGGGATTTCATAAGGTGGCCAGCGAGGTGAAGAACTTGTTAATTGGTCGTTATCGATTATCCTTATCTTCCTATTTTACACCATTCTAAACACTATAATCATTAAAAAAATTTTTTACATGATTTCCAAATATAGCCGATCCTACTTGTTCAAAAGAAATTTCAAAATTCACTAGTTTTCCTCGTCTACTAGTTTAACAAGTAAATTTAACAAGTAAAACGACCTTCGTCACTAAAAGGTTCTTCCTGGCCTTTGCCCCCGAAATTCTGATATTGCATTTTTTAAGGCTTTTACTGGAGTTTAAAAAAAGTCAGTGTCACGAGAGGGATACGAACCCACGATCTTCGGCTAGATTCCCCGCTGCTCTACCACCTCAGCGATCGTGACTTCGATCTACTCGGACACTAACTTCCCATCTCAACCCCACCTTTTGAATTTTCTTTACTTTTTGCCATTTTTCAAATGTTGTGTTAACTATTTGATCTTCGGTGACAATTGAAGTATAGTTCGAAGTAAATCTTCACTAAAGCTCTACTTAAGTATTTCAATTCGATCGAAGTGACGATAACTGAAGTGGTAGTGTAACTGCGTATCTAGCCGAAGATGGTGGGATCGAATCCTGCCTGTGACCCAGATTTTATTATCTATTTTGAAATGTCGTGTAATATCTTTGATTCTAGTCGTCAAATGTAGTATTTTTGTTTGTTTTCTTGTATATAAAATGTTTCTTTATACAAAATTATCGATCCACTCAGACGTTTTTATCTGAACTAAACTTTAATTAATTGTAATATATTAATTGGTCAAGCGGACCACGGAATTAGTGAAGTTAATGTTTACATTGAACGATGCTACTTCATTTTTGAATCATACACATTTGCCCGGGATTCAATCGATCGGATGGTTTTGTGATCGGCCGGTAGAATACAGCCCCTCCCAGACCGAGCAAATTGTTCAATTTTACACTTTATACAATTCGTGCAATTTAAACTCTCCTCAATACGAGAAAATAAAACTGTTGAATGGAATAAATATCAGAACAACAATGGCCAAGATATCAAATGAACGATTACATACTTCAAAGACAAATGAATTAATACAGCTCCAATTTAATGAAACATATTAGGAATCAAAAATATTTTGTGTTCTATATATAAGGATGTCAATAAAAGATAAAAATAAAACAGGATTTTTCAAAATTTATTATTATTCATATTATGTTTTAAAAGATAGGTGGATATCGTCTAAAAAAAGGTCAACAGTGCGAAAGTATGTTTGCGTTCTTTCTAATCTGTCTAGTTTTTATTTTTTGAAATCAAGTTTATAGTTTCTTTTAGTAGTTAAATTCAAATAGAAATGTTCTGAATAGAAAATCAGGTTGTTTCCTATAAGTGCTGAAAGGAGTCGGCTTGTTTACACTTGGCGTACCACAAATAATATTGGCAATGATGGAATCTACATAAGTATCAAGAGATTTTCGTTAGGCTTAAAGTTTTTTTATCAGATTCCATTATAACGGTTGTTCGTCAGGGTACACCGGTCGAAATATATCCCGACATTCGGGACTTTTTGGCTTTCTTCCGAGGAGAAAAAAATTCATCAAAAGTTTCTTTCGTGTACACTAGAATATCAACCTTTGTTTATGTTTGTAAACTATAAGCTGGCACAGTTAACTGAAATCTGCGTCATTCAGAAATCGTGAGATGCGGTCTGGTGTGATATAGATTCCCGAAAAACATTTTCTTTATCTTACTAACGTTTCGATCTTTATTGAGATCATCTTCAGACCCTTTGATTTACAAACATTGTTTGAATTTAAGAAATACATGTAGTGTGTGAAAAAATAAATTTATACAATGCAAAAAATGGATTTTTACTGCATAAAAATATTTTTACTCACTCAAAGTATTTGTTTTTCTGCGCAATGCGTGAATAGAAATGTTTTGATTGAATATAACAAATATTTTTTGCATTGTATAAATTCACTTTTCTCCACATCCTGGGTTTATTTGTTAAATTTACACAATGTTTGTAAATCCCAGGCACTGATCATGATCTCAATAAAGACCGAAACGTGGCACGATAAAGAAAATGTTTTTCTGAAACCTACATCACACCAGACGGCATCTCACGATTTCTGAATACACATTCATAGTTCTCTTGTTAAAATAGCAGTGTTTGCTTTAACATTTTAGTATCGTTTTTGTTAACTAGAGTTTAGGGTTTTTGAGTAGTTTAGAAACGTCTTAAGGACTCATCTTTTTATAAACATTATAATTCTTATTATAAATATATCGTTGTGTTCGAATCCTTGTATTAATTTTATAATTTGTATTTTTTAGCGTTAAATATTTGAAAATTTTTCTGAGACCTCATCCATAGAAATGAACGGGTATGTAGATGTTATGCTTTCTTGCGTAAATGTTATTTCATCAATAGACTAAAACAGTAACAATTTTTTAATTTGTTAAATTGTTAGAATCAATACTTGCTTCCGTATACTATAAAATTTAAACCGTGGATTGACCTACCAGGAAAAAAAACACACATATACACGCACATATGCGCTTCAAAAAACAATTTAAAATTTAAAATCGACACTAACCAAGATGAAAAGAAAAAACGAACCGGGCTTACGACATCGCATGCGTGATTCATTCATGAATAGTAGAATAGAATCGGAAGGGGCTTATCATCTGTTCATGAATGGGCCGATATCGATCATGGGGGCGGCGTTGCGAATGAAAGGGCGAGCTCCTCCGTAATTCTGTTCTCCCCTTATTTACGTCCTCCAGAGGTTAACCGTGGGTGTTCCGGGGTTGCCGCCCCCACAACTCCCTCGACGAATCGATTATTCTTTTTTAAGGCTCACCGTTCAGCAGTTATAAGAAATAATTAGGAGATATTTTTTAATCTGTTTTAAATGTTGAATTAAAAATATAACTGATCTTTAGCAAAATAACTTTCATTTATATTTCATGGAACATGAAAAATATTAGTGCTTACAGGACCCGTTCAAACGAGCCCCTTTGAAGATGAGTGTTGAAGTTAAGTGCGGTCAAATCCGTTTTTTAAATCTTTTTTCCTCAACACTTTAACATTCTGTACATTATTTAATTTTTCTCTTTTTTATGATTCCAATATTTAGTGAACGTGAATTTAATTCAAACTAACATCAAATACTTGGGGACTTTAAATTTTTAGTAAATTTAAATCTTAAACATAATAAAGGTAAGAGTGGGCGTCGATGGCCTGAACGGTTTAAATATTAACACTGCGCTCATTACTGCAAGGTGAAGGTGCCGGGTTCGAATCCGGCGTGCCTGCATTCAAACTCGACATGCTTACAAATGTTTTTTTTTTTAAACTTTGGAACCCCGAGGGCTGTTATAACCTCTGCTGTTGAGAACCTTCGTTATAACAAAAGAAAAAAATGTTGATTCCCATTCTTATAATGATAGTTCTACTCTCAAATTTTCTTAAAAAGATCCGGATTTCGACCATTAAACGGTCATCAATGAGGTTGAATATATTAGAAACACATCTCTCGACAGGAACGAAAAGAGTGAACATTCAAACATCCGATTTTAATGCCGCTCCATTTTGAAAGTGCAAAAATGAAATACAACAGAAATAATCCAAATAAATACTGTATTTCTTATTTGCGATTAATTTGTATTTCTTAACTACATGTATGTAATTGGAGGGTAAATCAAAATCAGTGATTTTATTTATTTAAACTAACTAAAGTTTTAATTTGAGTTAAAATGTCAGTGTGACGAGTGGGATTCGAACCCACGATGTTCGGAAAGATACGCCGCTTCTCGACCACTTGGCTATTGCGACGTCGATCCACTCCATGAAGTATACTCATTAAAGCTCTCCCTGACCATTTCATTTGTCGCCGAGAATCAAATAGATTACACGACATTTGAAATATGGCAAAAAGGAGGGAAAATTCAAAGGTGGCGTTGAGATGGGAAGTTAGTGTCCGAGTGGATAGAAGTCAGGAGGTAGAGCAGGCGGTGTTCGAATCTTCGAATCCCGCCTTTTTATATCAACTAAAACCTTAATTCTCGTAGAAATTCTCGCAAGATATAAAAGTTCGGACGTTTAGATTCTCAAGATGAGATCTGACGCACCTCCGCCTACGGTGAGGGATCGTGACAGCTGAAATAAGCCTAATATCATATGTAGGTTAGAAGAAGATTAAAGGCTTCATCGAAAGGTGGAATTCACTAAGCCGATCTGGAATTTGTTCCTGCACCTAATCCCCCGCGCTATTTCAACCAACCGAACCTCAAGAACTAAAACTTATTGTTATTTCTCGCTTGTATGAGTCTAAAGATTAATGTATTTATACAGCTTTGGGCATTATTTAAAGGAAAAATTTTTCACCAGACACTTTAATATTCAATTTGCCATTTTTGCATTGATTTCAAATACATTTTTTGTTCGTTTTGTTAACAATTATCTGGCAAAATTTTCCTTGTCTTGGGAAGATTCAAAAGGTGGGGTTGTGATAGGAAGTTAGTGTCGGAGTGGATCGAAGTCGCTATAAGTCAAGTGGTGGAGTAGCTGCGTATTAGCCGAAGATCGTGGATTCGAATCCTGCTCTTGATACTGACTTTTTTATCTCAACTGAAAACCTTAATTATTTGAAAGATATTAATTGGTCAAGCAGACCACGAAAACAAGTGAATTTTTTAATATTATTGTTGTTTTTTTATTATGCTTTAGTACACTTTCTGGTTGTAAATGTATTTTATATTATAACGTTTATATGAATATAACCCATTTTGTACGTAAGCGAGGACTAAGAGACCCAATTCTTTGTGGTTAAATAAACCGCGCACCCTCTCACTTTCTCTCTCTTTCTCTGAAAGACTGTGACAGGATTTACTGTGAGTCATTAATAAATCATGGAAATTTATCCAGCTGAGAAGTTGTTGCCAGGAGAAATGGCCGTTTATAACCTTCTACAAGAAACGCATCCCCATCAACTGGGAGCTATCCTGAAGGGAAAACATTTTGCACAGTTTCAACTATCGGTCATACTTTTCATATTCGACTTTGAAATCTTAACTTTGATAATTAATAAATTTCTTCCGACCACTATCATATCTACATCTTCTAAACAAAAGAAACCAAGAAGGTTATTGTTGTATATTCATTGCAAGAGAAAATATAGACGAGTCGATGAAGGTATGACGTGCATGTCTTAAGAGTGCAGCATTAATGATTATTTTAAGAATCGGTAACAACATCTATGAAGTATGATTCTTTCTATATTTTCATTCTTGAAGCCTAGTTATAGCATATGGTAATTGTTTTTCCAGAGTTTTGAGATTTTATGATCATTTTTTGGTAAACAAATATGGTTAAGTTAGGCTCTGCTCTAATTTCGATTGGGGTTGAGGAACTTTTTGCCTTTTCTAGACCTGCCTGCTTTATCCTCGTGAGGTATCATCTCGTGCAAGTTTACAACCCCGCAAAAAGGTTTGAGCCGGTTCGTCATGACTGTCATGTACCTGCCGCCGTCAGTGACAATCCTATGTGTGTCAGCGTCGACTTTTTTAACGACCGTGTGCGGTCCTTCCCAGGCCAGCTGCATAGTCGGACGTCGGCCATTTATCCACGTCGGATTGTGGAGCCAGACTCGATCTCCGGGTTGCAAGTCGTTACGATTTTCGCACGGTTTCACTTCTCTGTTTGTCATCTTAGTGAGTTCAATCAATATCGGCTAGTCCGGTTTGAATAGCAATGTACTGAAGGAATCATTAACTTCGACGACCTGAGATCTTATTTGACTTATACTCCCCTTTGATTGATATCCTACGGCTTCTATCTGTCGATATTCTCCCCCATGTCGAGTCCTCCCCCAGTACTTTTAGCGTGCTACATGTTTGTTTGAAAGTAAATAATAATGATCAAAACATATGTTTAAACGTTGACGGGATAATATGAAGAAAAAATAACTTTCTTTGATATCGAGTTGGGACTAGAGAAAATAAGTATTTCTTCACTGTTGTTTATTTCCTAGGATTTTCATCATTTCCCACAGTCTAGATTATGAAAGTAAAGTAGTTACTAAGCCTATCATTGTCGGAGTACTGTTTAGATCAGTGGTTCACAAAGTGGTCGCTAGGACCCCCAGGGCTGCCTCATTCAGGGAGTCCTTAGAAAATTAAAATTGATTTGGGAGTCTCTGAAGAACGTGAGGGGGTCCGTGCAAAGTTTGACATAACATAATATAATATAAATAATAATATAAAATAAAAGAGAAATAAATTTGTTATCTAAAAATGCATGTTTAATTCGATTTTATGCGTTTTTTTGATTCAGTGTTGAAATTCCTAGAAATAATTAACTCAAAAAATGACAGCCTATATGTCTGATTTATTTGCCAAATTTAACGAAACTAATTTGAAACTACAAGGTGATACAATTTAATCAAAACCAAAAGCGTAATATTTCTTTTTATTGCAAGACTTTTTTTTTCTTTACAAACAAAACTTGCAAGAAGAGAATACGCCCAGTTTCCAAATCTTCCGAAATTGGAAATTAGAGATCAAGATGGGCTTGCTTACTGTCAACACTTAACGGCTCTTCATCATACAGAACTGAACAAAAAATTTGAAGAAATTCTTCATTTGGATATTCCCGACTGGGTGTTAAACCATTTTGCAAGTGTACAAACCGAGATTCCAAACAGATGAATCCATCCTAGTGTAGGAGAAGCTTGCTGAAATATTTTAAAATTAATTAAAGTTGTTAGTTGAGATAAAAATGATAAAGAGAGAAGCGGGATTCGAACCCATGATCTTCGGCTATATAGGTCGTTGCTCTACCATTGAAAAATGGCGAAAAGAAAGAAAATTCAAAAGGTGGGGCTGAGATGAGAAGTTAGTGTCCGAGTGGATCGAAGTCGCGATAGCTCAAGTGGTAGAGCAGCTGAAGTTCGTGGGTTCGAATCCCGTTGGTGCGATTATCATTTTTATCTTAATTAAAATCCTTAATTAATTGTAAGATTGGTCAAGCGGGCCACGAACTAATGGAATTATTGAAATATCTAAAAATGAGGAACTTAATCCAAGTTTGAACAAGATACCCCAAATTCTGATTACAAAAACCGATCCCAATTTTATATCCTACATTATAGCTTATTGTGAAGGCGTTATTGATTGCTTTCCTGCCTTTCGAATTTGAAGAACGTGGATTCAGTGCCGCTATGAGCCGCATCACAAAATAAATAAACCGATTAGAAATTATACACTCATAACATTTCATCACGTTGATCCAAGTCATTAATTTTTTATATTTTAAATAAAAGTAAATAATTTTGTGGATTGAATGTATATTTATAATTTATAATTTCAAACAGACTTCTTCAACAAAACATTTTTTTTAAATTTGTAAATTTTATATTATGCAATTTTGTGGCTTGTTTATGGACCCCCCAACATGGTAAATTTTTCACTATAAGAATGGTCCGTGGGTCAAAATAGTTCGAAATGGTTTAGGACCACTGGTTTTGATGCTTAACTAAGATTATTATCAGATATCGTGAAATGCGGTCTGGTTTGAAGTAGATTTCAGAAAAACATTTTCTTTATCGTGCCAACGTTTCGATCTTATTGAGATCATTTTCAGGGCCTGGGGGCCAACAATGTTTACATTTAAAAAATATATTTAGAGTGTGGAAAAAAGTGAATATAAACAATACAAAATAATACTTTTTATAATCAATCAAAGTATTTTTACTCACTCAAAGTGATTGTTTTTTGCGTAATTGTCCCATTCTTTCGTACGAAGAAAACAAAACAAAAATAGAAAATAGTGAATGCATATAAAAAATATTTTTTTGTTGTATAAATTCACTTTTTTCCATATCCTACATGTATTTGTTAAAATTTAAATGAAGTTTGTAACTCCCAGGACCTGAAGATGATCTCAATAAAAATCGAAACGTTGGAACGATAAAGAAAAAGTTTTTCTGAAACCTCCATCACACCAGACCGCATCTCACGATATCTGAATAATTATTGATTAACGGTCATTAAACTCTACACATAATTATGATTATTCATTGCCTATAAATGATTTTACATAGCATTTTTCATCCAAATGAAACTTTTTTTCAATCAAATGATACTTTTTTCGGTCAATTGAAACCTAAAATCTAATAATAATAATTGTGTAGAGGAATACGTAAATAACATTATAGTACTAACAATAATTTTTAAGATGATTGAATATTATTATTACAATAATTGAATTGTAAGGCTTAAGGTACATGAACGTTTCTTGTGAAGAAGAAGAAAACGAATGACAGAGTGGGTGTGGAGTTCAATCCTTTTTAAAAAGACGGTTTCTACTCACTGTAAATTGTTTCGCAACAATCTGGATTTCGAGCCCTGTACTCGTCATCAGTAAAGTGTTTCTTCAAACACGTCTTTCGACATAAATTGCATACGTGAACCCGCTGATACTTCCGCCAAAGCGAAAATGCCATTCAACCTGATCATGAGCTAAAGTTTGCTTTAAAAATGGTTTCATTTGATTGGAAAAATTTCATTTGATTGACAAAAGGTTTTATTTAATTGAAAAAAGTTTCATTTAATTGAAAAACGTTTCATTTGGTAGAAAAAGGTTTTATTTGATTGTAAAAAGTTTTATTTTATTGGAAAAAGTTTCATTTGGTTGAAAAGGTTTTATTTGATT